>OY982571.1:12373156-12860839 GCA_963859945.1 Euplagia quadripunctaria | reverse complement strand
ACCAGCGGCTGAAGTTCGATATTCAATAGCGTAATTCTAACGGCGTAGGTATTCAAATAGTAAAGTTCTAAAGGCGAAAGAAAACATTCTGAGAAACCCTGAGAACCTTAAAGTAATAACGCTATCGAAATTTTGTGTAAAAATTCCCCCTAAACCACTCCGGCCGTCAATGGACTAATCCGTCTCATATTGCAAGGAGGGTGTCAAGGGGCCATGGCCAGTAGCGGGAGTTTATGAATAAAATTGATTTCTCCGTATTTGTGATTTTAACATACCTATCATTCACCCATAACGGACTCGGCGACTCCTCTCGTTATGGTAGGACTCTATCTAATCTTCAGATAGCAGAACAGCGAGTATATTCGATACTATACTGATACGTAATTAAAAACCTTTCAAAGTTTACCTTAAAAACGTTAAGCAACTTGATATTATCTAAAATAATCAACAGAAGTACAAGTATATCATATCACTATCATTTTATAGACTTGATAACAGTATCAGCATAGTTTTTAAGTGACCAAAGTTATATGTAATTATATTTCCCATTCTATTTTATAACCCATAATAAAAAGAAAATTGAAAGCAGTGCATATTTCCCATCCTTGTGAGCTCCCAATGGCAACAATTTCTCCCATACCAAACACAAGAAATTATAAAGGGCAAAAAGAATAATTGTTAGTAAGATTCCTGACTGAACGAAGCGAAATGAGTTTTGAAACAGAACGTAAGATTTTATTTAACACAGCAATAATGCAGTGGGCACTGGCAAATGTTCACGACAAAGACTCATTTCGCTGACCGTAACGAATTTTCTAAGGCTGGAACAATTTCCAATGGCCCTTAATTAACGATAAGAGATCTTGGCGCGGTGAAATCACCCATGTTAATAGTTAACAACCGTTACATGCCACAAATCAATTAAGTTAGTCATCTTAGAAGTCGCTTCGATGACTCAGTTCCGCAAACAAAAGACACAAGTTTATGCTCACTTGAACAATAGGAAATGTAATGAAAACAGAACGGCATATGTACAATTGACAAAAACAATCCCAGCATAAAATAATCCCACGGTTGTTATGTAATTTTTCATGCAAAATGTGACCCACAACATTCTTTTTTAATCATAAAACAATCACAACTACTTGTTTAAAATGTACCTCGTCGTTGAAGTTCCGTTGATATCGCGAAACTCAAAACAATACAAGGATCTTCTCGTCTTTAGTGAAACTCACGCAAGAAACCTTAAAGCCAATATCTGAAGTAATTTATATTAGTTAGTACAACTGCTCGGAAACATCTGTGCACTTATTAAATTCATGTTTCCTGTCTTGAGATCTCTCGCTCTTAAAACGGGAGGGAAGTTAAATGACCTCACATGACTGTTCCAGAGATGTTTCCGAGGAGTTGTCTTAGTAGATAGTATTAGTTACAAAACATGAATGCGACCATACTTATGAGGCACTGACCGTTGACGGGCATAACCGCCTTGGTACTAGAGTCGCGGTATGTGCCGTTTATGATCGCCAACTCCATAAGCTGACGTTTCTTCAATTCATCTTCACCGTCGGCTTGCTGCAGAGGGACAAAAAAGGTCTATGAGAATTGGTATACAATTTAAAATGATATAAGAGAAGGTGCAGCACATTCAAAAAAGACATAACAATATAAAATTAAAACTATTCATTTATTTCCCTGGTATTACCAACACATTATAAAGGAACTGTAAAGAGTATTATTATGTATAAATCCCAAAAACCTATTCCGATGGATTCCCACTGCTTACTTAGGTTCACAAATGTAAATTTGGATACAAAAAACCCAAAAGATTAAATGTAATAAATAACAAGACGAATAGGTCTTTTTTAGAAACGTCTCTTATACCACAACAAAATTATGCTCCTATAAGTCAAACTCAAAAGTAGAGTGAATAGGTAAGTGTCTCTTGGATATGCTGTACCATCTTCGTCTTTAGCGTCACTTTCCATCAGGTGAGTTGGAAGACAAACGCCTATTCCATTACACAATAAAAAAGTCTATAAAGTAAATACTTTGCATTAAGCCGCCATAGTACTTTCAAGGTTTTTTTTTTAAAAGACTAAGTATTATGTCCATATGGATGCCTGGATCTAACTTACTCGAACTTGATCGAAATATCTCGATCAAGTTCGAGTAAGTTAGATCGAAAGTTAGTTCGATAGATGGATCGATCGAATGAATTCTAATCACCATGCATACATCTACACCGCTTATCGTTCGAAATTTTAAATAATATAAATAAATATAAAATTTTTAAAGTATGAAGCACGTAAACCCAGTTCAGCAACTAAGTCATAGATTAACTGTACTGTATGTGCGCTACAATTTATAATAAAAAAACTTAAAAATAAGAAAAAAAAACCAATTTTATTTAGTTCTAGAATAATTTAAGATAATCATTTCTTTTTTTTACCTATATTGGTGTCAATTCTGTTGAATTTCTGTCTTAACTATAATTGACTAAATTTTCGTCATACAAGATGTAAACCTTGTACCCTTTGAAACAAGGTCTTATTTCAAATATAAACAAGTAGGTAACATACGTCGTTATCGAAATAAGCAATTTATTTGTCGACTAAAGTCTGACACGCTTAAATAAACTTTAATACCACGTAGCGAGGGCCGCTATCCGTTGAATGCCATCTTTTTTGTTCTGTGTTTTTAGTAAGCGTCTCCGTAGGTGTCGATTAAAATAACGTCATCTTAGTTCGTTTTGAACAAGTTTTTGTACGGCAATTATACGGCATTTAAATAAATGGGGACTCTCGCTGCGTGGAAATAAAGTTGAGTATATGTTGACAGGTTTTAGTGAAATTTAGTGGCGCTAAGAAATAGATGCCAGTAACAAATAGACCTTGTTGCGAAGAAGACAAGGTTGGTTTCATATGAAGAAATTAAGTTCGGTTTTAGTTTAGTGAGTCTGACAATAGAATCGGCACCATTATCTTTTGAGGCATATTTAAGAAGTTCAATTAAAATAAATATATCCACAAACCATTAAGGCGTGTCTTTTAAAAATGTTCAAGTATAAGACGGGTCCTTAATAGCGTTGAAAGTCTGAAAAAATCTACTGGTTTTTTTTTTAAAAAAAGCACTTTCTGTTATTCACGAGTTACACAGAAAAATAAACATAAATAAGTTTACGAAAACAACATGGGTTTTAAAATAAATATTTTTCGCTAGATGTTTTGGAAAGTTGAAAAAAAAAAACAAATTTAAACAATAAATAGCAAAAAAAATTAGAAATCATCTTTGGAGCGGATTTTTTTTTACATTGCCATTAAAAAAATCATAAATAAAAACAAAATTTCCTGAGTAAACATAAAAAATAGCTAAGTGAACCCTCGACAACCTTGATAACTACTATATACCCATACAGCTTGGTTAAAGCCTGAGTAGTATAAACATATGTTTTTAAATATGTTTCAGCTATGTAGTTATAAATACTTCCTGTTCTATACATTTCGCTGTTTGTACGGCTAAGGCTGTGTGAAATGTACAATGCCATTTATGGCACTATCTACCAGTAAATCTTTGGGTGACTCAGTGAGAGATATGGCAACGGCATTAGAAAGGTGTTTGAAAGAAGTAACAATTAGATGAACAAAGACCTACATGAGTCAAACATACCGATAATAGTATCCGCCGGAATCTGATATGTCCTGATTTCTGTCTTTTTTCTCAGTCGTTTATTAACACTGGAAATCAGTATGATACGACATCATGTATCTGTCTTTCTAGCATACCTTTTTAATGGGTTCTTAAATAAATTGGCACCTACATTGGTAAAAATTTGTAACTTTGTAATTTTGAAACTGTATTATTTTTGATTTTGATGGTTCACAAATTGTGAAAAACAAAATTAACTTTCCGAAACTCAGTAAGAAATAATAATAGCTTTGTTTGGTTGTCAAAAAACAATACATTATATGATTAGTTCAGACACTTCTGACCTAGTTACGAGCAGAAAATTTCTGTGTTCAATGTTTTTCACCACACATGCTTTATAACCAATTGTACTGAACAAATTTTATTAGTTGGAATATATTTCAGGGATTTCATTAACTAATTCAACTCTATCATTAAATAAAAGTAGGACAACACTATCAAAGCAATTATTAGGTAGGTATCTAGGTAGAAGATAACTGGTATTCGTTAATTAATAATAATTAAGGTGGACCTTGCAGTGATTCAACACAATGTAAGATGTGACGTCACGATACTTTAAATGGATAGCAATGAACGTAACACTAAAAGAGATCCAAAATGGGTTACCCAAAATATTGCACATCATACATCTTTGGTTATGTGTCTATGAAACAGAGAAACAGAATTTACAATATGTACATCTGTGGTAATGTATAATAGGCAAAGATTTAAATCGTTAGACGTGTCAAGCTTCGGCAAAATATGACCGCGTCTTTAAAATGTATTTACACACTTCCCGAGGGAACAAAAGGACATTTTAACAGCTGTTTGTCTATTTAAAAACTAGCGTCACTAGCGAGCGTTGAACTGATTCATATGAGAGCGAGTAATGCGGTGTAAGTGGGCTTATTCACTTGACTATGGCCTCATGACCTGTGTACAGCATGGGCATATCTTAAGATGTTTTTTTTTTTAATTATAGATCAATAAGTATAACTTTTAAGTAAACATGTTTTGTTACGAATAAATATGCACAAAATATGTAAAAGAAAATATAATATAAGTACTTATTGCTTTTAAAGAGAAATCAAAATATTTATTTACTAGCCTTGTCCCGCGGTTTCACCCGCGTAAGTCCCAATCCCGTAGGAATATCGGGATAACAAGTAGCCTATGCGTTAATCCAGGTCTCCAGCTATCTACATACCAAGTTTGATCGCAATCGGTTCAGTGGTTTTTGCGTGAAAGAGTAACAAACATCCATCCATCCATCCATCCAAACTTTCACATTTATAATATTAGTGGGATTAGAATACAAACTGAAAATGAAATGTTAAATACGTCTAAGGACACGTATTGAGATTCATTCAAAACATTACTCTTAAGACAGTTGCCAACTTTTCTGGCATTTTAGTCTGGCAATATATTAAAGAGGTTATCTTCAACAGATAACGTTCACTGTAACTATAACCAGAACAATTCCAGCGAACATTTGCGTGGCAAGTCACTATTACACAAGTAGGTACTGGTACTTACGGAACAAAAAATGTTTGAAATATTTAAGCAGTGACGAAGATATACGAATTAATTGTATTCACTTCACATATTGTATGCCGGCAGTAGTACTACGTAGAAGTAACTCATTCGCACCAAAAGTGCTCATTGACAAAGCTATAAAATCAAATGAAACAGGGTAGATGACTGGCAAGGCAAATCAGTATCTTTATGTAAACGTCAAAACTATAGATTCGGTATATTTTTGTATAATAATCCAGGCATGACGTCACGCCTTACTGTTTTCTGTCTTTCACTTGTAACGTAATTTTGCGAATTTATCTTCTATCTATCTATATAAATCAAAATTTGTATGTATGTTTGTCCTCTATACCTTTCTAAACCATTGATCAGATTATGATGTAACTTTGGTAGGGTGTTCTGGGGACGCCCGAGAGGGTTCCTAAACCAAAAATATATTTATAAAAAATATTAAAAATGGCATTGCAACGCCTGCTGTGCATTGCCGGGTGCAGCTGGTTATAAAATAAATTAAAAACTTTAAAATAAACCCGGACAACAATTTTTAGGGGTATTTTAAGATATATTGCTTGACTTGGACGGAATAATTTATCTTGAGCATAGGAATATACCCAATAATGACGTTTGTAAACTAAACTACTGAAACTATTATACAATACATTTCTAACGAAACACTACACACTGATCACATTTATAGCAAATAAGATGCTAATGTCATCCTAAACGCCAAAATTAATCTTGAAGTATGCAAGCGAACGACCAGCACCGTTCGAGAGATATACGCAACAGGTTGCAACATTGTAACCGCTCTCATTTGTCTTCATCTATATAAGTAACCGTCATTAGAGCTTTTAGAGAGCGCAAATAGTCCTAAAATAAATATTGAGATATTTTCGTAGCGATAGAGATGTACAATAATTTTAGTCAAGTTTTAAGCGATATAATTTAATATGAATGTTGTTCAGTACTTTTAACATGAGAGATAGTATATTTAAGAGTACACCACAATTAACATTTCCGAGTGGCGCCTGACACCGACGCGGTAGATTGCTTCATCCCTTGATAAAGGCCGAGTCGTGCTGAGGCCGAAACTAGTCGGGCAAGCATAAAAGAGTCACCGCATCCCCCGTAATACATATACAATTATCACACACGAAAGTTTTTATTGAAACAAAGTTCCTTAACGCACGTTACACTTCAGACACTCAGCGGCCGGCCGGCTAGCCGGAAAAAAGTGTTAGCGCAACGAAAATAATGACCGCGACTTGATTTATTTTATTTTTACGCCATCTGTGGATTCTGCGTGGTACTACTGTAATGTCTTCTATACTAATTATCCAGTGTATACATTAGTTAAGGCCACTTTTACAGATGGCGCAATTTTAATTTCGAGTTTTTACAACATTTACTATATTTTGATACAATTTATTAAAACCATCATAAATAGTGACAGGAACTTCGACCCAAAGACACCTTACGCGTTTTTTAATCTTATTTGAATTTTTGAAATTTAATGTAAGTACCCTTCGGAAAGTCGTGTCAAGATGAAAAAGATAATTTTTAGGGATTTTTTGTTTTTTACGTAGGTATTTAAAATGTTCTTCTACAACAAAATACAAAATTAGGGACTGTAACTTACAGGTACAAGCAGACGTTTGACTTCATCTACAGCCCTGGCCAGCTTGATCTTAGCCCTGTTCTCGGTGTCCTCGACTGTCAGTAAGACGTGGAGATCATCAGCCAAGTGTTCCCAATTTGGCTTTCCTCTGTTTGCGTCCTCCTGAAATTCAATGTAAACACCAAATGTTTTAGTAACCTTCTATTGAAGCTGTGAACGTTTATGATTCTCCCAGTTTAGCACAGTAATTAAACCGTGTTGTGTGAAATCAAAAACAGTGGTAAAACGGAATTTGTTCTTGAAAATACATTTGTTTGAGAAGATTCTGTATTGTTTTCTGAGCCGAATATTATTCAGTGTTCATTTATAGTTAGAAATTCTTAGAATTCAATACGCAAGTTTCTTTTTCTGTAAACAGAAAAAGCTAAACAACGTTACAAAATAACATTTTACAATTATGTACTACGGATAGCTGAAGTATGGTTCGGAATATAAACAGACACGTATTCGGAACATTATTGGTTTGGGCACTTCAAACAAGCCCATTCAAATTTAAACGGAACGTCCATATACGTACGTTTGCTGTTGTTTAGGTATTTCTATTCATAGAAGTCAATTGAACACATATGTATGTATAACTTACTTTAAATTAAGACAACAAATCGGACTACGAATGCGTAGATATGATTTCAAATCTATACTATTCATAACTCCAAACACGCTGAGATAAATGGAAACTTCATTATGGACGAATTTATATCTAAGCCTAAAGATTTGCATTAAAATAAAAGGTATTAAGAAATAAACATAACCTGATTTAATTTCCAATTGCAGGCTATGAAGGAAATATAAATATTAGTAACAGATGTTGTTTTACGACATGAAAAACACGTTGTGTAAACTCATAAAAACTTTCTTAATACTAAAGTTAGTAAGAGGAAAAATTAAAAGCATAAAATATTTACATACATTATAATTTACCTTTTTCTTATCCCTCATTGACCCTTTTCCTCTGACCATGATTTTGCAGCCTGTTTCTTGTTCTAGCTGTTTTGCTGTCATACCCCTGGGCCCTAGAATCCTTCCAACGAAGTTGAACTGTAAAAATAGAAAAAAATATATAAATACTTTAGAATTATAAACACTGACAAAATAGGGAAGTGTCGAAAGATCAATTGCCAAGGTCATAAATAGAGATCGGATAATCGGATGCATATTTACCTAAAGTAATTTTTTGGCTAACAAATTATGGAAACGGCTTCTTAGAATATTGTTATGAAAATAAAATCCCGGGATTCCGGGATCGCATTACTAATCAGATGTATATTTACTTAAAGTTAAATTTTAATCTCCCATTCGAGTATGTGTGTATGTATGTAGGGTGTAAGAGAAATGGTGGTGTGGTAAATAGGAAAACATAAATAATGAATAAATAAATGAATATAAATTTATTTATTCATTAAGGGCATCTTATCTTACACAATATTTTTATGTTGTACACACAGAAAATACATAGAGGAGAAATGAAAGATAGAAAAGTTGTACATGAGCACTTTGGAAAATATACATAAATAATTGTCATACAAGAATTGTTTTTCTTATAAGTAGCCAGGACATGCACTTCTTACATGGCTAATATGAAGAAAATAAAAACTTAAATCATTTTGTATTTTACCATTAAAGTGGCAGCGAGATAAATATGGAGAGTTTTGGAAAAGACCTTTACTCAACATTGGGTGGCTAAAGATTAAAGAAGAAAGATTACCCCAGTGACAATATCTTTAATCTCTATTTATAACTATGATTCGGTCACTGAAATCTGTTATTTCTGTATCTGTTTGTGTTGAACATGATGGTGTAACATCTGGTTCTACTAACTGTTCAAAACTTCTTAATTCAGGATTATTCAGAGAATATAGTATAGAATAATAATTTTCTCGAGGTTATCATTTGTTAGTATATTTCTTTTCAAATTCAGAATCCACTTGTAGGTTGAAAAGAATCTTTCCCAGATAGATAGATATGGCTTCGTTGCTATCAAATAAAGCTACAACACTCGATATTTTGTCGAAATGTTTGGCATAGTAAAATGCCGCCTCTAGCCATGTTCCCACTTAGTGATAACTGGCTCTGTAGGCTAAAGCAAATTTGGATGCAGTTCCTTTAAAATTCGTACTCTGTTGGGAGCTTTTAAAAATATTTTTTTGACATTATTAATTAGAGTGCCTACATCACCGCACCTTAAACATATTGTCTCTGTTAATCTATCTAAGGCGTGAGCTAAACACGTATACGCTACGCTGTCGCTTCATAACATTAAAACGTCCTGCACTTTATTGTTGAATTAGGTCCCCCATAAGCTTTTACACATTCAATCACAAACTCGGACACAGTACGACCGTTAACAACATCTAAAGTTAGACAAATTAACAGGTAAATTCGTCCCGATGAGTTTTTATTTAATGGTTTTACAACATGTCATCCATTTCTTATTGTTTTGTACTTCACTGTGGATAAGTTTCATTTTATCTTAATAAACATAGCCCAAGTATTTCGTCCTTAACAAAGACTTACTTGGAATGGTTCTATCTTGATTTTTACAGTTACAAATGTATTTTTTTAAAACCACGAAAATTGGGATTTTCAATGTTTGACCACGATGTGCAACATATCGTGGTCAAACGTTATAAATCCCAATTTATTATTTATAATAAGAAAATTAATCAAGTCAATATAAAAGTCATTTGGTACTGCTGCTTGAATTCCTCGATGTTTTTGTGATTTCAGATGCTGATTCAAAATGGTTTTCTTCGCTTTTAATGTCGTATCATATTTCGTACCGCTCATAGTTCCAGTTGATGGGTCGTAAAACATCTCTGGGTGATTTCGTAGCCATGACTGAGCTATGTCTTCTCTTTGAGTTAAATCCGCCATCATAATAGCGAATAATACCTACGAACTAAAAAAGATCATTCTTTGATGGTTTGAAAAGATGGATCAAAATGCAGTATCACATCACAACACTACACAGCGCAACGTTTTAAAACTTCCTGAAATATTGCAAATGTTTAAACAATAGTCTATTAATGCAACAGCCGACCAATTATAGAGCAGAACATGTTACTACCTGCCGAAAGTACCATTACTCAGGTACATTTGACTTTACTAGAGAGTTTTTTATTATATTATACAAATTTTCTCACTTTAATCCAAATCAGATTTGTAGCTATATACAAGTAGGTACAATGTTTTTAAATTGTAAAAAGAAATAATGCTTACCTTGTTAATAAAAGAAATAAGAGGTCCAAGCCGCAGAGCAGGTAAATCCAGGATTCGTGACACAAAGTCGTTGTTTCAAGCAAAACAAAAATCCAAATCACAATGCAAATCAGAAACCGTTGTTCAATAGCCAAGTAGGTAATTGAAGAAATTAAAAAACCTTGAGAAACACCCGAACGCATAGCAAGCACAACGACGAATGTAGTTGTATTGTCGCGTCGCTACTTGCTACTTTTACTTACTTTTACAAAATTCTTACATTCCCTGAGGTTTAATAGGCCCGATTTGAGTAACGTAATAAGGTTGTTTTTGCTTAGTCAAAAATAACTGACAATAAAAGTAGGGAAAAGCAACCATATTCTGTTGTAACAGGGCAACGTTCGTTTGTGTCAAACTGGGTTTATTACATCTCACGGAGTATACACTTAAATTTGAATTTCCCGGAATCGCGGGATTTTGTCGATAAAAAAGTGCTTTCCATAATAGCCAACATCTCAACTTTAGGTAAATATGCATCCGAATATCCGATCTCTAGTCATAAATGTACATAAAGGTGGAAAATCCATGAAAAAAGGAGGTACATATAGTAAAGTAGGTAAGATTAGCTAAAAATAGTTTTCATTAAATCTTGTTTTGTATTTATGACATAGGAGTAAGTAATATTATGGATCAGCTCAAATACTATAAAGACTACTCCAACTATAGAATATCCTTACCGCCGGTTGGCGGGGTTAAACTTAACTGACACCAGATAAGTCTATGGAAACTTGCAACACCATAACGCTAGTGGTATTCTCACTTGTCAGACATCACCATACATCACAAATTATTACAGTAGATCGGTAAGTATCAAGTTATTCTATTCCATTCTATTAAAAAAATATATTATATTAATCATAAATATATTATAAATATATCCTATTAAATAAATATTTAATGTTTTTGTGTAAATATATAATAAATATAAAACGATAATAAAAAATCTGATGATGATATATATATATATATATATATATATTATTTTATTAGGGACTCTATCCCGCGCGAAGAATCAGCGCAGGAATTCCGCCAATGTCAGGTGTTTTAGTGGTTCGAACCCCACCCAGTGCACAAGCAGCGTGAACCCACTCCTAACACAAGCATTTCGCTTATCTGGAGGGGTTAACAAGAACACTAGTAATGTGTGACCCACGTTACTAGTATTCTTTAAAAAAATATAAAAGTTAAATAACAAAAACGTAACAAAATGGACGTCTATTCGTCCACCTTGAAAGATACTCTCCGGTAGGTACTACAAAAATAAGTACGATGACAATATAGATATAAATTCCCGATGATGATATTTGTTTTAAATTATTATATTACTGACATCTGACATATTAAAAATTTACTTTGTACGTCTTGGATACACTCAGATTATACACGAAGCTTGTATGTCATACAAAAACACCTTAAAAACTGTTTGGATTTAATTATTATTAAGTTGTAAAATAAGAAAACCATACTTCTTATGTAATTGTAATTGCTTAGTAACTTGAAAAACCAAACGGTTGTAAAAAACGAGCAGACATGCACTTAGATAAGGATAGCGACACATCTACAGAATGCAATGCTCCTTGAATTTTGATGAACATTCGGAGACTAAGCACAAATTGTACTTAGCAACGGCCTTAGTTTTTGAAAGAGAGATTTTACAATCCATAATCGTGTAAGCTCACCTCATACAAGCACTCTTGTATGAGCTGAACCACTTACACCAAGATAATTTTTCCTTTTTCGTATTGGGATTTCACAAACTGTGGTCTTAATTATTATCATTATTAGCACAACCATGCAGCAATGTCGTGTAAAGAATAAACACCTTAAGTATTTTTTAAATTATATTGAGAAAATAAGTAATAACTAAAATTATTTTTGCGCCTTATTTTTAAAGGACTTAAAAGATCACTAACATCTAGTAATAACGCAATTTAACATAACAACAATAAATACATTTAGCAATAACAAAACACGTCCACTGCACAATAAGTTCGATTTGGCATTTTGTTTTTATTTACGGAGGATACCGTTCAGTGCGTGCGTGCTCTCAACATCGCGTTGTCGCCCCTACTGACACCTGTACCGTCCACGGTATGCTAAATTTGTAGGTATATGAAGCGCGACCTCGAGCGAGTGATGTAGCCTTGGTAATAGGCACATAAGTGGCTATAATTAAATGTTCACATTAATTAATTCTTTAAAAAAAAACAGCCCTAATGTCGTGGCGTCGCGTCGTCAGAACAGATAAGAGCTATAGAAAGAGAGGCAACTTCTATATATATATATAAGTGTTACCTACACTAGCGCTGTGCGACCTAAATTGCGACTTTCTTGTGTCGAAATAAGAGTCGCTATTCATTTAAATGATTTGGCGGGGTGGAACTTCTGCATCTGTACTATTCTGTATTCTGTGCTTAAAGTCGATCTCAATATATTTGGAGATTAAGGAAAAAATTACCTATAGCGTTTTACATCAGTTTTAGAAATAGAGCTGGAATCAACCGTTCTGTTAAAATTGCAAGTATCTCAATAATAGTGACAAAGTAAGTTGTAGTGGAATGTGAATTGCTGAAGACTTCTACACAATGTTCACAACTCAGCTCAAACTATTTTAATGTTATAAAATTAAATTAACAATTCTTTGTGGTAATAAATACAAAGAATGAATGAAATTTACACCGTAATGACCAACCACAACAATAGTACCTACTACCTACCCAAAATTCATAAACCTATTAAATATTTACTTCGCTATTTCGTTAAATAATTCATTAAAATTTTAGGATTACAATACGCGGTTTCATGTAAAGACCTCATTTAAGTTGTGCGACTACATCTCATAACATTAGCTGTTGGATTAATTATTCGCTTCGTTTCACATAACCTTATTTTCTATGTACACGTATAAACGCACCTAATACATACAATTTAACCTCAATACATATAGCATCAAAGCATCGGCCAGCTCAACGTATATGAACTGTGAACCAGTATCATTCTGCCGTCCACGAGTAAAGCTGAGAAATGGACCAGTTGGCTCGGTGCCAAACACTGAGGTTCACACCAACGCTTTTTCTTTTTGTGAAGGGATATTTCAAGCAGTCAAACATTAGTTCAAAATACATAATAAATAAACGTAGTAAATAAAAAATCGAGGTTAGGAATTAGTCACATGTCTCATGGTAAATTGTTTAGCGTGACAGTCAGATGCCTCTGAAAAGTTAAATAATAGGTAGGTAGGAAACTAATATTCATTAAACGGAGATGAGTGACCAGGTGGAATGGATTACTTCTAAAGTTATAAATCTGTACGAGGGATCTAAACAGTGGTTTAAGTTATTTTATTACGACAATAGATTCAGTACAATGACATGTTAAGATGTATTTCAATGAGAAATATGAGACGCAGCATTTGTTATCCGTCGCAGTCCGGCGATTGCGTCGGCGACGGACGACAAATTGTAATCACAAATACGAAGCAGACAAGACAACAGACGGTATCGAAGTTTTGCATGCCGTTTCTTTTTAAATTCGTTCCGTTTCGCGCGGTTCCGTTTTCTTAGTTAAATTTATACATAGTTCATTTCGAATTTATTACGCATATTCAAAACATAAACATGTTGCTAAGGGAGAAATTCCCTTTTAAGTAAGTGTGGTTTCTCAGTAACATAAAATCCTAGCCGTAATCTTTGTGATGTTCATAATTCCGAAGAGGAGGGCTGTCCCGATGCTATTTAGTGGTTTGCCACAAACAACTTGCTCAAGAGCACTTCCTTTACATGTCAAGCATTATGTTGTTACGTTTCCCCGATATTTTAAACAGCACAGACCTCATAAAATATAACGTTTATAGGGTGTAAGCAACACACGTCCATTGTGATGTGGGTTATCCATAAATTTTAATTAGGTTGTCAATAACATTTTTGGAACTGATGGGTGTGCCGGTTGAGTGTCATTTACCCCAGTCTGTGTGCAGTATTGTGATATACGTACCGATGGCAAAGACTAATCGCGAAACTGGTATCTAATTATGTACCACAATAATAAGTACAGATGACCAAATTAATGTCTACCCAACTGTCGTGTCAGACAGTTTTTTAACCCAGTCTAATAATATGACAAATACGAAAATGTCTCGTAACATTTTAATGACAGAAACGTGACAATTTTGAACAAAGTTGAATAGAGGTGGTTGGAAGCCGCATGTCTGGGCCCTATCGAAATAGCGACAAGACGGTTAGCGAGTTGGCGACACGCCCGTGTTTACTTTATTGCATTTTTTCACTGTTAGTAATATTTTTATGATGAAAGTAATTATTTTATTTTTCTCATAACAGAAATACCTCCTCGTGCCTGGATACACAACGAAGATATTTTGTGCTGAATATTTTTCCCTTGTGTGATGTAAAGGTCTACTCAGGATTGTAATAAGTTGGCAATCTTGCCTTTACAAAACCATTCAGATAATAGAAGGAAATGGCTAGTACACAGTAAGTAAAGCTATGGGAAACGTAAGACACGGTGCCGCTGGCGCATCTAATCGATTAACATTAACCAATGGCATTACTGCCCGTGGCTTACGCACTGCTCCTTCTACCTCCGCATTATTATGTAGATAGATATTAGAAAATTACTTACTATTAGGTAACTATTTAATTATCAACTGTTATCGCGAGTTAATGCAAATATATAAGTTTGTGAAATTATACATTATATAGGTATCAGGAAGCTGTTGCTCCTTGTATTAAACAATTATTGAGTTTGTAAATACGCATCAAAAACAAATAAACTGATGTAGCTACTGGATTTATATGTAATCTCTATCAATTAGTAGCAAATTACAGGCCTAAAATATGTTTTTTTAACATATTTAAAACCCAACCACACGTGTTCGTTTTCGCGTATTAATAAGCTAGTAGGATTTGTATCTTTTTATTAGAAAGTTCGTTATCTGGGCAGGTTTCTGCACACTTAGCAACTTTAGTTCTAATAAGCAATCAAGGTTTTTATAATTATGATATCCAGAATGCAGCCATGATTACAGATAGTACATCTATATAAATTCTATAAATAGGTAAAGATAAAAGAGTTTACTACATTTTTCTTCTCTGTTAGCTATTGACGAGCTTTAGAGATATTAAAAAAAAGTGTGTGTGCAGTTCACACACGGCAGAAGTGAAACTTCTAAATTAATTAACCAACGAATTTTTAATACGCAAATGCACAAAAATTATACACGTAAATGATACACGTTGACTATGACGCATTTTCTGAAGACTTCGTAGTACGCAGGCGCAAAGACAGCACGTGTCTTTGCGCCTGCATACTAGTACAAACATTTTCGGAAACACTGTATACTTGTATTCTATCTTATTCTCTCGCAGGCTAAATCATATTCATGAATACGTTTGTCTCTTTTTAGTGCTGTATTCTACTTGTATTCTATCTTATTCTCTCGCAGGCTAAATCCGATTGTATTGTGTTTGTTTTTTTTTAGTATGATTTTTCGATTCATCGAATTTTCAAATCACAACGATTCTAAAGAAGTTTCACTTCAACAAATATAGGAAACAATTTTACTTCTAAGATTGCGACTAACTAAAGAAAGGACACAACACACTAATGTGATTTCAAATTCAATAAACAGACAGTATAATAATACTAAAATTATACTCATTACCTCATTATCTGCTTTCCCTTTTCCCAATTTTACTTGGTGTTGGCGCAATGTGTAACAGTGCAAAAGGGTTTTAGCTGGTTTTTTATGGCCGGCCGCCTGCCTGACGCCAACCCTCCTTGGGAATGTAATCGTTTTCAGACGGGACAAAAGAAGAAGGTAAATTGGGGTAAGAAAAATGGACACAGCGAGATAACTAGGGTAAGGGATACCACAAGTCTTGCATGGGGAATCGGGACTGAAACTGCAGCAGCTCGAAGATCGCGTACCCGTATATCCGGCCTGTGACTGGAGAGGCCACTGCGACAGGGACATCTGGCAACTGATACTTCTTAACTAAATACTACTGTATTTTCTTTTATATGACATACCAAAAGAAAAGAAACAGGACTGTTGATATAACATACCGAAATCCGGATATTGTTTAAATTAAGTAACATTGTACCTGACTGGTATATAATAGTCTTTATTGAATAGAAATGTGCAAGTTTTCCGTTCGTAATTGGCGGTAGTTTTGCGCCCTAATGATAGCGTTCCGATAGTACCGCAAACCACGTGGACTGGGAACCACTGGCGACGTAAAGACTCGGTTATAATGAAAGCGGATTTAAATTAAAGTATTATATGTTTACTTTATTGTATCAGCGATTATTAAGATGTTTGTTTGAATTGCCGTTTCTCGTACCAAATCTACATAGTTATAAGATACTTTTCCTCCTCTCTTTCTAAGTCTTTTAAGAAAGAAAATAGTGATTTTGTAGGCCAAGGCCGACATATTAGTCACGGATTTTAATATTAGTAATAATACTCATTGTAATTTATTTTATTGCATATCATTAATAAATATTCACAGCTATATATTGTAGTGCTTCTTTGTTAATGCAAAGCTATTTGCTATAATAATGGTTGTTCTTACTATGTAAGATTGTTAAGTTTTGGTTCATACATAAACATGTCATTGTATTATATGTCCATTTTGTTATGCACAGCAATATAAACCTAATTGTTATTATGATTACATACATGGTTTAGTATGCATTTATACATAACCACAATACAATATATAACTAACATATGTAGATATATAAAGACATAATAAAGTATTAGTCTAAATACAATACGTAAATTCAATGTTTTAAATATTCATGTAAGGTTTACAAGCCATTTGAAGTTGATTATATATATTACTAGCAGCGCCCCGCGATTTCACCCGCGTAAGACCAAATCCGGTGAGAATATCGCGATAAAAAGTATGCCTATGAGTTAATCCAGGTCTGCAGCTATCTGCATACCAAGTTTCATCGCAATCGGTTCAGTAGTTTTTGCATGAAAGAGTAACAGACATCCATCCATCCATCCATCCAAACTTTCACATTTATAATATTAGTGGGATGTATTACTTATTGGCTCATATATGTCATCAATGCGTATAACCTTAAAAAAATTATTATTAAGGCTACAGTCGCGATGCTCCTGCAATAAATAAAAAATAATAAAATTATGGAACATGTTACTTAGGCCTCTCTAAACACAAACTAACTATTGCTTGTATTGTAAGTTCGTGAACTGTGATAAACATAATATACTTATATTCTTTTTTTCTGGAAAAGACCTACGAACACTTAAATGCATATTGTCCCAAAGTCGAAAGTAAATCATAGTTGAAAGAAGCTCTAAAGACCCTACTTGACTTAAAAACTAACGGCCGCTGTACGTTGTGGTTCCTAACGGAATTTACTTATTACATAGTAAACTATTCACAAAAAGGGGCGCTTCTTAGTTAGATGACGACATAATTAAGTTTAATTACGAAAGTTTAAAACGTGACGATTGATTAAATTTCATGTTTTGTATAACGCATTGTCACATTTTCGTCTTCCGTTCTCGCTTGCAAAATGACCGCGGCTTACGATAACAAGCGAATGCCGTTTCATCGTTTTAAAATATTTATTATTATCATTATAACTTTACGTGGTTCACTGTTTCATACCATTGTTTAGAGTTCCCGTTATAAGTGCTACTGTTTTGCTCATTGCATATCATCTGTACATCAAACGTTTTCTTGATCACAATGATCACTCTGCGTATAATTCAGGTATTTCGGAGAAAGTTTCTGCAGAAATATGATCGTATCAGTTCCGTAATTTAAGATTTTTAAGTTTAATATAAATGTAGTTTAATATATTACAGATAATGTAGATATGGTGAAACGTGCTGATGATTTTGAAAGACAGCGAGTCACGAATATTTACATATTGAAGATTGCTATTCTCCAAAACAAATAAGTCCCACAACATTCTGATTGTTTATGAATGTCGGAGTTTTCAATGTTTATGCGATAATTTGCATTTTGTTGTGAAAAATATCTAGAAACTACATTTCGACTGGTGAATCAAATTTAACGTTACACTCATTGAATATATATTCATTCATATATTCCAAGTCCAAGATAAGTCATTTAACTGTAATGAATTTATTATAATTGAAATAAAAAATGGCCGCCAATTCGGCACACTAATGTAGATGTGTAATACAAAAAAGTTACATAATAAACTGTTATAAAACCGGACGTAATTAGTAGAATGCCAAAAGGTGTACAAAAAAGTAATTGTGGAACAAAATATAGAACTACTAGTTAAGTTAAAACGTAATTCCCGCTGCATCTATGTAGAAGCTTCATTTAAATTTGTTTATAACATAAATATATATCGTAACTATGTATGTCCATATAAAAATATACCTAATTAGAACATTTACATTAAATGGGTAATTAGACTGATACAAAACCTGTGAAACGATGATAGCCTGTAGACTATTACCGTCACAGATAATGAAGACCCGATGAAATGCTAAATGTTAGAAAAATGAAATACGTGCTTGTAAAAATTGCAATTTCAATTACAGCTTACAAATACAATTTCTTTTTAGCATGTGGAAACTGTTACGGGTTACCAAACCAGGGCTAACGGTTGAAGTTGTATGCCCCAATCGAATTAAATCACACGATGTTCCGTCACATCGTCTATTGCAGAGGCTTGGCTAAAATAGAGTCCCCAAAAACCTGGCAGACTTTTGTTAAGGAGCAGGCGGCAACAGCATAGCAGCAGCGTGGTTTAGGCTGTCACCGTGTCAGGCTTGCGTCTATAATTATATATACAGGGTAATGGCACCGCGGGCAACAGTGTGGGATTAATTAAAAAGAGTATAAAAAACAGTCGCCAACATGCTAATGAAACCCCATGTTTTGCAAACTTCCATCGGATATGGTAACTGCTTACCATTAAGCAAGCTGTTACCTTAGTAATATAAACGTATTCTTTTTATACTAACCAAAGGACTCAATAAATTTAATATAACACTTATAATGGTTATAATGTTGATTAAAATTAAATGCCTGTGAAAATACCATGAGGCAATGAAAACCAAAGTAATTGTAACCAATACCTATGTATACCTAAGACTCGGGAAGGGAATAAAAAGTTACGTCAAATAAGTTAATATATAATTAGGCCTAGCATCAACTGGTAAGGGTCCAATGGGAGCGTATTTACCTACATACATACATATGTGATTCAGCTGATTTAAAAATAAAACCTCGATCAATGCGGTGAAAACGTCTACTCATATGTTATTACTATGCATAGCAAAGGCGATAACAATACAATACTATTTGCTACTGCCGTTACCTTATCGCCACGAGCAAAGTAGAGCAAAAAATCTATATTGATCTATGAGCACAATGACTTTTTACATTAGAAAATCGTGACTACTAGTGCATTAAAATATATATTACAGCCAGAGACTATTAAACATGATTTTAACCAACCTGCAAAGTAGAAAAACAGGGTTAACTATTAATTATTGTATTTGTAGTGCTCTTGTGTTATATAAAGGACAATTTATTACTTCTGCACCAAATAACATGTATGAAAAGACCACTAGTGAACATCGGCCTCATTCAAAGACTATATTATTATATACCTTATGTCACCAAATTCAGTGTATGGTAGCCTAGGTAGTGTCTGGTAGCCTATCAGCTCGATCAGCAATCGCATAGCACGCAACATCAACACATAAAACACACAAAAGTCAGTGCGTGCCTCGGTAAACATTGTTGATGCACTTATTTTTTAACACGATTTTATAGAAAATTCAACTAAAAAATAAAAAAAATTAATCGAATTATTGCATTGTCATCGGTCTTTGAAAGGTGGTCAAGTTATTTATTAATTTGTACAAAAACATGTGATCCAACAGTTGCCTGCGCTCATGTAGGCTGCTAACCCTAAAATGAGATAGGCGCGAGGAATATGATTTCAATTGTTTGAGTAAATAACCCTGGAAAGTAAGATGACACAGGAATCTTTTTTGTACTGATTCTATTCGTTTTGTATGTATTTCATAATGAGGAGACCATATTTGGTTACAGTATTCTAGACCCGATCGAACTAATCTTTTAAATAACGTCAATTTAGTGGATGGGTTTTTAAAGCCTTTACTGTTTCTGATAATGAACCCAAGCATTTTAAAACCCTTCGACGTTATTTTGTCTATATGCTTGTGAAATCTTAATTTATTATCCACATATACGCCAAAACCCCGCGCGACCTCAACCTCCTGTAGTGGTATGCCATCTATTGTGTAATTTAGGAGGGATTTCAAGATACATCTAGTGAAACGTATACATTTGCATTTGTCAACATTTAGACTCATTTTGTTGTCTGTACACCACCTATGTACGTTGTTTAGGTCCTCTCGGATTAGTTGTTCGTCGAAGTTTGATTTAATTGGTCTCGAAATTTTTAGGTCATCTGCGAATAGATAATAATCTGTGTGCCAAAGATAGTGATGAATATCGTTTATAAATATCGTGAAAAGAATTGGGGCTAGATGTGATCCTTGGGGGACACCAGATGGAGTGGAAAATGGGTAAGATGCATGGCCGCTTACTACAACTTTAGAATTTATTTGATTGAGATAGGAGCCAATCCATTTGAGAACATTACCAGCTATACCGTGACTTTGTCAAAGGCTTTACTAAAACCGGTGTAAATAGCATCCACCGATACCCGATTATCCAGGTTGTTGGCTATATTAGAGACAAATGACATTAAGTTCGTCGTTGTAGATCTATCCTTAAGGAAGCCGTGTTAATGCGTGGAGATTAATTGTTTTAGATGCGAGGTTAGAAACGGGCGAACAAGAGACTCAAAAAGCTTTGCAAACACTGAAAGGATTGAGATTGGCCGATAGTTGGTTATTTGAGTTTCATCGCTAGATTTGTGAATAGGTACAACAAGGGATTCCTTCCATGAGCTTGGGAAGGTGCCTGTCCTTAGTGATCCTTTGAATAGGATAGTTAGCGGGATTGCCAATATTTCTGAACATTTATACGCAAACAATGGGGGAATTCCATCCGGTCCCGCTTCCTTCCTTTGATCCAGCTTTTTTAGGTCTTTAAGTATTGTTTCTTTAGTAAGGGTTATGTTATTTAGCGTTTTATTTGAGATACATTTACTTATATTTCGTTCGTCATAGGTTGTTTTATTGCCGTGGGTGTAAACTGAAGCAAAATATTTAGCAAAAAGATTCCAAATATCTTGGCCACTCATGGCAATTTCGTTACTGAAATGCATTAATGAAGCTGGATTTTTTATTTTTAATGAAGCACCAAAAGGTCTTTTTATTGCAGGCTATGGCTAATAATTTTTCAAATCTAACGATTTAAATATTTGTTCTCTCGTCATATTTCAGCTGTATTCATAAATTTCTACAAAATCGATTGCACAAATACTATTTATTATTATTTATAATGTAATTAATTCAATTCTTAACTAGACCAGCCCAAGTGTCAATATATAAACCCAGACACCGTGACCAAGGCTAGTTGGACACAATTTGTTCATAACACCAATTTGTTTAACTTGCGTACAGCTCACCTGACGATGAGTTGTTACCGTAGCCTTACCGTAGCGTGAGTAATAATTTGCGTATTAACGCACCACATGCGGAATCAGGGTATTCTGTTTTGTGTATATGTAGCAAAACGATTATTATAAAATTTAGGTCTTAATGCCCGAGGTTAGGCCTTAAAACTCAAAACATATAAACTCTTCTGCTTCATAATATCTAATAGTACGAATAATAATACTTTATGGTAAAGATTGTCTTAAATGTTAAATTAAACCACAATTCTTATAATAAAAATAAAAACATTCCATTACCATGAATAATAATTTAATAGAATAACTATATCCACTAACAATATCCAGCCATATTTAAGCAGGATAGGGTCAACTGAGACTGAGACGAACGCGCAAACGGTGTAATGCGTCAGCAATTTTAAAATGAATAAAATATGAACCTTATTTTATTAAAATAGAGCTGAAAATCGTACGGCGCTCCAAGGTGGACTAGATTACATTACTTGCATATGATTTAAGATTTGCAGCATAATTACAATTACAGTGACGCAAGATCAACAAAGACATCAGACAGTGTAAAAACGAATTTAGTAAATGAAAAGTATTAAAAAAAAACAGACGTAGGTAAAGCGTACCTATACCTAATTAATATTTTTATGCGTACAAATCAGCGAATATACTAAGCCAACTTTAATATGACATTTTATAGAAATCAGTTGCAATTCATTTTATTTTAAAGCCATGTAAATATATAAATACTCGTATGTATAGCTAGTAGGTATATGAATAATTAGGTAGGTTATTTAAGAATAGGTACCCAGTTCATAATTGAATTAATTGAATATACTTATAAGTAAAATAAAAGAAAATATAGAAAAAAGTCATTTATAATATAATATAAGTATATTTAAACCCCTATTTGGTATATTTATAGATGAGTAATAAGTGTTTTATCTGTCCTATTCCTGTGTTCTAATCGTCCATCGATTTGTAAAAATAGAATAGGTACATAATATTATTTAAAAAATATATAATTTGGCCTTGGAAACCTGTTTGAAACTAAACACAATATATGTCACACAATAACATACTATATTCAATGTTAAATACATATAAATATTTTTGCTTGAGGAATAAAATTCTTAATAAAAAACATGTTTTTCTAAGCACTTCGATAATATCTCACACTCTATCGTAACTTTAATTCGGTCAAACTATTATTTACAAATAAGTAAATAGGTACGTTTATTTACTGTGAAATATAGTAGCCGAGTTTGAAAAATGTACCACATAGATTCACAAGTGCTTTAGTTCCGTTCCATTTCAGCTGCTGTGTCAAGTAGGCTAGGCATAGCTTTCAATATTCCACTCATAGTTCACACCTAACGTTACTGTTACCCGTTAAGCAGTACGTCACTGTTACGGACAGTTAGTGTACGTACATTTTGTATGAAAGCGAATCACATTAATAAGTAGGTAGCGATAATGCAATAAAAATATTACCGGTAAAGTAACAAAGGAAAACACAATAACAAAACAACTGAACTATTGACCGCGAGTGATTGCCCATTATTAGTGATGTCAGATGAGTGCAGGTGGGTGTGTACGGGTACCATACTGCAATTGATTGATGGTATAATTCTAACATAATTGTCGTACAACGATTGGTCACGACCGGCGATGCTTGGAGCCGCCTCGGGGCGCGACTGCTGTTGCGTCAATAGATTTCGAATAACGCTTAGAACATATTAACTTGAAGTTGTATACTTGTATCATTAAACTCTTAAGGCGTTAACATTTCTCACCTTTTAATTGTTATCTCCTTACAAGAATACATAAAAAAACTATTTTGTATTTATCAATCAAGACCTTTACGTACCTCGACAGTAAATACTGTACCAGTTTCTGAGACTGATTCATCAAGTGAAAATGTTTAAAGTATTTTGAATTTTACTACTTAAAGTCCTGAAAACCCGCTTATTATCTCATGTGAGGCAGCTAAACCAAATCCGGAAAAGTAATTTGGTTTACCAACACTTGTAAGATTTAACATAAATTGTGAATCCTCCCCTAAAATCATTTTAGGGGAGCCTCTATAATTACTTTTGAACTGTAGAACACAAACTAGAGCCTTTAAACTCAAATGTTATTTTTGTAATAAATAAATTAAAAAGGCTTTAAGACTTGTCGTCATTCCTAAGCTTGCAGCCAAGCCTTTTGCTAGATTTTGCTTCCTTCTTTTTATAAAATTCTTTAGTTGGCACATAAGCTTGTAGCCTACACGATGGTAAGTTGTGACCGATGCGTTTAAACTCACACAACAACAGTGTTATCATTTGGGCTTTGCCAACACTTTTCTCCGCTTACCATCTTCGACTTCTGACAATTCTACAACAACATTAAGACAACTTCAATTTGAGAAATTTGCTGGATCCTACCTTCTTTAAATATTATAAATATGTGTGCTCTAGCTTCTTGCCTTCATTATCTACCGCTGACCGCCGAAAGGAGGTCAATCCTCTAACTTTAAAAATAAAAAACCTTCTAATCATTTTTTCATACAACTTTCCAACCACTGCTTCTTGCATGGGCTCAAAAAAGCCAAAAAAAGTTTTTAGTATTTACAATTCATTCATTAATCATAATTACTATACGTGTAAAAAAGCGAAGTTCTTGTATTTTTCATGTATATTTTAATTATTCGTTACAATATAACAAAATATTTCTTTTCCCTTTAACATTTAATAAAGATTAATACCTACAATATCCTCAGTCGAAACCACTCCTTTTGCAATATACTTCATGAGTATCGTCAAAGCATGTTTGACCATTACTGACATCATATTTATAATCTGTATAATCTAACTACTTTATTGACAGGTACACAGCCTTTGTGGATCTATTACACATTTCGAATTCATTATGATCAAAAGTGATATCACGCAAATGCATTGTAATATAAAATATAACAGATATTTCGTAAGGTAGGATTAATATATAATATTATATACAATAAGCAACTACATTATTATAGTGCAAAGGCTGTATACAAATTTTAAAAGCACATCCTAAGTATAAACAGGAATGACTTTATTTATATTCAGGGGAATAATCTTTCACATACAATATCTCGGCTTATTGCCAGAGCTGGCTAGATACATATTAACATCGTATTAATATTAAAAATATCTATATTTATGTACGTAGGAACAGAGGAAACTCGTTGAATGTATGATCTGTTTATAGCGTCCTACGCACATCGTAAATGTAATCTGAAAAGTTTCGGGTCACTGTAGAGCAACGCACGGATGGACTGTTTTATTGCTTCTTCTGAACCATAGTGCGACAAGATTTAGAATTACAGGAATATAAATACTATTATATTGAATAAAAAGCCTCTAGAAGTTGAAGAAGGTGAGTAATTGACGAAAGGTCTATTCCAAAATCTGCGGTCCACTTCTAATTCGGTATTTCATGAAAATATTGTAAAGTTCCGTCAATGTTATTGTCTATTCACATCTTTAAACCATAATTGTAGAAAGATAAATTGATCAATGTATAAGAACAGTAAGTTTACTGGTACAGTAATAACTTATTTAAGTACAACAACAGAGTAGGTAATACTGATTTATAAATCATTTCGCAATTTAATGACTTAAGAACTTCTCCTGAGTATAGTCACGATCGTCGTTTACCTATTAATTGTTTAAAATTACTATATAACTATGACGTAACAGGTAAATTGTAATATTACAAGATGTTTCGAAGAACCGAGATGTTTGTAATAATATTTATTAATAGTAATAGCACAGATAATAGAAAATAGTTACTTCGTACATTACACCCATACAAAAGCAAAAATACCTACGCTATAATAGCCTACAAAATTTAAATAAAATACCTAGCGTTAACTACAACACGAAATATATGTTGTTTACGCTTTTCGAAAGTTGAGAACGCTTTGCCCACCGCGCGACCTTCATCTGTGTTGATTATGTTGTGTTTTGACAAAGATGATTAAAGAAGGACAAGAAGAAAATAATAAATACCCCGTACGGCTAAAAACTGCAATGTAATCAATTAAACAACATTTATGCAATCAGGCTGCATCGACGGCGTCAAACGTTTAAGGTCATTCACCGTACTGCACAAAAATGATACCTACGTTTGTTACGTTTAAAGTACGTAGTGCAAAATCAAACTAATGGCCTTTGAGATTTAACAGATAACTAACGTCTAGCAATAATGCAATTTAACATAACAAATACATTTAGCAATAACAAAACAAATTTACGGAGAATACTATCCTGCCGTGCGTTCTCAGCTACGCGTTGTCGCCCCTACTGACACTTGTACCGTCGACGGTACGCTAAACTGGTAGGTATATACAACGACGACCTCGTGTGAATGATATAGCCCTGGTAATAATATAATGCTAATTGTGTAATAAGTGATTTCCATTAAAGAATCAATGACACAATATAAAATAGGCGAACTAAGAGTTCAATACATACTTATTTACATTGATACTCAGGTATATAATACAAGATGTAAATAAGGAAATAAGGTATTCTTGTTAAATAGACTTGGCATTGTTTTAGGAATTATGGGAATAAACGCCCGTTTTTGTCCAAACAAACGACGTAGAAGACAATGTATGTACTATAATGATACGAACATTAGACAAAGTCTAGTGCGGGCCACGACCCGTGACCCGTAGTCACCGGAGCGAGACCAATCCGATCAACCTCATTATGGGTACAAATGCACTCTTTGAACTGCCACAGGGGAAGAACTCGGAGGAAATTGAATACAACAATGTAATATACATACGCTTCATTAGTAAAATGTAAAAATTCTGACATTAAAGTTAAAAAAATATGAAACAAATAAAACCAATATTAATATTTTTTACTACTGAATCAATTGATTAATTTAGCTAGCATACTAAGTGCAGACTTTTAAATCGTAGTTGTGTATACCTTTCATAGAAATTACTTTTAAATTTTGCTTTATAAATGTAAAAAATACAGTCAAAACTTTAATGATATGTATGTTATTTTATAATACAAATGAGGTCGGTAATATTATTTACACTACTTAAAAATAACGAATGTGTTGAACTTCTACTTAGATTTAATGTAGTGTAATGTTTTTTTACTCTAAGCTTAATTGAATGCAGCAATGTTTTAATAACTTGTAGTAGCGCTGCGGTTGTTATTTTTAACTCCATTGCATTTTTAAACACATCCATTCACAATGGAAAACATTCATTCATTAAGCATGTTCAACAGCTATGCTGCATTTTCAATTAAATTTTTCTTTGTGGCATCTTACAAAAATATGTGCCGGAGACAATCTATCACGAAACTTTCATTTAGGTTTTTAAGTATGTTTATAGGGACAAAACATTAACAACAAAGTAAGAGAAAAAATGTTCCAATTTCGACATAGTCCCTTTGGTAATTTATAACATGAAATTCCTTACTCGTCATTAAAACTCTTTCCAAAGTTCTGCGGAACGTGTATAAACAATATCGTTGCTCCTACAATGACGTAAACCTATTTTGAATATATTCATGATCAACTATTGTTCCGTCGAAATATGATTGAGTAACCAAACATTAGGAAGTGGTAGCATTAGTCATAACAATTACATTAGTTTATACACAACTGTTTTAATACGTATGTTTGACGATAAACAAAGGTAAATAAATAAAACTCCTTCATATTAACCACGCATGCCATTCTAATGTGGTCACTTGCTTCTTAATTGTAAACAACCAAGAGCACCGCGTTGTAACGATGAAAGATAATCTATTTAGAGATGTAGACAAAAGGTGCCTCTTATAAACTAGTGTCAAAGGCGACTAAACAGTGACCCTTACGTGAACTATCTACGAGCAACCCAGTCAACCTTATTAAACATACACCACTCCTTGTTATCATACGACAAAATACACAAAGCAAAGATACCTTGAACATAGAAACCAATTATAATATAGATACAACATGGGCATAGAAAATAAGAGTTCAATGAGTTGCTTCTTCATTTGTCTGGATTTACACGTTTTAAAGATAAATGGAACGGATATTATGCCGCGTCTACACGGTTGCCAAACCTCAACAAGAAGTCACAAATACAAACGTGTGGATAGTACGTTTGCTTGATTTGCCAAACGTTTGGCTTGGATTGCCGCCGATCCGATCTCTGTCGGTTTTTGATGCCCAAATCAAAGGAAGCTTGTGGCAAGCGCTTGATGCATCCACATGTTTGTGTGCATCCGTGCCGTTCGTTTTTTCTGCACAATAATTAAAAAAAATAAGTAATTGGTCTATCCAAGGAATTTTATACTTTCTCGAGTGTTACCAGGCAAAACCATGTATTTGGAACCCAAAATTTTAATACCCAAATGATGCATGGAATCGGCTTAGTGAAATATTAAATGTGACAAATGTTATGGCCTTGATGACACAAGCTTGATGTTCTTCATACTTGCCACTTCAGAACACACTAACGCACTCGCAAGCGTGTGGATATTTAATTCGAAAAACCAAGCCAAACATTTCTAGAGGTTTGTAGTTTGTGGCAAGTGGCAAACGTGTGGATCTGGCATTACAACTTTGAATTTGTGCATTAAATATATAAAGTTTGTTACAGAAAAACAGAGATGTAGGCGCTCACGAGTGGCTACAAATTTTGAGAACAAACTACATCTGCTGAATCCAAAGACGCGACCAAATCGATTACTCTTTATTTACGACAAAAGTTTTCAGGTTGAATTTACTGAAAACGATAAAAAATCGAAAATTACGACAGTGGCCAGAATGTTTTTCTACAACCAGAAACAAAGATTTGGACACTTGTTAAATAAAATGATATTTTAACGTATTTAGTTCTTATTACTACATTATTACTTGAATCAAGATTATTTTAACTTAAAGATTGCATTTGAATATGGATGGATAATGATAAATATAGCTAGCTAGTCGAATCCTCGGCTGACTTTAACCTAAATAAAATTTTCGACGTTGCAGTTGTTTAATCTTTGTGAAACACATTCGCTAGCTTTTACTGATATGTTTGCTCTTGCGAATGATAAAGTACACACTGCTTCTGTCCGACATGTTTTCATTAAAACGCAGGCAAATATAATCCTGTTTTATGTTCTTACTTACTATAACATTATAAGTGTATGTAACGATCGGTACGATAAGATCACACCAATATCAGTAATACCAGAGTGTTACCAAGCTAATTTAATTAATAACCAATCATTATTTATAGTTGTAAGATAATAAGTTACAAACGATTACGGTATATATTAATGATACCTACATATTATGGCTATAATTAAAAATTTCACAACATTAATTATTGTGTACTGGACTGCTATTTACGAACATTTTTCCCTACACAAACGATTGAAACGGCATGAATAGCTTAAATTGTATTTATGGAGATACTGGGTTTTACTACCAGAACCGATGCGATGCATCCAAATACGAGAGTGTCATTGGCCTATAAAATGAACATTGGCAATACTCTATTCAATCGAATTTAATATTATCTATCAAACGGAGACAACAAAGATCCGCTTAGATGGATACAAGTTTATGTGCAAACAAATATCTATGCAGTACAAATACTTGTCGTTTTTAAGTATTCTCTGTGCGTTTAGAATACATGGGTTGTTAGAATCTTAATTATTGTAAGGCTTTCTTTAATACGAAAGTAATCAAAGCGTGGTTGGCAGTCAATCTATACAGAATAAATGCTAGTACCTGGGCGCGTTCCTGTAGTTAAAATAGCGCTGTTTCAGAAAAGATCCCTATACAGATAAACTTAAAATGCAAAACCTTACAAATCTTGATCTAAAATCTTCATAGCTGTTCCGAAATTCGCGAACTATATTTATTTATATATATAATATATATGCAAGATTTTCTTGTTTAAAGTTATTAGACAAATACATAGAAGGTTAAAAACAGAAGTGAACATGATGGAACATATTACGTAATTAATTTAAAACTGAAAATATTTCAAATAAACTAAAAAGAATTGCAATCAAACATACAGATGTCGGAGTTTTCTCTATATCTAAGATGGTCCATTATGACGCGTATCAAGTATGTACATGCTCTTGGCAAGCAAAAAGCTGAAGTAACGGAGTCCACCGATATGGCAGGATTTAATAACTCCCCGGTCCCTAAATGGCAAGTCGCAGATACCGACACCGCGCTGTGGCTATGTCGATTTTCTGTCCTACTGTGATTATAATCTTCACATTGTCATATCATAATGAAGTAAAAGCTATAAACTGTAAGTGTATATTATATATATAGAATATATTATATATAGAAGAAAAAATCTTCTGTTTTATAGACAACAATAACATGGCATGAAAAAGATTTCGATTTTCCGCAAATGCCTACAGCTGAGCTGAATGTTTTGCTGTCTTACCTACTATAACTTTTCTACAAATGTGTGTTTTTATCAAAATAAATTCATTTAAAATTCCAGAGAATATCGACACTAAACTTGAATGAACCAATCTGAGTATTTTATCGATATCGCTAACATCACTACGAGAACCTGTAGGACGAGAATGAGGTTCGAACTCCATGTAGTATGATGAAGCACCTTCGCGCGCGCACTGTATGTGCTCAGCATATCATTTGCAACATCGACAATGCGGAATAGATCATGTTCCGCATTTGGTGTATCTAGGTTTTTTACAGTAAAGTATCTACTCGGAAATAAATTAATTAAGTTGCTATCTATCTTGAATTGTATGTGCATAACGTCTCAATGAGATGAATAATTACTACTATTAACAGAATAAAATAAATCATTTGTTTATGGTATCTATAACATAATTTTACTTAGTTGTTTCATATATCAAGATATCAATCTGGAGCAGAACCAGGTCCTGTTTTACACACTTCTAATTCATTGTTTAAAGAGTCGTACATTATATATAAACTAAACTCAACAAGTTTAAATTCTATAGCAATAACGTTAAAATACACAATTAAAAGGTCTGTAAATTTTAAAAACAATATCAACCTTCAAAGAATTGATATTTTACAATTTGTTTTAGCTATAAAGATGTACGTTACGCAAAAGTAAAACATTTTAAGACATTAGTCACACCGGCGAATGTTCCAAAACTATTGTTTCGACAATGTGTTCGACGTACGATTCACATACTGTTTGCTCTATTTCTGGAATAGTTTACTTTACGGCTCAGTTTTTGTGAGCGAATAAAACATTGATGGTATGATTTGATGATTTCCAATTGTGAAAACATTATTTTAAGAAATGGCAAAATAATGCCAATTCTTCGAAGCTACAACATCTTTCTAGCTGCATGCAAATAGGTTTGTTTCTATGAGCTCACGCATGTGACATTTATATATGCATCGTTAGAGGGTTTCATCATTATTCTGTGTACGTGACCGTCGTCTCGGTACGATTCTTTTGATCGACAATCAATAATTATCATTTACCGTTCAATTTATCCTAAGATTTACGTTCACATTGTTAAATTCCACACAATTACTCAAGAGGGTATGAGAACTGATCTATTCTCTAATATAAATATTCATAGTGTAGAACAAACAGGTTGGATATGGGTGGAAATACTGGTACTAGAGTTGCGTAGAAGCAAGCTACAAATTACGCATTACATTAGAGTTCACAGAACGTAAATCCTCTGGAATCAGTAGCTTATTTCTCATATCATCCTGTTATAAATTCTTTAATTATTATTGGCATTTACAAAATTATGATAAAATTGTGATTTAAATCAGTGGCGGAGGTTCGTTAGATGATACCGTATAAGGTAAGCCAGACGAGTTGTTGGCGCCAACGATATATTATGTGCTATGAGTCAAGACACATCCAACAGCCTTCGTAACATTATAAGTGGGTAAAACTTTGGGAAGTAAATACATGAATCAACAATAGATATCTATGTATTTAAAAAAATTGAGACATTTTCTAATTTTAGAAGTAACTATTCCGAATAAAGCTAAGACTTATAACAAAAAAAAATGCGATACAGATATCATTTAGTAATTAATAAACGTATTCAAATTCAAATTCAATTCAAATTCAAAATCATTTATTCAATTAAGACACTAAGTGACATTTATGAACGTTAAATTGAAGCTACTGTTAAAAATCATAGATCGACGCAAATAGACGCCACAGCATGTACTGGATTATCGAGGTAAATTAGGTGAAAACACCAAAATCTACTGCCTGCTTGTGTCGATCTATAACTTCCAGTTTCCAAAATGCGTAGAGCCTTATGAGAAGAATACTGGCAAAGAAACTCATGGCCACTCTTTTTAAAAGTCAGATCTTCAGGTACAATGGTATTAGTGTTACATAAAAGGTAAGCATGATGCAAGCTGTTGCCACCTGAATGTCATTTTATTGAAATGCTCCAAAAGCTAACGTACAAACAAAAAATATCACTCAGTGATACCGTTGAAGGTTCGAACCTATTAAACATAGAAATCATTCAAGGTACACATCAGTTACAAAGTCTACTGTTAAAACTAATTCGTGACTGGATTAAGAGGCTAGAGTTGCAGTTGAACGAACCAAAATAATAGTATAGGCTAAAGCATCGCTGACTAGGCCGACCAGTCACCCCAAGCAGCACCCGTTCACGAGTATGACGCATGGACCAGCCATCGTCTCCTTCGCCATGTCAGAGGGAAAGAAACGACCCGCCCCATGACGACGCCGCAAGCAATGACATTTTAGTGAGCATGACGAACTATAGTCGAGATACTGATAAAAATCACTACTAGTCAACATTACCATAATAATCGTCACGCATTACTTTCAACTAACAATGGTTTGTTAATAATTTAGCTTAATTATAAGACAAAGAAGTTTGTTTATTATGAATATTTTATTATAAAAACGTATACCAAGACCTTCGAACGAGTTGTGTACCTTATGTAAGCGATGATAGGTAGCAACGAGTTTAGACTTGTTTCTTGTATTAATATTGTGTATATCACTGTTTTTCTTATAGTCATTGATGTTGTGCCTAACAAGCATAATATTTGCAAATATATAATGTGATGCAATAGTTAAAATACCTATATCCTTAAACAACTCTCGAAGAGAGACTCTAGCACCTAAATTGTATATTGATCGGATGGCTCGTTTTTGAAGAATAAAAATCGTTTCAACATCAGCCGCCTTGCCCCAAAGTAGTATACCATAGGACATGACGCTGTGAAAGTAGCTAAAATAAACTAGCCTAGCTGTGTCCGTATCAGTGAGCTGGCGTACCTTCCATACTGCGTAAGCTGCCGAACTAAGCCTACCTGCAAGGCTGTCTATCTGGGGTACCCATTGCAGTTTACTGTCGAAATCTAAGTCCCAAGAATACTGTTGAGTCTACAATACTTATCATTTCATTATTTAGAGTTAGATTAGTGCACAGCTGTTTTAAATTTGGCATAGTAAATCTAACACACTTTGTTTTATTTGAGTTCAATAGGAGATTGTTAGTTGAAAACCAATACAATACATCATTTAGTGCCCTATTCACATCGTCAAAAACTGTTTTTTACGATCGACTTTGTAAATAAGTGACGTATCATCAGCAAATAGAACTATATCACAGCGATTTTTTAAATAATAAGGTAAATCGTTTATATATACGAGAAAAAGTAGAGGACCCAGTATAGAGCCCTGAGGAACGCCCATAGTAACAGGTAATCCAGAAGACCTCGCACCATTGACATCTACATGTTAAATTCTATCTTTCAAGTAGGAAACAATTAGTTCCAAAGCAATACCATTAACACCATAATGCCTAAGTTTAAGAAAAAGCGTGTTGTGTTCTACACAGTCAAAAGCTTTTGAGCGATCGCAAAATACACCTATCGCATCTTGCGAATTCTCCCATGCATTAAATATATGTCTCAAAAGAGTTGCACCAGCATCAATTGTTGAACGACCCTTTGTAAAGCCAAATTGTTCTTTGTGCAATAAATTATTTCGATTAAAATGGCTTTCTAGTTGTTGCAGAATAACTTTTTCAAAAATTTTACTAATAGCCGGCAAGATTGAGATTGGCCTAAAGTTACTTGGTTCAGTTGTACAACCCTTCTTGAATAAGGGTATTACTTTGCTATACTTCATCAGGTTAGAAAAAACACCAGAATCAACACATCGATTGAATGTTATAGCTAGAAATGGCGCTATATCAATTATAATAGTTTCTATTAATTTAACAGAAATCCCCCATAAGTCCCCTGAATTCTTAGAGTTAAGAGACTTAAACGTTTTTATAATGTCTGTGGGGTTTATGAATTCAAATTTAAATAAATTCTTACATTTGTTTAAATTGGCCTTTAACAACAATTCAGACCTGGACGCACAAGAATTCAAGGTACTAGTTGTACTAACTGGTTTATTTGTGAAAAAGGTATTAAAAGATTCAGCTCTGTTGTTTGTTGTTTGTTAATAAAGTTGTTTGTTATAAACCTATTATTAATATTTAATTTTAAATTGTTATCTCGAGGTTTACTACGTCCAGTTTCATTATTAATAATGTACCATGTAGCGTTATTTTATTATTTGAAGACTTAATCTTATTACTTATGTATAAAGACTTTGCCATAGAACATGTTTTCCTAAAAAGAAGTTTTCGTATTTGTATAATGAGAAGGTATATTGTTAAATTGAATTCCATCAATTTAACAACATTCTGAAAAAAATTACAATCCATATTTACAGAATTTATGTAAATTTTTGTTGCTCCTTCATCTTTTTCGACGAAATCAAGAAAAAAATAATGATTTTGCATACTTCATCCCGGGTAAAATTTAGAAGGCCCCTAAGAAAAACGGAGACTGAATGGGTAGGTTGGTATTCAAAATATTAGGAACGTGTAAGGATTAAAATTATTTTGATAAGCTGAGACCAAACTTGGCACTTCACAAAGAACACTGTTATCTAACTTTAATAGTGAATCATCCAGTTCATTGAACTCGTTGCCAAAAAAGGTATTCTATACGAGTTTGTATGCAAATGAATATCAACCTCTATTACTTAGAATGAACGGACGATATCTTCGAGGGCCATGCTGTCATGCAGGCATCAACTCCAATCATTCCAAAGGCGACATAGCCCTGACATCAGTCACCAAATGAAGCAGGCTGCCAACCTTGCGTTTCTATTTGTATGACTAGATCAGCGCTACACTATTGCATTACAAAACTTGTTATAAGCGACTACACAACATTGGAGAAATGCTTACAAGACTTGCTACTCCAAGATAAAAATATATATCACGTAGGTTTAAGATTAAGATTACTTGTCATACAGATGACCTTTTACTTTTCTGTAATTAAAATATTATTACGAAGTAATGTATTACACTGATAATAAGTTACGCACATAAAAGTAATGTTTCCACAAATGAATTAGAATAAATAAATAATAAACTGATATGAATTAATTACACGAATGTTTACAAAGCAATTCATGTTCATCACAGTTATAATTGCTTGAGTAAATCTCACAAATAATGCACGTAAGATTCAAGAGTGTCCATACAGTATACACATAAGTGTTTACACTTTGCCGTTACAAACACCGACTCAAAACACTGTTTAACTCATGACAGTTGAATAATTAATGAGTGAACAATTACTTCACCGTTTACTTACAGAAAGTTCTCATTCATATTTTGATAAATGACTGTGAATGAAGCAGAAGTCGCATATATTTGATTTATTTTGTTAGAGGACCCGAGAATAACTGAGTTTGCTTATAGTGCTGCACTCCTAAAGTACTGTACCTGTACTGTACTTTATAGTAATAGGACCACAAAGGCTATCTCTTTTATCAGTCGTAGTTAATGGGCAACATATATGTAATTACTAGCTGCGCCCCGCGGTTTCACCTGCGTAAGTCCCCATGCCGTGGAAATATCGGGATAAAAACTAGCCTATGTGTCAATCCAGGTTTCCAGCTATCTACAAACCAAGTTTTATCGCAATCGGTGTAGTAGTTTTTGCGTGAAAGAGCAACAAACATCTATACATCCATTCATCCTCACAAACTTTCACGTTTATAATATTGGTAGGATATATGTTACTATATTATAATTAAAACAAATGTATATTTATGTATTTTCTTGATTACATTAAGTAGGTATATTTTTACCAGGTCCGTTGTTGTTATGTATCTGGCAATGTAAATCACATATATTTTTTTTATAAATTCAAGGTAAAATAAAACAGTTTTAAAGGTGTTAATCATTAATAGGATAATAACGAGTCGCTTCTAATAGACTAAAATATGTAAGTACCTCTAATTGTTTTAACTTCCAAAACCGCGTCCTCATATACCGAAATAGTGTTATAGTACCTCCGGTTTGTTCACTATATTTATTCAACATGTTGAACCATGATGTCACACTAAATATCGCTAACGTTGCGCACAACAGCTATATTTTTGGTAATTTCGTAGACCTACACTTCTATAGTGTTTAAAATGTTTTAACTTATACAAGTATTTTTAGAAATCTAGATATAGTAGGTAAGTCTAGTAAATTATATGATCATTCATGATGTATGTAAGAAGATAGGTGCCGTTAAGTCAAAAAAATATGATATTTAATTTGTACATCCCGCACTGAAAGTAACGTGTTACCAAAAGAAGAACAATGCCACGCGAGTAATGTACTTATGCGCATTAGCGTCATTCATAAACTAATAATTATAGTTTAAAAAACTAAAAAAACACGCTTTTATAGAAAATACAACTAAAAAAAATGAAAAATTTAATCGAATTATTGCTGTCATCTGTCTTTGACAGGTGTGCAAAATTTGAATGAAATCTGGCCGTTTAAAGTGGGTCAAAATCGCGCCCAAAGAAGTCGGTTACAAACATACAAGTGAAGCTAATATAAAGCGTGTAAAATGTAGTAAACGTACCGTGATTGTCTTAAATATTTTAATAATTCCATATTAATTCTTATTCGCAGTTTGGTATGCTATATTCTCGTGGACCAGATAGATAGATGCATTCAGTTGTAAATTCTTTGTCAACTCACTCGAGTGTAATAAATAAGTTACATCGCATTTGGTCCATCTGTTTTTAAGTTACGAAGCCATATAAAGTTACAATGACATGTAAGGGTTGTAATGTTTATTGTAAATGACGTATTAAAATAACAAGCAATCAGTTAGTAGTCAAGATAACGAGACAGCTACTGCATTGGTTATCTTTGATTACTTACTAGCCACCAATGGCTAGATAAATCCGCTTACTCAATTTGCAATTCTAAGTGCATTTTTCTTTTGAAATAGACACCGACTTAAAAATGTTTCTTGAAATTCCACCTAAAGTAGTTTTTTAAAGACTATCTGCTATAGAATTTATCTCTGTATTCCGGAGATATTGCAACCATACATTTTACAACAATCTAGAATCGAAATACCTATTTGAAGCCTATTTGTGATATTATCAGCGATTAAAAAAACGAGACATAAATAATAAATTTGCAACAAACATGATAAATATACCATAAATTTCTAATAATATTCATCGCATTATGTTCATCATGAAGTTTGAAATAAATTGTATCAATTGTCATCTGTACTTAGAAGTTCAGACGGCTGTCACATTCGTACCAAAGTAGACAATCCAAAGACCATTATTTTTATTCCCTTGACCTTCTTTTGACTGATTTTTAGATATATGTATATAATAATTACATCATAGGTACTTACATCTGGATGTTCTTTTACTGGCACGTAGACTTTTTCTGTTAATGTGGTGACCATGCCTTCTGGTTCTGGTAGGACGAGTGGTTCTTTCTTAACTCCATTTATTTGGAATAAACTTGCTCGAACTTTTGCTATTTCTGAAAAGAATAGATAAACAGTGATTACGGACACTCACAACAGCTGCACTAATAAATTTTAAAGATGAAACATGTCATACCAACTCGGTAATTTTGGCGTTCCCACCCAAACATTTATTATGCTCTGTGGAAATTCTTGGTTTTATGAGTACCTACCTATTTTAGTTTTAGGAAAACTAACAAAATTTCTGGAATTATTTTGCTTGTGTAGTATTTTTTCTTTTTCTAAATCTATTTTACGTAGTTATTTCTCCTTTGGCCACCTTCATTATGTAATCAATATTTTTAGATACAATTACGAACAATAATAGTTTTGAAGGCTACAACCACAGCTGACGACGGTAATGACATCATTCGAGACATAAATTGATAGATCTTATGTTGCACCGCCATTAAGTATGACTTGGATGACATATGTGATAGAAAAACTTAATCTTCTATCTATACATCTATATATACCGGGCATTAGAAAAGTACCGGAACAGTAGAATAATTCGGCAGGGATGCATTTTTCGGAAATTCATACGCCAAGAGAATTCTTTGTACCCCTTTTTAGGTAAATTTTGTGCATGGAGGAATGTGAAATTTAGAATACTTAAAGTGGAAGAAAGTGAAATATGTGGAAGAAGTGTAGAAAGTTTAAACAATATGTGTAACTTTGATTAAAAAAATAGGCAGTCATGGGACTGCCAACAGAAGTGAAAACTTAAACGGATCGATGAACATAAAACGTCACATCAGCAGGTTAGTGACATTAATTAATAAGGAGTTGACAGAACTTAATGTTTAGATTAGCGCCCCCAGTAGATCTATATAATATGTATTATTAGCGTGACGGTCTCGAGTTCAGTGCCTTTTCCCCATAGCAAAAGTGCACAAACATGCCCAAAGAAGTTTTCACTTGAAAAATATGTAAAAACAGCTACATCACGAACAGTATAACATGTTCATGACAGGTTCATGTTACAGAAAAGCTAAACAATAAGAGTTTTAGTGGAAATTACTAGCTTGATTTATGTAACATATTCAATAGGTTCATGAAATAAAAGAAAACATTCAAAATTTTATGAATTATGATCGAATTTCAACCACTAGGCGATCTCTACTTATAATAAATACCCAAATAAATGATTTCGATAATTTATACAATACGTATATAGATATTACATAAGATATTATTAAGTAACGTCACGTACAGTAAATAAAACTAATGCAATAGTAATAATCATCTACAGAAAGAGGTTCAAAGACCATATGGCTGGTTCGTGCAAAAATGTAAAGACTTGCGATTTCGACACCGTGTGTGAAGAATCGTTGTGCAAACACAGGGTCTCGTTTTATCTTCCTTATCCAGATAAAGAAGGTGAGTCATTGCTAATTTCCGGACCGTGCCATCGAAGTACCATCTGTTTTATGATACAGTTTAAAATGTGTTGTTTTATTATAAGCATTTCATAGCTGTCAGCGCCACTGACTGGTCCTTTTCTCATTGCGTGAATATCCGCATCTTTAGCAACATCGAGTTTAAAAGTAGGTCCCCAAACTTTCAGTTAATACTTTCGGCTCAAGCTGTAAATTTCTCCAGTAATTTAAAAAAATACCTTGTTTTTATCTGTAGATTTACATTTGTGTGGTCCTCTAAAATTCTTTAATCTCTCACGCTATCAAATGGCTCATATGCTGAGACGCACGTATCCGGCTGACCATACTGAGTCGCAAGGGGCTGGCGACAATGCGGAGGAGCTTTCACGCCATATAAGGGAATCAGAGTGAGTAAGCGAGCTATTAACCCGCCACGGGACTCGTGTGACAGCCGATGGATTATGTATTTAATTGCCGTATTTTGTTGCAAATTGATGGCGGTAGGATTAGGATATTTTATAAATACTTGTACTAATTGGTAATGGTTGATTACCTGAGTTCTATAGTATCTTGTTAAGAAAATCAGATATAGATCTTTCTCTGATACAGATAAGATCTGTCTATATAGTTTCTTGTTAAGAATATCTGTAATCAATTGATCATCCATTGGAATTGAATGCTATCTAGCTATTCTAAACTATTTAAAACCAATTAAAATATTAAACAGTTTACATAATGGACAACTTTTAACAAGTTAAAAACATCCAAATGGTCAATACAAGGTTGCATCAAGGCGGATCCTTTTGTAACTTGTCACAACGGACGTTGACGGGTGTCGAAACACTTGTAATAGCGATGGGATAATACAGCAGTCTTTGACTCTTTGTACTTGTAAATGAGAGGTCTGAAGAAAAAAAAAGGCAGTACAATGGAGGTAGTATTGTCGCAGGTGGTTTTGGGCGATGTCCATCAGTCACTCTACTTCTATGCGCTTGATTTTGATTAATGTTCTTGAATGTGATGAACGAGTTTCGGATTTTGTCATCTGTAGAAGGTAGGTTACGTAAGCATTTATGTACCATATACGTGTGTTTTCTTCGTTTACAATACAGTAATGAACTTCATTAGGCCTGCGATACTCGGACGGCATAACTCTTAGCCTTATAAGATAGAAAAGTTTGATTCTTATTCCATATTTCATTTTACGTTACAAAATAAAGTAAGGTATCAACTTAACTTCTAGTATCTTCCATAAAATTACTGATACTTTAGAGCGAAATGAAAGACACGTCATGACTATAGGCAGAGAGCCTTATAAACTCAGTCTCTTATAATAATAAAATTGTTTTTTCTAATCATGGTAAATTTAGGAACATCTATGGTCTATATTTAACCGTAAACATACATAATCGGTAAATTAAAAAAACAATTCTGAAATTTGCATTTACTAACATTAGAACTAGCTTAACTTAAAATAACTAACCTCCTGCTCCTGACCACAGTGGCCAAGTTGACTATGAAAACAGTTCCATTTTTAAAACATATCCATCTCCGAAGAATATAATATACAAATATGTACACACAAGCTTAGATTAGCCGTGAATCGCTAAAATATTCGACCGATGTAAATCGTAGCGGTAGTCGCCAACGTGACCACTTAAACCACTACACCAACCGTGTAGTCATAAATAATATAGCTGAACTATACTCTGACCATTCATTTATTTTCTTTTTGACAGTTGCTTGAGAACGTAACTATGCCAGAGCTCGTAGAATAAACTTTGAAATGCGCAGTAAGAAAAATATATAGATTACTCATTTTAATTAAATGATACTAAAACCGAACTACTAACGTTGCGTATAGCTACAGCGACAAATTACTGGGAAACGTTAGGTGACGCCATTATGCGGAAAGTTGAGGATCTTTTGGCTTTGATATTTTCTTGTAACAAGAAACACTTGTCAAATTTTAAATACATATCAGTGACAATCTACATTGTTTCAATCTTCTAGTAATTTGTTATTAAGAAATTGGAAGATTGGATGCATAACGTTTATAAGGATAATTTCGTCCGTCATCCATCACAAAGGGTTCAAGTCTGAAGTAATGTATTTTATAGTACTTCCAGATGCAACAGAATACATTTAATGGCAGCCAGCATGTTTATCGCATACGAGCGAGGAACACGCTAACCTATTTCTTATAAATACTCCGTTTATTTTTGAGAAATCTGAAAAATCGTTAACCGATGGTTAATAAATGTTTCGATCAGTCTTTCGTGATTTTTGGTTCTCAATATTTAGTTATATGTAGAACTAAGTTAATACAAAATAGAATTCATATTTTTAAATGTAAAATTCTGAATAACTAAGTAATTCTGTCGACAAACGGGTTACAAAGCCACACAATGTATATCTGTTAACAAGGTTTAATTTTACCATTTACTCGAATTACTTTAACCGCAATCGCGATCATCCCATATACGTAATTCTAGCCTTGTAAGGCTCACTTAGGAAAATAAACGACAGCTATCTTTATGTCTAATGAGTTAAGATTGAAAATGCGTTGTGAATAATTGATATATTTATAATATAATGATGTTTGAACGGTGGCGTAGGAAGAGCATTTACAATGACAGCAGAGCAAGCTAGTTGAGTTGAAGACAAAATGTCAGTCATTCGTTTCTTCATACTTTCAGGTCACTTAAGGCAGTCATTCTGAGAAAGTTTTAAATATTTGGAAGCAAAACGTGACTTCTACCAAAACAAATGATACTTAACCATAAAAAGATCTGTTCATACCTATTATAATGTACATATTTTTATTAATAGTACAAAATCTTTCCGATGAACTCTATACAGACCAGGTGGCAACGTTTCTACTTAAACACTGTTTCCCATTTTAGATTTAACATAATTAATGCTTGCAGGCGAGCAAGCATTATGTTGTAAACACTGAATCGTAACAAGTTACAATGAAGTTTTCAAGATTCATGGAGGAGTATTGTTACATGTCACTTATTATATTTTATTAATTCGGATGCAGCCAGCCTTTTTATATTTCTACGACTGAATATCAGGGTATTACAATTTCAGCGATGTAATAACCAGTTAATATTCTTTTGATAACGCCATCTGTTGATGTGTTTAAATATCAAGATAAATATATCTTAAGAAGAAGAAAATTTAAATTGTGGGTAATTAATCATTTAGAGCCTATCTAGTTACTATTACATAACTGATAAGTTGCTTATCCGAAGTAACAGAAAAAACACTTTTTCAATGTTTTCACCGACATATTCCTATATCTATATATTAATACGTGAAGCGAAAACTTTGGATCCCTTTTTACGAAAATTGCACGGACGGAGGAGTATAAAAATTCGCACACTTATAGTTTATACAGAGAAGAAGTGACGAATGCTAAAATTTTTGAACAATATTTGCTACAAAGTTAAAAAAAATGCAAAAAAGGGGAACATACAGCTATGAGTGTCCAGTATATATTTTGACCTGTCATGGTACAAAAGTCTAAACAATGACAGGTCAAGTAATATTGGCCAATGAAATAAACCATGGTCGAAATTCGACCACCACGCGATCTCTAGTTTTAATAAATACACGAACAAAATGCCAATTCTAAAGCTTTTACTTTAGGCACATAACGCAACAGTGTACTTAAGACGTATTTACGCTTAATGGTTCAAATAATGCAAAGTATTTTCGCACTGTCACTATCCACAATGGCGGTTTGCGGTGCATGTACTCTCTGTAATCCCTCTCTCTCATTTTATTCTAATACGCATTTAATAAGCTGCACCATCAACCGCAACAGCGATATGATCACACGCCTTCGCAGGTACGTGATTAGACTTTTATGTTCCACCACCAAGACTTGCCGCCCACAAGCTTTAATAGTTCCTAATAAAAATCTTTAATTCATTTTTATTGCTCATGGCGCGATATTTTAAATTAATTATTGAGTAACTAGGTGTCGACCCCTGGACAGTTACGGTACAATTTTTGCCATATTTTAAAATCATGCCTATTATTCCCTATATATTTAGCCTATTCAGAAAGATGGCAGCATATCCTATTACTTTGGATTATGGCTTTTAATAAAAAATAAAATTGAAATCAACCTCAATATTATTAACGTTAGTGCAACAAGTTTTGCTTGAGTTAACATTTTATCATTTATAAAGTTGACTAATGTATTTTGCAATGTTAACTAGGTTAACTATGCAAAATATACACCGCGGTTTAAAACTAAATATATTTGTTGTTGTAGAAATTATATATTATACGCTTTTAAATATAGACTACTTAATACACATTTAAATCTCTGAATCCAAATTCTTGAGAGACACAGAGAGTTTTTTCGATGCTTAAAATGTATTCCTGTAAGAGTAAATGCACTTAACTGTACAATTTCCCTAATTTGTAGTCATTTTTTAAATGGCAAACAGACGGTATGTGCCATTTAATAACTATAAAATAACGCAATACAATACCACAACAAGACGATCACTGATTCTAAATCACTTTCGTTTGTAACATCGGACGGCGGAAATAATTAATTTCTTTCATCACCACGATGGATGGTGTTTTGTAATTTAACGGCGACGCCAATGCAACGGCCGTCGTAATAACAAACTAAGTTTGTAAACGGACGCGCGGAGTGACAGTCTAGACAGTGAAATTACAAGGTAATGTATTAATTAAACTTGACTGTCACAATTAGAGCATAAACGAACAAAATAAACTTAATTTGGTGAAGGATGAATGACTATTCATGTATCTTTACATTCTCACACCTCTTCAACTATGTAGTATCTATGTTTCTAAATTTCAAATAGGCAATCGAGGTTAAGTAAGTAGCCAAAGAATTCAAAGGTGAAGTAAAAAGTATGGTTTTCTGCTAGGATTGAGATTAATGTACCTTGAATAAAATAAATGAGGGTGAATTTAGAACTATGTGAATACAAAGGGAATATTCTCACGTCAAGCGACGATGCGTAAATGAAACACCACGGTCAGTTGGGACCGGCTTCGCTTGCGCCGGCGAACCACGAAGACTTGGATCACGCGAATAATTATGTTGACGTATTAAATCATGTAATTACCCATCATAATTACCAACCTACATAATTCTTAGACATGGGTAATTAAAACATGAGATTTTGTTTATGACCTATAAGACTAGTTTCTGAAATCAAAGCAATTATTTTCATTGCATGGATAGCAAATAATAAAGTCGATAATAAATCATATTAAATATAGGGAATATAAAAACAGACTATGCATGCAATGGTTATTAAACATTCTGAGCAAATTAAATCTAAGGTGTAAAACGAATGAAATAATCCTCGATAGAACTTGTTCGAATTTTTTGTCTTAAATCAGACGGACAACATTGTCACTCAATGAAATACAAGACAAAACAATTGTTCTCCAAAAATAGTTATTGTCAATTTATATATCATTGGTTAACAAAAGCAACGGATTCAGTATTATAGATGACTATTTTAGATTTTCTTCTTATTTTATGTTATATTTTGTGCCCGCCGCGGCTTCGCTCGTTTGTACATATTTATGTCTTTGGCGCGAAACCCTAATTCCAACATAAAAATAGCCTAAATTACTCCTTATAACATCAGCTATCTGCCAGTGACAGTCCCTTGGATATCAGTCCACTAGAACAACCAGAAAGAGAGACACATAAAAAACAATTAAATAGATTTTTTGGTAGAACCGCGTTGTTAGTCCTTGTTGTTAGATAGAGGTTACCATAATAGTCCAGAAGTTTTAATTTTCAGTGATAACTATAAAAAAAGATCCAAGTCTTTTACGAACACACGTGTCCAAGATATAGTAGTCTTGCGCTGTTTAATCGTTCGTTAATGTTTGGTCTGGTTCACTGACGATTTGAGGAATCCCGCAAAAAATCACGTTATTTCATCATAACGTTACTTCTCCAATCAGGCTCTAAGTTATTTCCGTTGCAGATGCCCGTTCAACTCTAATGATGTTTGACATCAAAGTGCTTTTAATTTATAATATACCTTAGCTCTTTCAGTACATCTTTTAACAATAAGTACGTGGGCCTACGCATATTAATAGAAAGTTATGCACTTCAGAATGATGAATGGGAACAAGATAAACAAAGGGCAATGGTGCGTTAAGTAGCCGTCTCAATATATAGTCCAACACATGTATCAGGGATTTAGTGATGGTACAGGTTATTTCGATGATGTTTTCTACTAATAAATAAAAGGGCTACAAATTGAAATCGACGATAAATATATGAGTGAAACGCGAAATTGGTGAGAATAACAGGTCAATTGGAAAAATCAAGAATAAATTTAAATAACATATTGCTCAAGTTTAGTTTGTACATAAATATCTGGTCGTATTTACACAACATCTGTTGCTTCCAAATTTGAACATTAATATAAAATAAAGGTGTAATGTAACGTAATGTTTTGAAAGTATTAAAAAGAACATGGTTGTTTTGTTTTTAAACTTTCGCGACTATACATATTATATGTGTAAATCGGGACTTAATGGCGGTAATAATTAGAAGGTACAGGTTTTATGTTGTATGTGTGTATTATTACCTCGATTAAGTGCCGATTTACACATCTAATATGGTTGTTTTGATTACTTACAGCTAACTCAAAAGTATTGTTCTTACAAAGTTTCGTAACGCTGGACTTCCTGCCTGCAAGTACCATAGGCTAATGTTTAGTCATGCACATGCATTATGCAAATACAGATTAAATAAAACGTCGACGCAGCTGTCGACGCTTAGAAAGTTCACGAGTGATTCTATATGAATCTCTGAGTATTTCAGTACATGATCCAAATATTGATTCCACGAATAGATCTAACCCATAAATTTAGACTGAAGAATGATTTAGAATAACTTTAACGCGAACTGCTTTAACCTCTCAAGTAGATTGCTGATAATGATGAAATTTCGTAAAATAATCAAACATTTTAAGGATAACGTAAGTAATGTGATGCTTCCATCACATTATTTCAGTAAATGTTGAACATAAAACTCACAATCGAATTTCTTTTGAACGTAAATTAAGTTGTGTTAAAATTGTTTGTATGTCAACGAAACTTAATGATCCTAGTGTTATACTAGTAACATAATTGATGGTTCTTCCAAGACCTCCATTACTCATTCCTACAACGCGTGGGTAGATGACAATAATTATACTTAGAAAAGTGACGAAATGAGATTGACGATGATTCACACTTGAATGAAAATAACGACGCATAAACATGCCTGTGTCCCACTCGGAGGCTAAGTAAAACAATAGTGTTGCAATAAATGCGTAAATCTCAGCAAGGAGGAGATCTGACATTGGCCATTACAAAATGCATTCAAACTGGAATCCAGTTGGAAATGCCAGTGCAGTCTGTCTTCACAATTGTGAAAAGCTTTTATAGTGTATTGCAGGATGGAAAACTATGCGATATTTGGAAATTCGCTGAAATATGAAGTGTTGCACGCCATTAGTGATCATAGTATACAAGACAAAGTAGAAACGCATACCGATACTTGAGTTGACTAAAACCATTTGTGTACAACATAGCTGAGAAATATGAATATCGACAGCGAAACATGTTATGATAATTCAGAGAACGACATAAACAGGTGGACAAGCGTAAATATTCTAAAGAAAAATACCCATAACTATTAATGGTTGTATGCCGATATAGTATTTTAAATATAGCAAAATTAATGTATTTGCTTAGGTAGAAAGAGAGAAAAGTCGACGAGAATCAACGAGTGAAGTGCATTGAAACAAATTAGTTAAAAATATTATGATTAATATTATTAGACTCTTCCTTGTTATAGCAGAATTTTATGCATTAAAATGTGTTAAGCAAGTTTTGTTGTTGACTGTATACTTAGCGCAATTGAATTGTGCAAATATAAAGTTTGCACACCGCCACCGCTACACTTGTACCATGTATAAAGCATTTATATATTTATACACGGAAGCGAAATCTTCTGGATTTCGTTTGTAGTACACAAAGTTCTTTCTCAAATATTTTTTCGTTAATTATATTTACGTTTTAAAACTGGGTAATCATAACATATAATTTCGTTGAAACTTATCGTCAATTTTCCAGCGAGCTCGTGAAAGAACGAGCCGACGTATGCATTCATTTCATAAAAATATAACGGCTTAAGTGCGTACTTTTACACTGTTTATTAGAACGGGCTTTTATGAGAATAGTGGGTGCGATGATATTTTACTAACGAAACAGAATTATTTCTTACATAAATTGTCTAAGTGAGTCGGAGCATGCATGTTTTCCTACAAAACCGCCACAGATTTACGGTCCTATTTGTTGGGATTTACGCCGGTTCGACACATGTAAATAAGCTCAATAGTTAAAGATCGCCTAAATGTGTCAAACCTGAACCAATGTGTGCTATTATGCGTTCGAGTTGCCAGAATACTGACCGCGATATATACTATTTATTCTCCGAACAGTTGACGGTTCTTTTATTATAGCTATAAAAGCGTTGGAGTAAACCGGAGATTTTCGCTGATTTATCACCTAATATTTATTTTTCACGGTATACTTGGCTGGTTTGTTAATATAGGACGAATTTACAGTAGGGAAACTGGTGTTACCATTTAATGTGTTATGTGGTGCCAAACAACGTTATTTGATGCGATTAGAACATTAATATTATATAGAATAGTATCGTAAAACAACAGCGTGGATGTTCCAATGTGTCGTGTCCGTTTGCGACTTTATGTGCCATTATACACGTTCAATAGAAAGTTTATAACATCCGGTGAAGTCGTTTTTGAGGCGCTCACACAAAAATTGGTGTCAGTAGGAAGCATAAACCTTCTTGGTATACTAGATGAACAGATTATTATAATTAAATGTGCTGTGAATCAGAACAGTTTATGTATAAGTGAAATAGTGTGACATGTTGATATCAAACATATTGACAGGTATTTTTTCTTCAACAATAAAAACGAAGCGGCGGCGAATGTCGGCGTTTACCACTCTGGATCAGGCTTCGCATTCAATGGATGCCGGTGGGCGTAGCTTATAAACATTCAATGACAGAATTGTACCAATGACAAACTATTGAATAAACATTTTAACAACAATTTTAAACATATTTAATGGCGTCATGGAATGACACATTGTGTATTTCTTACCAACAGTAACGTTCAATTCGTGTTTACATGAGAAGTCGTTCGTCAATATGTAAAGTTGTGCTTTAAAGACGAGGACGTGTAATGTAGCGGTTCTCGGTTGCAAGCGCGACGAATTGTTTAACTCAAATATTTGACAATAGCTAGTCATGACTGTGAGCCAGGAGCCGAAGTAGTGCCCCAGGCCGAGGCAACCTTGCCATACATAACCGGTAACGCGACTAGTAGTTGCAACGCCTACCCACGAGAGCTGCGTCAATCTCAATTTTTAATATCTATTGTAACGAATCATGTCACTCAGTCATAAATTAAGACAATATTCATACCTTCAATGAGCACCCACACGTCATGTATTGCAACTACTACGTAAGACGTACACTTCAATGTTTCATGGCCCACAAAACGTGATGATTATTGCCGACTTTTATAGATTGTCAAGAATGATGTATTCACATTTCAAGGATTTACAATAATAACATAATGTATGTGCAGTGATTGAATTGAATCCAATTGTAATTCTTGTAATAATCGTAGGTGTAATCAAATACACGTAAGTAAGGTCAGTCCGTGTTGTCTCAACGAAGCTAATTTTGCTAATTAATTCTGTGTCCCTAACCTAATATAAAATAGTATGATATCATAGACCTTCTTAACTAACTAAAAATTACCTCAGCAGAATAACAGAGATAGAGAAACATTAAAAAATTTATAGACAAAATATAAATTTTTGATTCTACATGTGCCGTTTGACGAGTACCGAGTAACCATAGTCAACTTCAATAGATTAGTTAAATACGTACCTACACGATTCTTCCACATAAAATTCTCATATAAAAAAATAACTGTAAAAATATGTGTTATTTATATTATGTAGTAAGAAATAAGAATTATGATATCGTAAAATAATAAAATTGAAAGAAAGAAAGATCGTAATTTAAAAATATGTAATAGGTATTAAAAGTTTCTACGTTTTCTTTTTTTTCGGTTAAACAAGGAGTGGTAGATGACGTTAACAGGGTTTAATTTACACTACAACTTTTTTTTAATGGCAAACGCAATAGTTTCACCACCTCACCGGGGCCAAACGGCAAGGTGGTATATCGGACTGACAGTTGATTTGTGACTGACGATATTGTGTACACAATACATTTACATACCTACTCTTATTAGCTTAAATGTTGATTTTACGGAGCAATTCGTTAGGTAGATCGAACTAAATAATAAACATATGCCGACATAAAATAGTTATGCCTCTAACAATAAATTATACGCGAGGTAAAGAAAGTTGGGTTTCTCTATATAGGCGACAGTAAAAAACTCGTTGAAAATCTTTATGACTTACGAGTCGCGCCGTTCTATTGAATTTCTCACGTTTTAACACTGGTTTGAACGAAGCTTACCTGAAAGTAAAATACAAATACTATTAACGTAATATTAACTAATGTAGGTACAGTAAATATTACTGCTGTCGACGCAGCTAAGGTGCGTTAAGGTTCCAATTTACAAGATTAAAAAATTTAAAGACTTTGTGTTACAATATTTCGAGTGGTTACATTTTAATTGCAGCCGTCACGAATCTTGGTCACATACATTCCTTTTGTTTTACTGTTTCTTATGTAAGTTATTTTTTATTTATTTTTTAATATCAACTAACAAAAATTTGAAATCAAAGTTGCCATAACGAATATAAAATGTGTGACTGCACTTTTTAAAGAGGAATAAAATTACATTTTTGAGCTCAGATTCGTGATGATTGCTACAAGTAAAAACAAATGCATAGTGTTGTACAAACGATCGAGTAGACGCTATAACGCTTGAGCAGTTTGCCAACGCTCAAGTCACTGCTCCAGTTCGGTACTAGAACGCTCGAGCAAGCGCTCATTTTTACAATACTACATGCTATAAGAAGTAAGAAAAAATATTTAATTAATTTTGGCAGGAATGGATTCAAATTGTAATTCATGGTTAACAGTGTATTATGTTATAGAAGTACATTTTTGACAGTTATTTTGTTTAATATTAACACGAACTTTGAATGCAATTTTTTTCAACCCTAATCCATGATAGCAATAATTTACGTAAAAATAATTACGAAATTCTCCTAAAATCTTTAACTTTGTTTAACTGTTTTCTCTGTAAACTAGTGGTATGAGGGAATAGTACAAAAGTATACTGTTCCCAATATACTGTTAATATTCCAACAAATGTTGAGCAACAAGAAGTTATTGGTTTAAGAATCAGTGACGCAAGTGTGCGTCTAGCTTTTAAAATCATTTAGTGTTTGTCCGACACTATTTACTAGGCGCGGTCGATTTCGATGCAACCGTTAAACGATTTTGTAAATAGCAAATGTATGAAATGGGGACACCCAACTCGTATTCTCAGCGAATGGATAGTACTATCTAATACATTCTTATTTGATTATAAATGAACAAGATATTCAAATTACTGTTAGTAATTGGAAATCATTAAAAACATAATATATTATGGTATTATGTATTATTCCGTAATATATTTATGGCATAGTATATTATGCCATAAATATAATTATCTCAAAGAGATATCTTAGTTTTTACCAATATATAATTTGTGATTGTATAACCCTTCACGGGTAAAACTCACTCATGCAACCTGCATGTAAACTTCCTCTTCTTAAGAGGACACTTTACTGTTTTTCACAGAGGTGGCTTTTAACCAGTACGACTACATCTACGAACTAACTGCTGTGGAGCAGTTAACCCTACTAATATTATAAACGTGAAAGTTTGTGAGGATGTATGGATGTTTGTTGCTCTTTCACGCAATTCGTTCGTCAATATGTAAAGTTGTGCTTTAAAGACGAGGACGTGTAATGTAGCGGTTCTCGGTTGCAAGCGCGACGAATTGTTTAACTCAAATATTTGACAATAGCTAGTCATGACTGTGAGCCAGGAGCCGAAGTAGTGCCCCAGGCCGAGGCAACCTTGCCATACATAACCGGTAACGCGACTAGTAGTTGCAACGCCTACCCACGAGAGCTGCGTCAATCTCAATTTTTAATATCTATTGTAACGAATCATGTCACTCAGTCATAAATTAAGACAATATTCATACCTTCAATGAGCACCCACACGTCATGTATTGCAACTACTACGTAAGACGTACACTTCAATGTTTCATGGCCCACAAAACGTGATGATTATTGCCGACTTTTATAGATTGTCAAGAATGATGTATTCACATTTCAAGGATTTACAATAATAACATAATGTATGTGCAGTGATTGAATTGAATCCAATTGTAATTCTTGTAATAATCGTAGGTGTAATCAAATACACGTAAGTAAGGTCAGTCCGTGTTGTCTCAACGAAGCTAATTTTGCTAATTAATTCTGTGTCCCTAACCTAATATAAAATAGTATGATATCATAGACCTTCTTAACTAACTAAAAATTACCTCAGCAGAATAACAGAGATAGAGAAACATTAAAAAATTTATAGACAAAATATAAATTTTTGATTCTACATGTGCCGTTTGACGAGTACCGAGTAACCATAGTCAACTTCAATAGATTAGTTAAATACGTACCTACACGATTCTTCCACATAAAATTCTCATATAAAAAAATAACTGTAAAAATATGTGTTATTTATATTATGTAGTAAGAAATAAGAATTATGATATCGTAAAATAATAAAATTGAAAGAAAGAAAGATCGTAATTTAAAAATATGTAATAGGTATTAAAAGTTTCTACGTTTTCTTTTTTTTCGGTTAAACAAGGAGTGGTAGATGACGTTAACAGGGTTTAATTTACACTACAACTTTTTTTTAATGGCAAACGCAATAGTTTCACCACCTCACCGGGGCCAAACGGCAAGGTGGTATATCGGACTGACAGTTGATTTGTGACTGACGATATTGTGTACACAATACATTTACATACCTACTCTTATTAGCTTAAATGTTGATTTTACGGAGCAATTCGTTAGGTAGATCGAACTAAATAATAAACATATGCCGACATAAAATAGTTATGCCTCTAACAATAAATTATACGCGAGGTAAAGAAAGTTGGGTTTCTCTATATAGGCGACAGTAAAAAACTCGTTGAAAATCTTTATGACTTACGAGTCGCGCCGTTCTATTGAATTTCTCACGTTTTAACACTGGTTTGAACGAAGCTTACCTGAAAGTAAAATACAAATACTATTAACGTAATATTAACTAATGTAGGTACAGTAAATATTACTGCTGTCGACGCAGCTAAGGTGCGTTAAGGTTCCAATTTACAAGATTAAAAAATTTAAAGACTTTGTGTTACAATATTTCGAGTGGTTACATTTTAATTGCAGCCGTCACGAATCTTGGTCACATACATTCCTTTTGTTTTACTGTTTCTTATGTAAGTTATTTTTTATTTATTTTTTAATATCAACTAACAAAAATTTGAAATCAAAGTTGCCATAACGAATATAAAATGTGTGACTGCACTTTTTAAAGAGGAATAAAATTACATTTTTGAGCTCAGATTCGTGATGATTGCTACAAGTAAAAACAAATGCATAGTGTTGTACAAACGATCGAGTAGACGCTATAACGCTTGAGCAGTTTGCCAACGCTCAAGTCACTGCTCCAGTTCGGTACTAGAACGCTCGAGCAAGCGCTCATTTTTACAATACTACATGCTATAAGAAGTAAGAAAAAATATTTAATTAATTTTGGCAGGAATGGATTCAAATTGTAATTCATGGTTAACAGTGTATTATGTTATAGAAGTACATTTTTGACAGTTATTTTGTTTAATATTAACACGAACTTTGAATGCAATTTTTTTCAACCCTAATCCATGATAGCAATAATTTACGTAAAAATAATTACGAAATTCTCCTAAAATCTTTAACTTTGTTTAACTGTTTTCTCTGTAAACTAGTGGTATGAGGGAATAGTACAAAAGTATACTGTTCCCAATATACTGTTAATATTCCAACAAATGTTGAGCAACAAGAAGTTATTGGTTTAAGAATCAGTGACGCAAGTGTGCGTCTAGCTTTTAAAATCATTTAGTGTTTGTCCGACACTATTTACTAGGCGCGGTCGATTTCGATGCAACCGTTAAACGATTTTGTAAATAGCAAATGTATGAAATGGGGACACCCAACTCGTATTCTCAGCGAATGGATAGTACTATCTAATACATTCTTATTTGATTATAAATGAACAAGATATTCAAATTACTGTTAGTAATTGGAAATCATTAAAAACATAATATATTATGGTATTATGTATTATTCCGTAATATATTTATGGCATAGTATATTATGCCATAAATATAATTATCTCAAAGAGATATCTTAGTTTTTACCAATATATAATTTGTGATTGTATAACCCTTCACGGGTAAAACTCACTCATGCAACCTGCATGTAAACTTCCTCTTCTTAAGAGGACACTTTACTGTTTTTCACAGAGGTGGCTTTTAACCAGTACGACTACATCTACGAACTAACTGCTGTGGAGCAGTTAACCCTACTAATATTATAAACGTGAAAGTTTGTGAGGATGTATGGATGTTTGTTGCTCTTTCACGCAAAAACTACCAAACCGATTTGCGATGAAACTATTAAGTAGATAGCTGGACACCTGGATTAACACATAGGCTATTTTTTATCCCGATATTTCCATGGCATCGGGACTTACGCGGATGAAACCCCGGGGCGCAGCTAGTAGATTATTTTTTAATAGTTAGTAGTTTTTAGTTTAAAAGTTTTACTTGTTAGGTACCTAACACAAGCAGGTGGCGTCTACAGTGTTAGCAAAGGATTATCTATCCTCTTTTCTATTGTTCTCGATTTCAATGATAGGATATGACCCGCCCGTTTCTCAGTGGCGTATTTGAACGTCATTTTTATATTGAACTAGTAACCCGTCCCAGTTTCGCACGGGTAGCAGAGACATCGTCAACAATCATCAACATATTTCAATCAATTTACACAAAATCTTAACAAATTATACACCTAAACCTTTCTCATGAATCATTCTGTATATTACTGAAAACCGCATGAAAATCCGTTCAGTAGATTTTTAGTTTATCGCGAACAGACAGACAGACTCAGCGGGGGACTTTGTTTTATAATATGTAGTGATTTGAATATAGAACATAATTCCTATTCCAAAATGACCAAGTTTACAATAAAAGACAAAATAGGGTAAAAATTATATTTATTATTCAGAATCACATTCCGAACTTAAATCTAAATTTTCTTTTGTAAGGTTGTAAGGTTTTCGTAAAAATCACAGCTAATAATTTAAGCACAGCTCAATTTTTAACCGCTTGAGAATCGTACACAAATACAACTAACAAACTGCGAATCTGGCACGTGCAGCGCTGGCGGGCGTACCTAGGTTAAGGGTTAGGTACTACCTAACCCTTAAGCACCCAAAAACTATTGTAAATGAAGCTGATATTTATTTCTCTTTTTAACGATATGGGTTACTGTCCTTTTTTGTTGACTTGCTAAATTGGGTTTTTGGCCGCCTTTTTTTGTTTTAATACCCCACTCTGCGATGCTAAGTTGTTATCATCATCTATGGAGATAGGTAGCTATAGTACCAAGTATATTGTGCAACACTAAACAGCGTATTACCTTACCTGTACAGACTGCGCATGTCATAAAACAGTAACAGAGCGTAATAAACATAACTAATAACAATAAAATATTATAAGTGTAAAAGGTATTATTTATTTATTCATATTTTACATTTTAACACGTATATACAACAAAACAATTATGAAGCTCAACAAAATTTTAGTGGATCGAGGTTTTTAAAACCGTCTATTCACACGATACGATATTACATAATAACATATTATTTACAACCCAATAAAGGATTTTTTAATTCACGGCTCCAATTCTCTTTACCTAACGATGACAAAAACTCGAGGTGACAGTCAGAAATAGTCTATTTTCTATATATATGTTAACGCGTTAGTCTCTTGGCACAGAACCTAAGAACCATACACACAAATGAAAACAGTGCAATAAAAAACTAAAAATGAAAAGACAAATACTCGCTTAATCACTTTGTTTGTGAAAATTCGCCGGCGTCAATGAAGGACGCTATGTAGGTACAGCAAACTGTAACGTGATGACACGACTGAATATTTGAAACCTTTCTTTAAATTCTGTCAGTAAAATTACATTTGACATTGTTTTTTGTTGACATACTTCACGTGTATTTAGAAGTTGGCACATGCACATACACATTTCCTTGCTTCCTTCCTTAATCCCCTTTCATATTTATCTTCTAACACATCTTATTCACTGATTTTTTTCTTAAAAAACTCTCAATTCTTTATAATAGTTCCTTCTATCATATTTAAAGCGGTAAAGTTGTAGTTCACCGCCCTTGTTATATAAGGTTTATCTTCAATAACCTAATTGAGCATTTACTACATGCGCAGTATAAGGGATCACTGTTCTTCTAATAGTCGTATCTACCCTCATATTTAAAAATAGACGGTTATCTCTAACGTTCTAAATATGTACTTTGAAATTATTTATGAACCTTAGCGTTCTAGAGTAAGCTTTATTAATTTAGGCTGTGGACTGCGGCCGATTTGTGCCTTATTTGTAGATATTCGTTTAGGCATAGCCTTGTGGCTACATTGATATCAACATTCACAACAAGACACTACCTGCCATCACTGAATAAATAATAGTCAACTGTAACGTAACTCCTATTGGAACAAGTTGTAGTGATGCTCGTAAATCGAATGTGACAGCCAGAATATAAAACTTTATTTATTTTGGCTATTAACATAGGTACAACACCGGTTGGTGCAAATTGGCCTACATCCCAATCATTATTCTAACTCCAACGTTTCTATTAAGTATAACCACTTTGTTTTTAATTTTCTCAAATGATTATTAACATTCATTAGACAATTAATTTTGTACACGTGTTATCATTAAATTAACAGGTGTGTGATTTAGGTTTATTTAAATAAACCACTGTTTGCATTTTCATTAACTCAATGACACACATCGCTTTTATTCCAAACGGGTTCCAATTACCAAGTCCTTCAATTGCTTGCATTATAATATGATTAGCAATAGTTTAGCAAATTGTCGAGTAATTATGATTTGAAATAATTAATAATAATAAAACATATGGGCACTGATGTCAGTCTAGATCATGTTAATTTATTTAAAAGATACTAACGATCTATTGTCTTTATAATTAAGCAAGACAATGTGTACAATTTACATCACTAACGATAAAATTATAGGCACAATCAAGGTCTACGCTTCTTGCTTCTTTTAATGTTATATCGTCATAGTTTATGTCTAACAGTTGCTCAATTCTACGCCTGCGTCAAATAAATGTCACACGTAATGATTTGCGTTGATACGAAACTTTGTTTAATTATATGCTGTACACATGCGAAGTTCTAATGCTAAAGTGGCTTTGGTATGCGAAATCATCGTTCACATAGCTTACATATTTGTGACTTCAATTGGCACACACATACCACGTCTCAGTGATTTTTTAAAGTAAAATTGTTAATTAGAGAGAATGAAAAACATCAACTGATAACACTGAAATAAATTTAGTTTACAGGCAGAGTAGGACCGGATTTGTTAAAAATAGATATCGGGATTGCTAAAAATGTAAAGAAGAATATATAAAAAGAAAACGGTTCTCGAAAAATCTAATGAATGTAATAAATTGAAGCACACAATTCATCGGAACCATTTAAAACTTCATTGTTTCAGACGTACAAACGCTTGTGAGATAATGTTGCTGGTAGCAAATACTATAATTTGTAGATTTCTACATGTTTAATGACCTAAAGACAATACAACTACAGCTACACCGCAACGGTAGAAGCAATAACAAGGAAGAGTAAGATACAATGGTGTAAATCGTAAAAATACTTTAACAAAAAAGGCCAAAGTAAAGTTGCTTTGACTCCACTTTTTCTATAATTAAAGACTTTAAGAGAAGTACCTCCACATCACACCGGTAAGAACCTCCAAAGCAGGCTAAACGAAGAGCCTCGCTACACAGCACTACATATTTGCATAGTATTGTGTTTGTACTAGAGTAGCCAGAGTCCTACACGGTCTGGGTAGCATATGTTCCGATTATTATACATACATGCCTGATTATAACGTCCTATCCAGTTAGCGTTTCAGTACTGACTGTTTAAAATATTTATGATGATTAAGAATTTCAAACGTGATCGTCAGTGTAGTGTTACAACTACTTAGAGGCGGATGAATGGAAGAAAATACTGATACGTTCAACTGACTAACAATTAGGATATCCATTTTACGACAGTCTATGAAAAGAAACCATTTACATTGGATCAAACAACGTCAAACAACTCTTACCTCTGCTCTAACTCACGAACTGTCAAACTTGGGTGAAACAAAGAGCTGTAATAAAATTGCTACAATGAAAGCATTGGCCGGAAGTAACTTATGTCGTATAAACTTTCTGTCAAAATGACCATAGAGTATGCATTCTACGAGTTGGGTTAATAGATTGTCTAAAACCTCCTAATCAATTATATATATATAGCCTTTCTAAATAATGTGATCATTACGAAGCAGCCGTGTTTAACAACATTGAACACAAAGTTTGGCGCCAAAAGATATCTGTTACAAAACCAGTACCAAACAGCGGCTCCGTCAAAACGTCACTTCAACTGACATGAACACTAAAGGCGTTTTTATTGATTATAGGACAAAGTAACATATTCGGACCACCCACAATGCCCCTGCGTCTAATTGAACACAGTACCCATTGTACACTCGGCCGAAAGTTCAAAGGTCCGTACACGAGATATTAATCTATGAACATTTTGTAAAATTCGTCTTCTCTTCTCTGACGAATACTTTGTTACATAAATTGTGATATTTATCTAAAATTTATTTCGAATTCAATTTAGGGCGATCTTATTTTTACAAAACATTTGACTTGGTTTATTAGAAATTTGGGACCCTGAACAGTTACCAAGGCAAGCCCTAGACTGGAATCCCCAAAGAAAACGGAAACGTGGTCGCCCTAAATAGAACTGATGACGAACGATTATCGCAGAGGCGAAGAACAAGAACATAAGTCAAGTAAGTCATTAATAATCCCAAAACAAAAACCCCATCCAGGTATTCTATCCATTATTATTTATAAGTATGTAATATATATTAATAATAATTGAGTGACAATTATTTGTATGTATGTATGTATGTATGTGAATTTGTTAATTGTGCACATTACACGTAAAATAATTACATCCTACTAATGTGTTTTGATAGCCTAGATTCCAATCATCATATTCCTACCGACGCTGCTACGTAGTAGTGAAACAGATAATGGAGGCAAAGGAACTTAAAAACATTGGTATAATGCACTATTTAATTTATATTTCTCAATGGCACATTCTGTAAGTACAGTTAAATTGACGGCAAACTACTTACAGAAAAATAGTATTGAGAAAGCCATCATTGCTCTCAGAATATACCTACTTATTAAAGTTTACTTCAGAGCCTACATATGCTCGCTAAAGCTTGCATTTTAATTGTTTTATCTTCAAGAGATAATTGCCAGTTAATATGGAAGAACTGGACTGTCGTGCCGATCGGTGAGATTGTAGAAGAATGAAGAGTTTCTGATAACTTCAGCAGTATTAAAAGTCGAAGCAGGGTTTTTGCCAAATATTAGGCTCAACTCACACTGGCGCAGAGCCGAAGCGTCGCGTCCTGTTTTTCAACTACAATGCATGACGACGCTCGCATCTGCGCGCCTGGACCAGTGCAGAGACTTTTGAACATTTGTGGGCTTCGATATGTTAGAAAATTTCGTAAATATTTTAAGGTTTCACATCCAAAAGCAAGAAACTAATTTAGGAATACCTATTAGTTAGTTCGGCACTGTGCTAGGTCTGGTGTGGTCGCCGTCACTGCGCGCGAATAACCCACGGCGACGCGAGATATAGGTGAAAAATCAATTCTTATCAAGATTTAAACTTTTGTGGGAAAAATTAAATTATATTTGAGGAAATAGATAGTAAATAATTGAATTCTGTAATCAAAATATAAATACACATCCCAGAAAACAAGAAAAATGCATATTTACTTTGGAGTTACCCTTGTTCGTTAGAACAGGGTGAGATTTAGCCATTATTGATAAAGCAAGGCGAGGAGTTAACTATGTACCTTAGTTGGGTTGGTTTGTTCATCCCTCTCTCCGTTATTTATGAACCGATTTTGATTATTCTTTTTTTGTTAGATAGGGTATACCTCAAGGGTGGTCCCATGTTTAAGGAAGTCAGGATCTGATGATGGGATCTTGATAAAATTGAGGGAAACCTTCGAAAATTGTAGGAACGAAAAGTGTTTCTGTTTACTTTTCATTACTTTTTCAGATATTTGCGTTCAGAAATCATCACCTCATGTAGCTGAGCTGATGATGAAAAAAAATCATCAAATAAAAATCTTTTTAACAAAAAATTAAACCGACGAAAAGAACTAAAAAGCAAAAAATAAATAACTATAAAATTTTTATAATCTTATTTTGAGCTAGCGCCAATTTATTACATATATTTATTTTTTGCTTTTTAGTTATTTTCATCGGTTTAATTTTTTGTTAAAAAGATTTTTATCATTTTATTCACTTTCCATTGTCAAATTTAATGTTGTAGACACGGGTTAACTTTTCAAACGAAGATACGAATATTGTTTCGTCTCATGTTACAGGAAATTATGTTATTATATTTATAAACATGTGATTATGAATGGGGGAAGCCGTGAACTCTTTAAAGTAGACATAATACTTGAGAATGTAACTGCTTTTCCAAATGAATAGTACCTACTTACTTATTTTAAACAGATAAATCGTCTGTATCGTTTATGTGAACTCAAAAAATGGTGTTGTATCTTCAATAACTATGTGCTATCTGTAAGTAAATAGTGTTTAAGTATGCGCTAGTTACATCATAAAGATTTTTTATTTATTAAATTGTTTTAGAGTATATTGTAACAATAAATACGAAAGCGATGAACTTAGCGATATACATTTTCGCTAAGTAGATTTAAAAAAGAACATCTTAAAATAGAAAATAATTTAATAGTTAAATAACAGTTTTAAGAATATTATAGATTTCTGCTCGTATTCGAACCACTTGGTGAGATAAGCACTTGATCACTACTGAGGATAGCGGCTAACCAGCACAATTAGACTAGACTTCTAGAGTAGTAGTAGTATTTGAAAGGAATATGCAACTACTGAAATATGTATAAAAATACAGTTATTATTACATACTCAATTATAATAAAAAAATCTTTATGATGTTTTTCAAATCCTAACCAACTAACCACCAAAATCAAAATTTTATTTATTAATTGAAGCAATGTTTGACAACCCTGCACAAGTAAAAAACATCATCTTGTTAGACAAACCTTATCTGTATAATATTATCTTACTTCGGTAGCCAAGAAGAAACAATTCAATCCTCTAATCTTTAGTCGGCGTCGAACAAAATGATAGACCCTGATATAAATGAGAACTTCACTTTATGCATTAAATAACTTTATTGGAAGTATCTAAGCAATTTCCATTATATTGATTGTGTGGTTTAACTTTGTTGATTGTTTGGATCGAACAGTGTTCTGCGGCCGGCTCGCTTGATGGAAAGAAGCATTTAGTCACTGGAAGAAGACTTATTGAGTATAATGCAGACTGTTTTAGATTCGACCAAATTCCGCAGTGAACTTTTTTTACACTGAGGAATCTACACCCCATCCTTTTCCTGATTTTCGAAATTCTTTTGTGTAGAATGAAAATCAACTAATAGGTCAGAATTTTTATTTTAGTACTATGTAGTAAATATAACATGCAATCGTAGAGGGAGGAATATCTGTAGACAGCTTAATTCTGCTGAATTATCTGGAAACTTCCTTATACTCTGGTACTCTTTCGATTTAATTCGTAAAACTTAGTTAAACGATAAAATTGCCTACAGGTATAGGTACAATTAAAATTTTCAGTAATGAAGGTCCTAATTATTAAAAATTATCACAGAAAACCAATTATTTGAATTGTTTTTTACTAAATCATCAACGTCAGCAAATACGTTCTTAATAGGTACCGTTTATTGCTCGTAATTGAAATATGTATAGTCCTAATTCAATTTTATTCAAACTAGATAGATGCTTGTTATAGTTAATAAAAAGTAATTTTATAACATTTACGACATGTTTATTGGTAATTTTCTTATAATTTTTCATACTGCTGCGTTGCCCGCTCATTTATTTATTTAAATAATAGCATTGGGTACTTGTCTAAAAAAGGATACAAAGATATCGTTAGCACCTACTGTAAGCTGTTATGCAATATAGTTAAATAATATGTAATTTGTGTATTTTGTTGCGGGTCGTCATTAACTACTGCCCACACTATATCGGAAATATCATTACGAAACAAATAATTCCTAAGTACTCTTAAGAATATATCGTTCGTACTCACCACCTACATGAAATAAAATAATCTTTATATCGAAGGTGAATCGGCCGCCCACGTCCGCGGCAAAAACTACAGTCATCAGCTCACATCTAACAAAGGTAGCCGATTCGCTGGTCGTCTTAGTCAGAACGCCCATAATGACGAATATGGACATTTGTACAGCAGGGTGTAGGTGGCACTTAGAACCCGGCTCCTGCCCTTATAAGGTCCTATGAAAACTTCTATTTGAATCTAAAGTTGACTGTTTAAAATACTAATTTAACTCTGAGTGGTAAGGCAATCATCATACAAAACCAATTATGATAAACAAATCAACTTGTATTTTCCGTACAACGATAGATATAGTCATAGCTATTAATTAAGTGTTCATACTTTTGTAAACATTGCAAAAGTAATAAGCACTAACAATGTAAATAAATGATCAAAATCCAGGAGGTTGTTCAATAGATTATGATAATGCTTTTCATTTCTGTGAATAATTTTTTTTTCGATAAATATAGAAAAAATGTAACAAAGAAAACTTCTGAGAATTTTTCTTAGCATTGTATTATTTTCCATACACGTTAGTGCATTGTCACAATCTAAGAAAAATATTTTGCAAGCATTTAAGACAAAAAATGACAATACGCTCGTTAACTGTTAACAAGGGGAAGCGGAAGCGTTGCACGAATTCGGATGGTAATGTTTGGACAAACAGAAATGTTCTGACTTTTTAAGGTGTGATTACTTATGCGTACATGCGAGTAAATAATTTAAATATAATTTAAAGGGGCTGACAGCGTAATGGTTCAAACGATAGACTTTCATTCGAGCGGTTGCCGATTCAAACCCCAACCAGTTCACTACTGAAGTGAATCAACTTTTAACACAATAATTAAGCTAACTTGGTTTATAGATTCTTTTCTACACATTATACCAGTATTCTTTTCTAAAAATATGATGCAGCGGTGCTCAATGGAAGCTTGGGTTTAAATCAGAACACTTGTATAACTACAATCTCATTTCTGAAATAAATGATTAAAACCAGTACAGAGCCAGTTCCAAAATCTCCGTTACAATGTAATCGCGTACCTGCTAACTGCGCTGAAACTTGTTATAATCAATAGGTACTTTGATTTAAAATTCTCGTTTGTAGACTATTATTGATTTAGTAGTAAAATAACACAGAAAGCAAATATTTGAAAGTGACAAATATCTTGTTTTACATAAAACGCAACTGTAATTGTTAAGTTAGATAGTGACCCAATAGACTACGAAGTTATCTTTAAAATGACAATCCATTAAAATTCTCAATTCGGTACGATAATGGACATTGAAATATTAGATTGGATAATATGAAATATCGATGGCCAACTAAGCTGATGGATGTTGCCACAAGTCCATATTTCATACAGTGTATGGCCTATTGTACCTAACCCTGTGACAAATTACAACGGCTAGGTATACAAGCTCCGATCACAATATGTAGTGCGCAATGAAACCAGAATTTATATGGTCTATTTTGTAATATTGAGGTCATAGAAAAGAACGGTAGTTTTATACCGCGTAACCAGACTGACAAGTGCATAGAATATAATGAGCAGCGGCGAAAGGTGAAAAATCAGATTAAAAGCGTTTAACACGTTTTGAGCGTTATTTAGCTTTCTTATCAATTTTCATGACGGGAAACACTGTTTCTCTGAATATATTACGTAGAGTACACTGTCGTATTTCTGCTGCCTATGCTCAATTTCACAAAGCACAAAACATCTAAGTAAGTAGGTATAGGTATATGATGAGCACATTCAGAAAACCTAACATAACTTTGTCCATATAAGATGAATTGCTCTGTGTTTGTCATAAGTACAAAAAGGTATGATCTATGGGATCATCCATGGAATGTACACACATCAAAAAAGGCTAAGCCACATTTACGGTTTTGAACGATTTTTACTATTTGTAATATATTTATATTTCTTTTATAAATAATAACTAAGCATTATTTTATGCATTAGTGACTAAAGCAACAAAATCTTTCAATTTGTTCATTTAATTACAATAATTAACAATATGTGTATCGTAACATACGTAGGATAAAATAAAGTTAAAACTAATCTAAATTTTTTCATGCTTTACAAGTTCTTTTATTATTTGGTAATTCAATACAAAGTGTTACCGCCTCTATTGTTTAAAACTTGTCGGCAATGATTTTCTATTGAATTTATAAGATTGTTTATCTGATCCTGCGGCAATCGCTCCCTATGGAATGTTAACAAGTCTTTCAGTTGTTGGGTTGTTGACACTCCGTCCAGGTTCTATAGAACATGTCTCTGGAGCATGTCCCATGCGTGCTCAAAGGGACTGAGGTCTGGCGATTGTGTAGGCCACGCAATACATGGATGTTTTCCATTGCCAAGTACTCGCTGGTCCTCAGACCTGTGTACGAACAGGCATTGTGCAAATGGGTGAACATAAGGCCCGAGAAGATCTTCAACGTAATTTTCAGCGTTCATATTGCCATCTACAAAAACGAACTCAGTTGGCATGTTCTTCATAACACCCGCCCATACCATCACTGTGGAGTCACTGTAAGGGTGCACTTCCCGGACGCATCTCAGCCGTTCAGCATTTCCGGGACGACGATACACTCTTACCATTCTGGTATCAGGCCTTAATCCAAACCGGGACTCATCGTAAAATAAAATTTTATCCCATTGCTCCTGGGTCCATGTCAAGTGTTCCTTACACCATTCGTTTCAACGGGCGCGATTCCCAAGGCGTATAGGTGGGCACGTAATTGAACGTTGTGCTCGTAGGCCGTATTCATGCAGCCTATTTCTTATGGTTTGGTGGTTAACAACAACACCGCTTGAGAATTGTATCTTTAAACCTATCTCCCGGGCGGTTAACACCGGCTGACGTCTTGCAGTCAGTTGCATGTACCGGTCTTGTCGAGCAGTTGTACTCCTTCCACGTCCTAGGTGCTGCTCAGCAGGATTCCCTGTATTAACATAACGCTGCCAAAGACGATAAATCACGCTCCTATTGACACCAAAATGCCGAGATACATGGGACTGATTTCTTCCCGCTTGTAGCATTCCTACAGCTCTCTGCCTTTCATCAACAGTCAAATGGCGTCGCTCCATGACATAAAAAATAACTCAACTCTCATTTTTTCCAAAACTGGATAACTCAAAATGATAAAAGAGAGATAAATACTAAATTTATCAAGGAACGAACACATGAAATCGGGCAAAAATAATTAGCTTTTATATGAATGAAAATAATACACTAAAATTTTGAAAATCAGCCTGTATTTGTTTCCGAGAACATAAAAGATTGTATACCAATCTACTTACTTTGCTAAGAAAAAAATAAAATATCAAAGAAAAAAATAACATACAGTTTCTCTAAATGATGCGTGTTGCTTAGACTTTTTTGATGTGTCTATTAAACAACATTGACTTAAGTCAGCAAAATTCATAGAAAGATATACCTACACAAAATAACCATAAAAAGGAAGGCTCCTAAGGAAGCTAATGAACTTAGAAATAACTTACTAATCTGTAAACACGATTTAACACTCTTCAAATTAAAAACAAAAATCTCATTACGTCATCCATTTTAGTGTATTACTCAATACAGAAGCCCGCAATAACCATGCAATGTTAACCCTGCGCGCAAATCATGAAAAATTAAAAATGATGGCTAAATTGAAAATATATCGCTGCCTATTATAACCACTGAAGAAGATTGAGTGGCCCTTTAGAAGTATCTTAAACTTACTGTAGACCATCGAAAGTATTGATATTGTTTTTCTAGATGTCAATAAGATCACCAGAGCCCTTTGGGAAGTATATGAAGTAGAAGAGACTGTATTGACAGCGAGATGAATTTGGGGTTGACATTATGATGTCGGTACAGTTATTTATGCTTATAAAAGGGAGAGAGTCAGTAAGACGCGAGTGAAAACTTCAGATGTTGTTTGTGTTCATGGCCTATGGGAGATGCTGATACAACTGAGAGGGTTATTTTCTTACTTATTTAGAATATCTACAGTGGCAGGAACATGTAGAGGAACTTGTAAAATTGCTTTCGCTACTAAAAAAAATAGATTAATCTATAACGAGTTTAACGACAATAACAATACAGCGATACTAGATCAATCTATTGGAATTGGAGACGTCCTGGTGGACGAAAATCGAGCATGATTTATAAAATTCTGAATATTTACTTCGTTTTATTGATCTGTTTGTAACATAAATCAATGTTTTAATTTCCAGTATAAGCTGAACTATCATTGTATAGACATTCCGTACTATCATAGGTCATATATGTAAGACACGAGTAGATTCATGCAGCATGTTCACATAATTTTTAAATTAAAACAGATATTTGTTTAATTTTAACATTCTACACATAAACGAAATTTGCTTAAAAAGGGGTAGGTACTAAGAATTCTCTGCGCACATTAATATATAAATAGATAAAACAAACAGATCATCCATCACTGGCCGATTTACAATTGCCAATTTCATTGTGCTCGTGAGATCAGGCACATAGAAGTGTCAATACAATAAACATGGTTCCCAGAGAAGTCATATTATATTCTCCTGTAGTTATTAATCATCGGGCGCCATGATTCTTGTCTTAACGGTCCCCGTTAACCTTAAGACCCACCTTTATAATAAGCTTTATGTTATGCGCTAAATAAAATATTTCATAAATCGTGTCACAACTCACAGCCGCTTACTATAATGGAGATAAAAGGATCAGCAGCTATGAAACAAGGTCGCATATTGTCAACGTTACGCACCGTATAAGCTACAAAACGACTTGACGTGTTTTAATTTTAGAAACTATTTACCTTTCTTGTGAGCATTCATATTTAAACCGTACGTATGGGCAGTGTTTAAAGCTTTAAACTATAGCCTCAACGCGCCTAGAACTTGTCACGATATAACAGACTGATTTGATTCTTATATTCAATTCCCTTGATAATGCGATCTATGCGATCTCGGTGCGATTGTTTAATTAGCATTTTAACCGGATTTGATGATTTATTACTGGTGTTGTAACATAAAATAATTATTCTGCATACACCGTTATAACTATTTATCGCAATTAGCATTTGACCATATAAATGACGAATTATCTAGATATTTAGACGCATTTATTTACATAACATTATTATAAATGTAAATTATCGAAATTCTAAATACCTACTAATAAGTTTTACAACAATGGTCAATGGTTGACGTTGCTGGCAAATTGCAGCTGTTCGACACAAAGAAGTGTATCACTGACGCTAACACCAACCGCGCATCTGAAACTCGAGACGTCTGCAACCACTCTAGCTACCAACACACTTAGTATATCTATAAACAATCGAATACCAAAAATAGATTTTATTACCAGAGCAATTGGATTCAATGTCGGTGCAAATGATATCGTACTGTTCATTGTGGCATGTTTTACTTCATATGAGATTCTAAAAGCATTACACTTAGGCTTATTGTTGACTGATAGTGTTATGAAAATGAAGGGTTTGTATTCTACACAGGACTTGCGGTTAAGTCTTAGTAAAACAGTTATTTTATTGTTACTGATTTCATCATTTTAGGTCACGTATTCTGTAGGTAGTAGAGATTGAGTATATTCTATCTGCGATTTTATGTGATATATTAAACTTAAGAGTGACATGGCAGAGACTAATCTCTGAATCACGCCGAGGCGTCGAAGGTCCACCAATTTAAAACAAGAAATCGATACTACATAATATATATTTAGCTAGTTTAACAAATGGACGTTTGCTGCTATAGAGTCATGTTTTAGCATGTTTGTTAGCCGAGGCCATTGTTATTAAAATTCTTTGGTATTTAACAATAGGCAGTACATTAGTAGCAAATGTGGAACATCGACAGGAAACAAGAGAAACGTTTGTTAAGACTACGCATCGCATGGGACGGACAAAAAAAAGGAGAAAAAAGCAACTAACGGTCATCCCTTTGTCTCGAAGTGTAGAAGAAGTGGTTGGGCAACGTGACAATTGTTTTGCAAGATACTTACATAGGTAGGTATACAATTAGCCTAACAAGAAGCCTACACTTATTTGTACTGTACTGCACACATTCCTCCCGCAAATAATTTGTTGTACGCATGTGTATGTAATGGTTATTAGAATTAGTACAAAGCGTGGGTTTCTAACTGTGGTGAACCATAACGTATGGTCGAGTTGAGAAGAATCAGTTCTGTTAAATATACAGTACAGACGATGGTCTCCCATCTACGAACAGTTATATTTTTATAACAGTAACAAATATTACTACTGTATCGTTAATCTACAGTTACAGCAGTGACGCTGATAATAGTCATGTTTCCTTAATTATCAACTGCAATACCTTTGTAGTTGGTTATACTTGTAATCAATGATAACGGCCTCAAACACTAGAAAAAAACATTGCCACTAGAATGAAAATTGAACAGTAATTCGAGGGTTGAAGATATTTAGGTTGCAAATAATAAAATATACATCTCCCTGTATTTTAATGAGGTTAAAAATACCGTACAAGCTAACGGACTCGACACGAAAATACTTTTTTACGGGCCATAGCCTGCACAAAATACAACTCGAGACGTGAATATCATATTATGAGTTGAAATAAAAGAGTTAAACTATACAGAATTGTGTAGTTTCTCGTTTTGCGGTAACTGGTCAGCGTTAACCTAATTAAGACGAGTTCTTGCGATCAGCTGTTTGTAGGTTATTCACCGCTCAATAAACAATTTCCTGGATTCACAATTACGAAGCAACTATAGATATAGTATTTGTGTTTGTAATTAGCAATTCTATTTATTATTTACGAAGAGACCGTTTCTCAAAATATGAACAAACTAATCATCATTAGTGCGTCAAGGCAACTCGACCTGTGATATTATGTCTTCGTTTTGACGAAATTTAGCCAGTATTCGACGATATGACCTAAATATTAGATATACTTAATACAACACTACTACTAAATTGATCCGTTATATATCATATTGAGTATATTGCAAAATTTGCATATATTTTGAGGCTGAGTCTATTAATACGGGTACTGTACGAATAATTTATAATTATTAATACGGGTACTGGACGAACAATTTATTATTATTCGTACAGAAGTCGGACGAATAATTTTATTTTATCAATTAGAGTGAAAATTCGGTTCTGGCACTAGCCGGCCGCTACCGCGGCAGGCTCGCTTCGCTCGCTCAGCTCGTGCGTTATGGTCACAGTTCTAACCTAACCTAAACCTAGCCACTTGAGGGTAAATTTCTATTCTATTAAAAAAAAAAGTAATAAAGCGACTTCTGCCCGCCAACTTAAGACAGCCGTCAAAATAACGTCAGTTTTACGTTTCGTTCCACAAGCCGGCAAAAGACGGTAAACACTGCACATTTTAATTTTAATAGCTCGTAATGAAAATAATACTATAAAAGATCTCATGCTAATCATCCAATTCATTCTTAAATTACAAAAAAAAAATTGAATAAATGTACGAATAAATATAATTTATTCATCCAGTACCCGTACAAATAGTCACTTCGTATTTTTTACTTCAGGTGCCAGAAAAAATTCACTTTAATCGCTATTATGCGTGCATACCATCCCGTTATTTGTAATTAATAATACTAGTCCGCTGTATTCATGTGCCACTAGATTTACCGGTGTTGCCACATAAAATTGTTAGTCTGCGTACACCTCAATAACGACGGTCGGAGTCAACGTTAATCAGAATTTCAATTAATCAATTTATGGCTAGGGTTCGGACAATCGTAAAACAACTGACATCAGTAATATACTATAAAAGAACGTTAAACGATAAGGTGAAGTCCAATGAGTAATGAGATTCCGTAATCTTACATCTAACAAGACAAAAAAGGCAACAAAACTAACACTTTTTGTATAGTCGTTTCGAGATTACCTCATAATACATGATACGCCCCTCGTGTGAGATGACGTCATCAACAAAGGGACGCCGATTGAATAATAGAGAACCCTTGAATCAGTACAAAAGAGTACCTTGCCCAGATACGGTTTTAAGCGGACAGGTGCAACTTGTTTTTTTTTATTATTCGAGATGTATGAAACATTAAATTTATTCATTTTATTTGCAAATTGTGTGAATCTGTGCATGTGTCCTTGTTGTTAGTTGAAATATCTATTTAGAGTGATACTAATAGCTGTGTAAGTATTTCCAAAATTCAAAGTTGTTTGCATACAAAATACATTGGTTGAAGCAATATCTGCGTTTTCTCTGCAATACTAAGTTTATCCAGACGATGTGTGCATTGATTTCCGGTCATTGATTACTTTAAATTAATAGCCCATCAGATATTTTTGGGAGCCTCTTCCGATAGAGCAAAATAAACAAGTTTTGATCGCGATTATAAAATGTCAGGCAAGCTGTTTGTTTACATTTATGCTAATCTTTTTAGCGCCCGAAAAGTGATGTCATGGTTTGAATCACACAAGCTCCTATTCAAAGATCATGACGTCGGAACAGAGAAAAAAGTCATAAGTATTGAGTGTTCAATACGCGTAACAAGGATGTAGATCCTGGTGGTTGGTCTTTACCTGACATTCAATTGTTTATGCGTAGACGAAGGTAAAATTATTAGTAAGACCATAAGGCAGTTCACACCAGCACCTGCAGCCATCCGACGGGACCAGAAATACCGTCCAAGAAAAATCGCCTTTTAATTTAATTTAATTAATAATATAATTTGTTAATTTAAATTATTAATTTGAATTTTAATAATTTAATTTGCTCGTATTAATGAAATTTTCCGCGTAATAATTCTCTACAGTATTTTTAGATTGCTTCTAGAATCTTAGAACAAAATTTCGTTGAATCTTTATAATTATTGAAGGTACCATCTGGTGACGTCACATTCAGTAAAGGTCATTTCACATTTCAGTTTAACTTCAGTTGGATTCACTCTAGGAGGTATCTACCAAATTCTGTTATAAATACAGATTAAGACGTTTTTTTAAGATAGTTTGAATTGATTGCCTGCGCACATACTTTTTAGGGTTCCGTACCCGAAAGGTAACCAACGGTACCTCCGTTCGTCCGTCTGGCCATATTTCATGATCCGTAATAGGTAGACAGTTGAAATTTTCACAGAATGTTATTTTGTTGACTCGCACTGTGCCGGTTTTTTTTTTAATTTAGATTTAAAACTCTTTATCGGGTCTCAGTCACAACGACAGTTCATAGATACATAAAGTCTTGCTACGACAAACGAAAAACAGACTAATATCTATCCCTAAAATTAACTTAAAAAAATGTCTGTCGAAAATGTTGCAGGTTTAAAAAAGGTATCTTCAAATTAGGCATGAGACACTTATCTCATTTAATACACTTGAAGATTCCTTGAATTCTTTAACATCCTTATGATAAATTGTTTACTACCTATCTTGTTGTCTAGCAGAATAAACACAGTTCCGAAGGTTTGATTTTATAGTTACTAGCCGTTTAACAGTTTTAAATCTTGAGGTTATGTTTCATATACTATTACTAGAAACATATTTAATTCATTTACAAGTCTGGTGTTAACACGATCATGCATTATTTGCTTTTGATCAGATCACGTTTCTACCTTGAAAGATCACGGTCGGTGAAATTGAATGGTAACATCGAACATTCACATGCAAATACAATCATCGTAATTGTCTTTCGGACGAAATTGATAGTAAATCAATCTTGACAAATCTATAGGTACAATTAAGATACATTTATGTTCGTTTAGATTTCATATTTTCATTTATGCTTTAAATCATATCAAACCCTTATAGATACCCTTATACGTAGGTATGTCTAAGGTTTTGATATGATTTGAAAAGTCCATAACTTCTTAAGTATTTACTTTTTAGATAGTTAATTAACTTCCATTATTAAGGTTAATATTTCACAGTAGATTTAAAATTCGATCACCTTGAAATCGACACTGATTTCTTGTCTTGAATTTTTATTCCCGTAAATGGTTTATTTATAATACATCACAGTAAATAATTTTTAATAATATACATTCGCTATTATGAACACTAATTCGAACGGCAAAAATTTGAAGGACTACGCAAAATATATAACCGTGTAAGATAGATAGGTACATCTGAATGCTTGCGTCACCTTTAGAAAATGTGACCCTAGTGACAATTATACGTGACAATCGAGTTAACAAGATGCCAAATTGACACCAATATAAGTTCTTGATTAATTAGCATATACACACTCTTTGTAAGTAATAAATAGGCGATATAGAAAGTCAAATACATTTATCATTACTTAATAAGCTCAATTAGAACCAGTCGTCAATCAATTGAATTCTTATATTTGAGCGTTAGGATTTACAGACCACAAAATAAATAATAATGAACTGTTTACGAAGAACGTTTTAAAACTGCAATCACACTGTTACGTCGACGGACAGCAACAACCTGATTGTACCGTTAAGCGAGCCGCGCAAAACTGACCTAGTGCCGGGAAAGTTATCATGGACGACTGTGTTCCCTTTTACGACCCGAGTCGCGCCCAACATTGAGATCAATCATGAACCCTGCGTTGTATTACCTCAACATTTTAATGAATTTCCAGAAAATAATCTAGGTTATCGTTTGGCGATAAAATCACAAAAAATCAAAGCGCTGCCGCTGATGCATATTCATTCATACATACACATTCATGCATGAGGTTGTCCTAATGATATTTCAGTATTTCAGCCAACGCTAGTTTCATTCATTATTAGTGACAAAACGGCTAACCGTGTCATATCATTCCCTGTTAATGAACATTAATTCGCTGCAAGTGGAACTGATTCAATTGCTATCACCCATCTAGAGACGGCATTGAACTTTGTCGAAACAATTTTATACGAGCCGACTTGTGTGGCATGTTCAGACGGTGAGTTCAGAGAGTTGTGTATAACGGAAACTTTTGAAAATCGAAACACTTCTATATCGAACTTTTTTCTTGAACACGTGGCTAGTATCTACATGAGGAGTAGAGGTAAATTGTCACTATCAAAACGAGGGATATACTCTAGTAAGAAACTGGACTAGTAGGTACGCGTACACATGATAGTTTTTTAAATGAATGTAAGGTATCAAGGATTTTCAAATGCATGGATAAGGAGTGTGTGGTATATTTATAGTTGCACGCGGGGTCGACGTTCCTCTCGTCTCCCACGCCGCGCTTACCGCGCCGCTTCGATACGATGGGATCTACAAATCAGTTACTCGATGAAACACTATTTGCATGTAAAGCAAAAACAACACAAGTATTTAGCTTGCCAAAATATATTAGAAGATTCGAGTAGTCGAGGAGATATTTTGTTATTCGGCGAATCGGTTAACAGTAATACCAATTAAGCAAGAAGTGGAACACACTACGTTTTACTTTCATGATAAGCTTGAGGCCAAATAATACAGACACAAATTAATGTATGGAATTTAATTGTTTCGGGTATTTTAGTTTTTAGTTTTTCAGGTACGTTTTTAAGCAAACATTCAGAATTAAATAAATAAATAATTTGAGACTATTTGATTTTCAACATATTCATTTAAAATAATCATTAATGTTGGTGTAATCGTGGTGAAAATATTAGTAATATTTACAATAAATTAAAAAGATTTGCCAAAATCTTTGAGTAGGTAGTTTGTTAGAAATTAAACTTATTTTTGTTTACAAAAGAAATGACTTCAATTCTAAACAAACCTCCGTTGAAAGATTTCAGTAAAACATTTGATTAATAAAAACTCAATAACAAGCATATTGATGGTGTGAAACTGGAAAGTCGTAAGCAGGTAAGTGGGTTCCTTATAACTACGACAGTTCGTGCTTCGCCCATTACGGCATTCGATACGTGGAGGCTCTTTAATAAACGTTGTGTTCAATACTTCAAAATGTACATTACATCATTTGTAATGATAAACGCCACGTCCAAACTTAGTATGAGTCATTTGAGAAAAATGTTTATGCAAATTACAATGTTCCGAAATCTATGAAAAGGCAGATAACAATGTATTTAAAGTAACAAGAACAGTTAAATGACATTAATTATAATAATATTAGAACGTAACAGAATTTAACAGATGCGCTTATAAATTTCAATACACGTGCGATCATTATAGCTTAACAGCATCTTTAAATAGAACTTCGTCCAGCATGTATATAAAATGTAAGATAGATTCATTTAAAATACTTCAAGCGATAGAAAACAGATCCTGTGTCATTTGTAGTGGCTCATTCATAACTTTAGAGTATGCAGACTAAAATAGAGATCGCCACAACGGCGACGATAGTGAAAAATGAAACAGGTGATGCGATGAGCACAGAGTTCTGATGTGGGATGACAAACAAACTTCGGTCACTGAACTCAACAGAAAGAATATATTCTGGGGAGTGGATTTAATACATATTTGTTTACGTTACTGTTTCAAATTCTCGAAAACAGAGGGTAATATCAGATTGTATATGTTATTATTTTCTTATCATCATATAGGTAATTATTACTATACTCTGTCCACTATTTTATTGTTAACAGTTCGATTAGTAGTTCTATTAGTGAAAGCCTTATACCTTGCCGATTCATAAAAATAATAATCGATTTTTAAAAAGGAAGTTTTAATCGATTAAAAAAGTAAAAAGTCAATTTTAACTAAATGTTAATTCTGAACTCTTTTAATAAATTATTTTATCCGTGTTTTATTTATTATACATTGCATAAATCGAATTGATTACACATTAATGTTTTAAAAACTAAGGACTTGAGTGATAAATCTGGTGTGTTTCATTACTCTAAGTTTGGACTTGAATTTCAATATTTTGATATACCTTATCATAACAATTGACGAAAGGCTTTTTATACCAATTAGAAATATTCAATTTAGATTTATAAATATGCAGTAGAAACAATTTTTCTCGTCAATACATACAATAGAACGTACATTTATTATTCTGTAACACATTGATCGTTTATTTTGAAGAAAAAAAAAACTACTTTTACAGTATCATAATGTCTGCAAATGCCAATATTATAAGGTATATATTAAGTTTAAATATAAATACTACGCGTCTTAAAGACTAATTTTACGAACTCTGACATAGTTTTTCTTTCCAAAGCAAAAAGAAAATAAACGAATGTACAAAGTATACGATCGCAGCTAGTCAGCCATGACATCATTTTTCCATGATTGTCTATATTAACGTTTTTCTCGAACAACATCCTCGTGAACAGGAAAAGTAAAGTAACACTGACTAATTACTACTTGGACGGAATCCCAACAAGATAAACACCTAAGCCTCAGCCAAAAATACACAAGATGGCGTCGACTTCATAATAAAACAATTTAATGGGCCAGCGCGCTTTCCGCGGTGACGAAATCTGCGCCGACGCATTCTCGTTGCGTAACTTGAAACGCGATCTGTGCAGGAGAAAACTTTAAGGTCAAAATTATTACACTTCACACGAAAAATGCATCAGCATTGTGTTAATTGAAGTAAAATTGTGTTGCCTAAGACTACATTGAACTACGGAACCCAAGCCTATCGAAACCTGCTAAAATAAAACCTGCCACTAAATGTTATACTGTTCGTAGCAGTAACAACAAGGAAGTAATATTTTTTAGCGTTAGTAAATAAATTAATCTGAGTGGGGACGATGGACAACAAACGAATCTGACGATTGTTTACGCGCGATTGCGACGGACCGGGCGCGGCGCAGCGGAAGCTTGGCGGAATCGCGCGTCATTGGCTCACGTCGGTCGGTCCAAAAATTGGTCACCACCAACATTGCTACGGCTCATTCATGTCACACATGATCCGCTACTACTCATACGTCACATTCAAAACGAAAATCATAATATCAATATAAATTATCCTATTAACAAACACATCATCCGCGGAAAAGTAGTTTTATTTTTTACATTGAACTCTTAGACGCATCCGATAGAGTAGAAAATAGGATATAGTAGCCGAACAAAATTATTTTGTTAAATGCTGTAGATTATAAATGAGTCAGCTAGATTTATCATGACCGGAGACAAGTAAGGAACCATTTAGGCACTCCCATCCTGAGCGTCTTGTAATTTTTATTACGCAGGCAACCCCGCCCTTCATTGTTATGGGGTTTAATGAGTGCACGCTCGTGCCGCCTCAGTTCCTGTTACGTGTATCCGAGAATAAAAATATATTGGATATGGCAAATAGTATTTCGTTTGACAAGACAACCATCTGGAAATTAAAGACATTCCTATAAACTCGGCCTGCGAGTTGAAATAAATAAAAACTTATTTGGTTATTTATATATCTGACTGAAAATACACATGCTTCTGCTGTTGGATTTTGTAACGAAATATATTTGGATGATTGTAGGTATACATACGATTCGGAATCACATAATAGTTTAAATATAAGACATAAAATTTGGCTAATGTTATTTTGGCACAAATTACGCGTATTAATACAAACTGACGTGATGAAAAATAGATGATAACCTCAAAGTTGAACACGCCGTACAAAGTTGAACGTACCTGTAACAAGAAAGCAAAATAATGATATACCATATGCATCCCAAATGAATTAGTAAACACATTTCTCAGAGAACGTATGCCTAAACCAATCCACCTCCAGATGGTTTATAAATACACAACGCCACGACATTAAAAATATCCAATTAAGTCGTATTAAGTCCTATTTGAGGAATATTTGCACACCAAATTCAGTCTTATTAGTCAGCAACTAAGGTTCATAAGCCTCGTATTAATTGAATGATTCTTCCAGAGATATCAAGAAGACGGCTGCGTAAGTCGTTACAGGGTTCCGGCTAGCGTTTTGATATTTTTGCTCTATGAATATTTTTATGTGGGGCATGAAACTAGTGTGTAGTTTATGATCCACAGTAATTATTTTATAGTCTGAAACTATTGTAAGTAGTTCGATAGTTGAAATAATGTACTTGTAAAATGTAAGACTAAATTCTGATTAATTTTAAACTGAAAAATATATTGGTATTTTATATGAAAATACCATATAAACTTAGAAAGGGGAATTATCACAACGCTCAAAGAATAACGGCGGTGAAAATATAATGCAATGCAGGATAGATCGATGCGGAAGCATGCGGGTTCGAAAGTAAAATATAATAGGGTTAGCATTTGATTATTATAATATTCAACGAGGAAACATTTAATGAATGATAAAACGTTATAGCGGTTCGAATTATTAACTTATTAACCAAGGACTGAAATTGTGTTTTAAGATAAATACCGTGTTAGACGGAATCCTCAGGTGACAGTGGATAGTAACTACTATTATTTACTACTACTACTAACTATTAAGATTAGCCTATCCTTCTATTTAACTTAAATATTATAAAGGCGAAAGTTTTTGAGAATGGATGGATGTTTGTTCCCTACTCTTTCACGCAAAAACGGCTGAACGGCTCTGAATGAAACTTGGCACAGATAGATTATAGTCGTGAATATCAGTCTTTTTATCCCGGAAAAATTCACCAAAATATCCATGTGAACGAAATCGCGGGCAACATCTAGTTATTTATAATTGTGGTGCCACAAGTGGGTACATAAATATAGTGGCCAGCCGAAATACCTGATACGGACTATAGACCAGCTTTATGGCTACTTACGTCGATGTAATAAAACAATTTGGTATTTGTAGTCCACTCTAATTTGATATTATCTTAATTCAAATAATCCCTGGTAATTTATTTATGAATGTTGGAGTCCACTGAAAATATTTGAGTAATTTTGTAATGCATATAAATGTCCCAATTATATGAAGTTGGCCAGGATCCAAAGAACAAACCTGGATGCAGTTCCCTCTATATAAATTACTAGCGTTAAATGATGTACCTATTTCTCTGTTTTGTAGACCTCGCAGTGAGTCATAGCACATACAAATTACTTTATATTCATATTAAAAAGATGTCGACCTGATGTGCTGGACCTGGATCAACGACATTATAAGCAGGACTATTATCATTATTAGATGCAGAATTACGTAAATGGCGAATATTAAAGTTGACATTAAACATACTTCAACTCTACCGACTGACCTTAGATTACACCACAAACACAATCTTGTCATCTACGCGTATTCATTAATAAGATAAACAGTGACTGTATATTAATAACACAAGTGTTATTTCAATAATTCCACCCTATCTAAAGCGAATGTCGTTCAAGGAATGCACTGTACTTGGACAGTCGTTATTGGAGCTATTCAATGTATTGAAGCAAACTGTTATTCGAGCTATTCAATTAAGATAACATTTTGTCGGGCAACACCAATCTCTATAAATAGGGAGTTAACCGCGTTTTATACAAATGTCTGCAGGAATTCAAATTTTTAACACTGCGGGGGTCTAAACTACCGCTCACTTTTAAGCACCTTGAGGTTTTAAAAATCAGGAACATTTATAAATGGCGTAAAGTCAGTGTAATTAAATTAACAGATGACGTCGTGTAGGCGAGCCAGCAAACACGTGAAGTGTTAGTCGAGATAGAGAGTGACAGACATATCTTCAATAGACACGTTCGAGTGAGATCATTATTATACTAGCAGCCTCTGAAATTAAAGACACAACCAGACTTCTCGCCGCTGAGTCATAGCATCACGACCTTTTTTGTAAGTAAGTAGATACTTACAGAGGATTTAGATTAGAATATTAAAACAAGTATGTTTCTATATTAAATCACATTTCCTGTATTGCATACAAAAGTTTTTATACAAAGCTAAACATTTATTAATGATTCAATTTATATTTCCTCTGACCTTGTTTCAATGGCACTCAAACACCGTAGTCGCATAAGAGTCATATATCATGTATATGTATGTGTAAGAAATGAAGTCAATCTTAAATGTTTGTTTAAAATAAAATAACCATATACATACAATTATTGCACAACCGCATGAATGAACGGTAAATGCGGTGTTCACCAAATTGCTTAATGCGAAATGAATGGGACCCTTAAGCCGTCTACGCTAGAACCGACGGCGCAGCGGCGCCTAAGCATCCCACACATATGGCGCAACGGAGGCAATTTCGACATGTTTGTATAGATTGTTAGTAACGTCTTGCCAAGCGATTATAGAAAGCGAATTTCAAGAGCTCATGGGAAAAAAATATGCCTATACCTACACATCATTTGTGTATGCACTTAATACAATGATTTTATCGTGTTCTATGAAAAAAATTTGGTTACCCTAAGTTCATAAGCTTCATATAATAATCTGATTCTTAAAATCCAGATTAATTGCAGTTTATTATGAAAAAGTCGTTTTTAAGTTTTTTGCATTCAGTTATTATTATACTTGGGTACATTTTTTTCAATTGTTACGGACATGCTAAACTACGGAACAAAATATAAGAAATGTGTATTTTAATAACGCCACTACGGACTAAATACTTTTTAAATATGATTTCTTCTTAAATAGATACATATTTCTTCCCGGAAAATGTCACGTCGTATTAATTTCTACATCATAAAATTTCGGTGAAATTGTTAGCCCTAGTTTAGTCAGTATTATAACTACGAAAATAGCTAAGATAACTACGTGGAACTATTTTAAATGGTCGTCGTTGGACAAGTCTTTAAATGTCGTCTGTCGGGCGCCACCTACGTGCCTCTGTAGAAAGTTGAAGAACTAGACCGGCCCAGTTTGGATAAATTACCTACCTGTATATGAGAATTACGTAGTCTTGTATTCAGAATTTACTTTTAGGTAGTATTACCTATTATACATTGTAGAAGATTTAATAAAATTAAATCTTGAAATAAAACTATTTTTAACGGATTCGAACGTGGGGATCAGTGTAAATAGTAAAATAACACCAAATAAATCGCGATTGAATCCCTTTAAAAATAGTTTTATTTCAATGTGTAACATTCGCGTAAACTTTCGACAATATCAAAATTAAATCTTTTCTGCTAATATTCGTGCTTAGGGTTAATACTTTTTATAACGATAATGTTAATAAGCATACTTTAAATATTACTTTTAAGACAACCTTATAATATTTGTAGCAATCCTAGCTTTACCCAAAAACAATTGGTGGGCCGGCCTTCCCTATATTCCTTTTCTACTGGGACCCATTTTTGTGTAGCAGTTGAAATACGGAATTGAAGAGTTTCTTATTCGTGTCTTTCAAGATTCAGAATTAGGTAGTTACCTGTATTCTAATGACGGGTTTATAATATGGGAATGAAAATCCGCTGTTATTGCCGATCGCGTATCTTAATAACGCAATAAAAAATATTAATAAACAGTTGCATTGTTTTTAAAGGCATTTGAAATTAGAATGTTAATCCAAAACATTAATAAAAACGCGTGAAGTATCTTTAGGACACCCGGTTCGAACGAACGAACGAACATCCCTTTTGCTATAACAAACAAATTATATCAAAATATATTGAAAAATATCTAAATTATATGGATAATTAGTAGGTATACAACCAACATCAAATTATATTGGTATTACGGAAAATCCATAGATGGCGTAAATAAAAAAATCAACTCGTGGTCAGCATTTTTCGTTGCGCTAACAAGTTTTGCCAAGCGTTTGAAGTGTAACGTGCGATAAGGAAGTTCGTTCCAGTTATAGAAAATAGTATTAATTATTATTTTTGTTTCATAAATAGTTTATGATGGCAATAGTTTCGTAACTCCTATTTTTGGATGTAGGTAGGTTGTACTGTGATATTGTATGTGATACTGTATTTACCTACCTATATCATGGTAAGTACTTAGGTACCATGATATAGGTAGGTAAATATACGATGCATGCACTATAATACTTTAATATGTACTCCAGTAAACTGTTAAATGAAAACTAAAATTTGGTAGATTCTTATAGAAATCAAGCAACATTTACTGAAACTAAAAAGCTACTAAGCCAATGAACGTCTCTCATGGTAAGGAGTTCATAAAAACATAAGGCATCTACATTTTCATCATTCTGTCAGAGAACAAAGAAAAAAAAAATGTTTTTATTGCAAACTATAGCGTACGTACATATTTTTAGTGGCAGGTTTTTGGTTTACACAATATTAATAACAAACAAAAATAAAATAACAAATATGTAAGTATATCAGTAACATTAACAGTTAGTACATCACAAGCCATAAAAAAGTAACGAAAAAAGAGAACAAACTTCACAAATTATAAATAACGTAATCTGTGCAGATGACGTGTCACGTGTCATTGCGTTCTTGACGTGGCAACATGTGGCGGTCACTTTTTTTTTGTTCTCTAACATAATCAAGAATTACCATGATCTTACATAGTACGCTGCTGCATTGCAATTATGGATGCACTCAGCATATACTGAGATGAATAAAAAACATCCCAGTACTCATTTTCAGTTCCAACCACAAGTGTCGCCTGACGCCGGCAGGCAATAACACATTATTTTTATTCTAAATAGAATTTAGAACTACAATTTACTTATTATACCTACAATTATTAAACCATTATATTGCATAATATAATATATTGCAGTATAATGCTTATATAGCACAACGAATTTGCTCATTTCATAAAAAAATTAAATCTAATAATTAGGTATATCATATTATATATTGTAAAATCTTATAATAAAATCTAAATAATTTCAATATTTATATCGATATAGACGTTCTGCAAGATTCCGGATTGAAATCAAAACGAATAGATAAGTCTTTGTCTACAAAATTTTCTTGATTGTCACATTTGCGTTGATGTACTTATTACCATCCTACTAATATTATAAACGTGAAAGTTTGTGTGGATGTATATTTGTATGAATGTCTTTTACTCTTTTATGCTAACGCTGCTAGTTAATCTATAAATGTCTTTAAAACATTTTTTTTATAGGGGGCAAACGAGCAGACGGGTCACCTGATGGCAAGTGAATACGACGGTAGTCACTTACCATCAGGTGACCCGTCTGCTCGTTTGCCCATGGACATCTGCAACTCAAGAGTCACAAGTGCGTTGCCGGCCTTTGAGATGGGAGTACGCTCTTTTCTTGAAGATTTGAAGGTTGTTCATGAGAGTAATTTTTAGACTGTTTTACTAAATGCATTACATGATATGCAGGTGCACCCGTGATTTCAAAACTAATTTATATAAGTAGTAAGTACCTACCTAAATAAATAAAACAGTACATACTTAACTTAATTAAATTTGCCTTGTTTTATAAATGTTTAAAATTTAATATAATTTCCTGTAATTGCAGGAACATAGTATGTTGGTCCAATTAGTGTGTATATTTTTTGAAAATTGGTACATAAGAATCGCTATTAAGTACATTAGTATCGAAACCAAGCTGTTAACATTAATAACACTTACCTACTGATTACTAAGTGTCATTTATCTGTTCTTTTACCATTTAACGTTTAACACGATAAAATTAAAGTTGTTAATTTATTTTGTACTATGTCATTTTAGATAACGAAGCTTCGTATTAACTGGAATAGCTTCACGCAGGTATTACAGTGAAGTGCTTAAGTGAAATGACACATACAAAAAACTGTTGAATTGAGAACCTCCTCCTTTTTGAAGTCTATAAAAATAACAGGTCAGAATTGAGACAGCGTGCAGCGCGCGCACATGCAACGGTCGGCGTGGATCGTGATTAGTGTGAAGCGTGAAGGCCGGGCAAACGTTATCGTATCACACAGAAGGGTACACAATAAATTTTATTTATTATAATATAGTTTAGTAAAACGAAAAAAACAGTAACTTTTAAACTTTCGCATTCCATGATATAATTGTGTATTTACACGGGAATTAAGGCGATCACGAAAAGGTATACATACCTCTGAATTGCCTGACGTTTCGACCAGGTTGCACTGGCCGTGGTCACAGGCTGACTGGCTCAGTGGTGCACGCCCTCCGTCGCCACAATCTCGACGTCAGGCAATTCAGAGGTAGGTATGTTATAGCCTTTCGTGATCGCGTTAATTCCCGTGTACATACATAAAAAACACGCTTTCATGGTGAACCGAATTAAAAAAAAAGTTAAAGAGTTCCACTATCCAACTCTTAGATTTATCATCAGACCATCGCTACAAAGTTCATTCTGTTGGATTCTTCAAAACGAATCATATGAGCTCAAACTCGAAAGTTTCACATCCTGGCTTCATTCATATCAGCTGCAAGATGTCAAATTATAGTATTGTCATCTGAACTACATAAATATACAAAGCTTCGTTGTAATACAATTAAAAGTAGGTTTAAAATTACTTCCAAGATTTTTTTAATTAAGTACAAGTAAGCTAATAATGTTAATTAAATAAATAAAAATACGGTGTGCAACACAGGGATCACTATTTTTTCAAGAAGGTATTTTGTGGGGTGCTAGTATAGAATTAGTATTCCTAGCGGTGAACCATGAGTAGGGCTGCCATCCGTCCGGGTTTCCCCGGATTTGTCATAGTTTAAAGGGTGTCCGGGGAGCGTCCGGCGGGGTTTTCAAAAAGTGTCCGGGTAAAACCACACTCTGTGCCAACGGACAATTATAATTGTTACGTGAATCGTTAACAAGCTAAAAATTTCAATGAAATCGGCGTTTTTTTTAAGGTGTCCGGGAAAGAATCTAGTTTTCACCCATGTGTCCGGGTTTTTTTAAAGTGATACCAGGTCTAACCATGAGCAATGAAAGCACGGCAACGTGGCAACGCCCTTTTTTTTTGGCAGCAGCAACGTCTCCTGTTGCTATTTTCAATGTTCTACAAAAGTGGGAGTGACATTTCGGGCATTCTTTTTCTCATCTTTCTTCCTATACAGAGGAATTGAAGGGGAGCCCAGGTTGGCAGTTTCTGGATTCTATAGGCCAGAAAATTATACCACTCATCACCGGCAGATCAGAAAACGTTATACTGAACTGCCAATTTCTCCATAATAGCGTAGTATAAGGAATTTATTCTAAATTAAAAGAAGTCGGTTAATTAATAAGCGATGATAAAATACTTTTTTTTTAAATAAATAGTACACAGTAAAATATGGAATAATGAATTGAATTATGTGTTTTATCAAGTAGGTTGTTATCTTATTACGAGATACGAAGTTGTTTCTGTTACCCCCCACCACCGTATAGTTCAACTTGTTCAACAGGGTGCAATCATAAGGATTCGGCAGTGTTGGGCAAGTTGTAGTTAATTAACCACAAATAAATAATATTAAATGTATTTGGCGATTTATTGAAGGGTGACTAATCTGAACAATTTAATTTATAATTGGAATAGTTAATTGCGACAGTAATTTAAGGTAGGGAAGGAGTACTTGGCTCGAGTAAATGAATTTTTGAAAATATGAGGACACGACGAATAGGGTCAGAAATTATTTGATTTATAAATATATCAAACGAGATTAGTTCCTTAACAAGGTAGAAAACGCTCTTAAAATAGATGATAAGTCTAATTAAACGAATGTACCTACCTAATTGTAACAAGGAATTGCTTGTTATAAATAACTCAAATGAATTGTAATTTAATAGACATTTTTATTATTCATTCTAAAGAACATAGAAATTGTCAATAAAAGTAAAAAAAAAATGAGTTTGTAGTTAGTTAAATTTTAAAAGTTATGTATCACCTTATACCTACATAAATATATATCACAAAAAACTAAATAGTACTTAGGTATGCTATGTTTCTTTGTCATTTTAGAGCTAAAGTTGTAGTTATAGTGCGCGGTATCTGCGTGAAACCCATTTACCTACTCATTCTTCAAAACTATAACGTTAGTGGTCTTAAGAAAGATTGAGGTAAGTATACACAAAGATTTCAACTTTAATAGGATTCATTTCACACAGGTCTTAGCTCTATACGCTGAGCAATGTTCCAAACTAACAATATTCATACCTACTCTATTTGTAGAATCAGTAAACTAATGAGATTAACAGATTATGTAAATATGACTGCACGACACTTGGTCTTTTTAGCCTTGAGTTTGTAATTTATCTTATTTGAGAAATCCATAGGAAATATACTGTGACCATTCAGTTGACACCGGTAAATTCTGTCCACTAATTCAAAGACCTTGATAAATAGAAATATGTAACTATATTGCGACGTAACTGTATGAAAGCCGTTTACTCATTCAGTAAACATACAACCTAAAATAACTAAGAATGGTTTATTGTTTCAAACAATTGTCTTGATTTCAGTAAATTAGTTCTTCTATTTTCATGAAAAACAACAATTTGTTAGTAGAAAGATTCTTAATATCACATTAATCCATACCTAGTTATACTATAGAACGAACGTTCCCAGAAGGATAAGACAAGAGATTTACGTAAAGTATAAAGCATCGTTTTATCATATTCTTAGATGTGACGTTTTAAGAACAACCTAACCAAATGTTTATTTTACAGAAAATATGTCTAAATGAAAATTAAATGTAAGTACTAAAGTAGAATATTCAAGAATTGAATATGTAACTCCTATTCATAGAACGGTAATAGGAATTGTATGTGGACCATGTGAGCACTTAAACGAGAATCAATAGGCACCGGCTCACCTACAACAAAAACCTTTTTTGTCAAAACAAGACGATTTATTGCCCTATTGTCGTATGTAGGTCAACGGTTTTCCATCTGTCCACTGTATTTACGTTTCCCACTAACAAAGTAAGTACATTGTAACGCTTAATGCATCCGTGTACCTTCTAAGTCTGATCAAACAACGGACTGTTGCGTTTTTCCCACAGAAAGAAAGAGTTTCTTATTTACAAGCTTTAATTTCTCGTGTTGTCATTGTTTTATTTAATGCCTATATTTTTTTTCGCAATAATTCTGGCTGTTCACTCTACTCTGAACTCTATCGACAGTAGATCATATTTAGTAGCCCTAACAGTTTTTTTACCAGAAAAGGTGAAAAGGATAATACTGCAAGATGACGGTCGTACATGTGCTTCTGAATAATAGTTTGTGGCAAACTGTTCATAGAATAACAACTGATTTCGATTAGATACAAGACATAAAGTCAATAAACCAATAGCAGGCCTCATACGAATACTTCAGATCGCTCGACCAAGAGGCGCGTGGCGTTCCGCGCGTGTTGCTGTTTTGTGATGTAAAAGAGGGACATTCATACGGTATAATAAAAACAAGGGGAATGGCCCGTATGTTCGGCTTGTACGTTGTCGCAAAACTCACACATTTGCAAATTAATTGGTATCTTAATGCTAATTGATAATAAATTCATGAAAATATAATGATGTGTGGTTATAAGGCGCTTCGATGTCCTGAATATAGCGAGTAGACAATCGCATATGAGTAATTGTTGCGGATCTACAATTGTGACATCGGTAAGTGGCTCTTCCTCTTGTACGAATAAGGGTCATCAATTACTTAAGTAGTTAAATATAAACATTTTCCATATATTATTTTAGTGGGAAAAGGTTGTTGCAAGTAACATACTAATATGAGAATAACGATGTCATCACCTTAAAATATAATGTTTGAGCACTTTTTGACGAAGCGAAATAGAAACGGTTTCTGTAATTGTCAGTCATGAAAACTTGGAATTTATTTTGATTGAACCTAAGTTGCTTAAAACATTAAGACACTAAGCTTCAATGATGATTTCTTACGAATCATTTAATTGATGAAATACTTATTCCCAAAAAGTACATCTTGCGTTTAACGTGGGTACCACAATATTTATCTACATTAATATATCTACATAACAGCTAAATAACTAAGTTTTAAGTATTGTGGTCGTATACAAATACCTGTATGGGTGAATATGTCTATTTGCCTTGATCTGTGTGTGTTACAAAAAATATATTTTTATTTTTTATTCCTACAAATAATTACACTTAAAGTACGTCGATATTAATTACGTATAACAAGAACAAAATATTTTATACGACTTAGAAATTATTTATTTGTAAAAGAAGCATGAAAGATGAATTTTTCTATAGGTACTTACACGCCTTGTTAAAGATTAAAAATTTATACTAAATTATAAAAAAAATTGATCCAGCCCCGCTTTCCCCTACCTATAAATGTCTGAGAGACGAGATAACATAGTCCGCAGTACATAATGTATTTAACAATAAGATTTCATCCGTGTTGCAACCTCTTCAACAATCAAAGCCTCGAGCGGTTGTGTCCAGTTCACACAACACACCCACATTTTATGTTTGAAAGAGATAAAAAAGACATCCGCCGGATTATGTGAAGGTCCGACTAAGGCAAGTTCTTTGCTTATTTTATCAATCGCTATTAGTATTTAAACTAATGACTTTTAAAGCTAGGACTTGTCCTCATAAGTGCCTATGTAATTGTTTACGATTAGTTAATTTGTTTTACGTGTTTTGATGACCGGTTACGATTGTCTACCCTTTTAGCAATACCGTAGGCGTCAAGGGACACAATTAACCGAAACAAGTCCACCCAAGTTACCTCTGGGTCCGTGGGTTGACAGCTCCCACGCTTTGACTTCGACCTTTGTGTTTAGATACCAGTTAGCAATCCGTCTTATTTCTAGCCGCGTTACAAACTTGCTGAATATTCACGTATGCTAAGCAGTACCTACATTAAACGGAGAGAGCAAATAAATTGGATATTTGTGACGTGAAACTGGGAAGGTTACCTAACTTGGAAACTACTCATGCGTGATGTAGAAAAGAATATAAACTTAGGAGATATAAAACTTTCACAATACTTATATAGGTATAGTCACGTTTCAGGGTGACAAGGTCCAAAAAAAAATCGTTTCGTCATTCGCAAAAGTGAGTTTGTTTGTCAAACCAATCATCAAAAGTTGCATACACGTTGTATGGTGTGTGGGGTACAGAAAAGGACCTAGGGTATCCAGATAAAAAAAGAACTATTCTCGAGGGATAGAATAATAACTTTTACTTGAGCGAAGCTAGTTAACCTAGGAGCGTACGATAGTGATACTACGACGCCGAAATGTAAAAGTGATACTAGGATTGTTCGGTTCTACGCGTAGGCTTCACCTCGCCCACAGGACTGGTTCCCTCGTCATTCTGAAGAGATCGATTTTCATTTTAAATTACAGTCCTCCACTACATAACCCACACATTTTTTCGAATGCATTCTTTTGTGTGCTTAAGACACACTAAGACCTCCAGTTTTCATTAATATTTTAAGAGGCTGCCGTAGTTGATTACATTACAAGTAGCGTTTATACTGTAAAATGTTATTTTTAAAACATTCCTGTGTTATATTTTACAATAACACAGGAATGTTTTAAAAATAAGTTCCCTTAAAAGTTAAGTTAACTTAACTTTGTGATGTGAGCTGTGTAATGACACACCTGCGGCACGCAATTAACTGTTATAAAGTTTTAAAAGTACCTACGTAGATTTTCACGGCCGTAGAAAAAAGTATTTCTCATTAGCAGAACGATCACGTCGCTTAAGATAAAGCGTAGGTACGTAGCGGCAGTGTCGTGGGAAACAAAAGTGAAGAATAGGCGTCTCATATGATCCAGTTTTCTACGGAGATACAGTGTAGCCTTATCGAGGTAGCGCGATAATAAGCCGTGTGTCAATATTTGCTCTCTGTAACATTTTCTTCCCTACCGAGTTAACAAAGTAAGTACCTAAGTCTTCGGCAAAGACTTACCTAGGTAGGTACATAAAATTTATACGTTACTCGATTCTCAGATCTTTAGATATTATTTTTCATTTACCTATACGATATGCCATGCCTTTAATTAAATCTAATATCATTTAAAATTCATTTTTCAATAGGTACCTATCAATTAGATGAAGGCAACTGACCAAATTAATCATCAACTCGAATAATATATTATAAAAGTGCCCAGATAGGTACACCTTAAATAGAATTGATTGGGGTAATGTTGGTTGACACGTAAAATTGATTGTCTGTATAATATAACATTGATGACTATTTTGAATATCTACAATTAAGCAACCCACAGCAAGTTACAACGTGTCAGTAAGCGACTGGAACAACCTTGGCTTCTACACCTCCACGCTGCCCACGACTACCCTCATTTGGTCATCGACGTAGGTGCACCCGCCTAATCACATACTAAACAACCTTATAATGACCCAACTAAGACTTACTTTTGCTACAGGGTTGCGGAGCCGACCGCGTCAAAGGTAAAAGGCGCCTACGCATCAAAACACAATAACTTTATTATTCTTGACTATGTAGGTAACACTTGCAAAACGTAATTCGATTTCATTTAAACAGGGTCACTAGATTTTGTCTAGAACAATTCTGCGACACCAACAACATCAGGTGAATTGCAAAGATTGAAGACAAACGAGTAAAATACTTCTAACGAACCATATAATCAACATTTTCAAAGCATTCTCGTCCAATATCGCCGATAAGAACCATTCTTTAAGGCTATTAAACTCATTTTTATCTTTTATCGTAGTTTAATCTGCAAATCAAGTATGTACAATATATCAAACTTATCTATGAATCTGGTGCGTTAAGTATCCACTTGTATAATAATACATATCAGACATGATAAAATTTCTACGATGGTTCATTGATGTCTCGTTAATCTTGTAATACATATCCAATATGTTTTATCTTTATTTGTATCGAATGTTTTGATTGACGAATTTGTATGTTTACTTTTGATGGAGCATTGTTATCTAGTGATGCTCACTGTTCTTCATGGAATGCAAACAACCAAATAGTCGATTCAATATGTAAACATTGATCAGCCGATATTGTTTAACTGTCAAATGTTGTATGTTATAAAATGTCAGCTTATTACAGACATTAGAACAACTCATGTCTATTGTACTTGTTGAACTTTAATTTAAAACATGACTTTTAGTGTACCCACTTTCATTAAAAATATTATTCTGTATCTAAGGTAGATACCTACTACTCTTCTTGAAATTATACTATGTCTATAAGTTAGTTTTATTCTGTGCATGTTTAGTGCGAAAAGTTGGTAGGTAACTACTCAATCTAGGAGCATTCAAATTTCGCATTGTCGAGCATATTTTTCTCATATGCCTGATATTCCAGCGTCCAACCAAAATAGACTCCGTAATTTCTTAGTTCGGCGTAACGCGATACGCCACGCCTGTCGGCTGTCAGCTTGCCGTCGATATTTTCGTCAAGTCGTCAGCGAATACGGTGGACCGGCGCGACACGTCAAATAAAGCATAAAACTCTAACAGCATTGCTGTCTGTCAACCTAGATCCGTAACAGCCTTTGAGCAAGAACATCAAAAAGAACGACTAATATCAATGAAGTTGAACATAATGGACATTTCACAATCTGGTGGCCGGGTGACTCAAACCTTACCAATCTTATCAAAACCAAATTAAAGAGTCATTTCAGTGGAGAGCTTTTGCTTTTTATGGCAAATGTTAAGTCAACAAGTTTCGAGACTGATGCAAGAAAAATGGCTTGGGACACGTGTTAAAATAACTTTAAGGCAATAAGTATAAGCACAACTCTGTTACTTACATTAATTATGTGAGAGTAAAAACATCAAATTTGGAATTGTTTTATTTGTGCTAGTACGAGACGAATCTTGTTAGATTCACGTGTCGCTGGTACTATTTCGTAAGTTATAATTAAAATGTTAATAAACATTGAACATTACATTACCAACTAGAACAAGGGGACATCTTCAGACGATCTACTATGACAAACAATTTGCTTAGACTTGCCTCTGCGTTTCAGGATAATGCTTTATGCGTTTTATATTTTAAGATGGATACATTATTGGAATAGAACAAGTCTTACAAAAACTAATAGTCAGTTGAAAATGTGGAATTTACGCATATATCTATTGGGTGTAGAAAAATACAATTAAGAGAAGAGATTGCAAACTTTTTATGGCTTACACTTACTTAGTATAAACCTGTAATCCCAGAGGGCAACACTTAACAGTAAATCGTTATTGCTGCGACATTATGACATGTAGAGGTATCGGTAGAATAGACCTTGCCTTGCAACGGGACGTGACTTGGATTTATAATGCGTTTTAAAGTAACACGTCGTCTTTCAATGAATTGACTGCCTCTTGCAAGAATGTATATATATGACTAGATAGTCTTTTATGAACATTTGTTTTAAAATAAGTACCATTGTATATTAGATACATGTACATATTTCCTTGTAGTCTAGATTATTTTTCATTGTTTTTCAAAACAAGGGAACAATGCGAACTGGGTACTCGATGGTATTTGCAGTTGTAATAAGAAAGTGTATTAAATCCGTACGATTATTACCGTAGTAATGGGTAATTTACATATAAATGTTTACAGTTTACAATTTACTTTATCTAAGTACTTATATTATCCTTAAATTTGGTAGGTTACTGTAAGAATACGGCTGATATCAAGAAACGTACCTACCGACTTCTAATATCAATTAGGACTTAATGTAGATAGCGGGTGTAACTGTCCAGGCACCTTGCCTAGTAAGGCCTTCACTTATATGGTGCCAAACTTGTATGAAACCAGTTTTTACTGAGCTATACGGTTCTACCAGCATAACGTTACTAAAACAACATTATGAAGGTACTCTCTTATCAGATATACCTTAAAATAAGTATAAAAAATATTCGGATCTATGAACTTACCTATTTAGAAAAAACTAGATACCAAGGAAGGTCAATAATGAAACGGTTACAAGTTAAACAATAAAATAAAAGCAAGTATAGGTATAATAACTATTCATATCATTTTATAGATGAATCAATCAATACAGAAGTACCTACTACCTACCTAGTTTATTTGAATACATTCTGTATTCAAATTAAGTCAAGAATAATTTTGCAAACATCAAGCAAATCTACTCAGCAGGCGCTCAATACCAAAGATAAGGGCTACATAGTTATGGAGGACTGGTTACGAATATGTAGTGTAAAAGGCGTTGCGAAGGAGCGGTCGCCTACACCGCGCTCCGTACAAATCTCGTATGACTGAGAAATGGTGGACGTACGGTACCTACCTATAGAGTGGCGACATTCCTTCTACTCGCGCGGAATGTAATACAACCCTGTGAGCGGGATCCTCCTAGAATTTGTGACTCTTCATCCTACACGCCCGTTTCAATTATAACCTCAAAATGAATAGAGAGACCAATAAGATTTATTTACAACAGCTGCGTGGACAAGACAAACTGAGACATAAATGTAGACACCAAACTCGTTTACTACTTACATTTCACCGATCACTCGTCGGCGACAATCTAACGACCGCTGACCGCAAATCGACGCAGAGACAGAGACAGTTCTGCTTTACTTCGCTTTTCGAAATGAAGGATCGCATTACAAACATCACTGGACCATAACTCGGCGGGGCGAAGACAAAAATAAACTTAATATCGTTTGCGTTGTAACATTTGTCGACGCATCCGATTTATGATCGCCTCGGTGACAAGCATCGACGATAGGAACTAGTGCCTACTCTGGGTAGCCGATTAATTATAAATAGTTCGCCACGATTTTGACCTACCTTCATCCAGAAGTCGCTCCATGTGCATGAAAACATTCGGGAACGCAGCCAGTTGCTTCCTGTCTTTGAGCAACTGAGCTAAGTAGTCCGCTATACTTTGAGTCGAAGGACTGTTACCATCACACATTTTGAATACTTTTATATAACAAATGACACGTTAAATGTTTAGTCCAACACGATCAAGTAAGATATTGTACTTTAGTTACAAATTATTGTTATTTTTGTGAGATTATGTTAGAAAAGTTAAATTCACTTCCACACACATCGAAGTTTCGATCACCACTAAATGACGAAGTTGACCAAAGTGAAGTTGTGGGCGAATATAGCGCTGCGCCTGCGCTCTTGTCGAATGGATTTTTTGTGAGCGCGTGCGACTCCGTCCACAGTGTAGACGTAATAATAACACGCCTCTGCTCTCGCTCACACCACAGTGTTCTCCCGGATTGTACTGCTCTCGCACCACAGAAAATACCGTGACACAGTCGCCATCTAGGCAACCTATTTACAACTACAACGATATAAATTGACATGACTGTAACTAGTTTCACTATGTTATTTAAACAATAAAGTAGTAGAATTATATAGTACATTTATAGATAATTTTGAATAGGGAAGTAAGTTAATTAACAACTAAATACAAAAATTTGGGATTTTATCGATTAAGATTCTTGGATTATCCAATATTAGGTACCTCTACAATACTATGTTACGATAATAATAATATACACTTTGCTAATTTTATTTAGAACTAAGTATAACCTACAAATTAGTTAATTAATGAAATATGAATTCAAAATGGCCTCCTGTGAGAGCAAATCCGTACCTACTAAAACAAACATATTAAAGGCGCAGAAACTTTATGCATCATCATCTTGTTGTCAAAATTGAATAAAATATTCCATTATTTGTTGGCTTGCTTGCTAATAAATAATTAAAATTGTCAACAAGAAAATTGTAAGGTATTTTTTACAATATAGTCAATTTTACATATATTTAACTATAAATGTGTTCATTTCCATATGTGTTCCTCTATAGATAATAATAATATTCATCTCACACACGGCCGTCTGATCCCAAACTCAGCATAGTCTGTAGTATAATAAACAGACTGCTGATAAACGTACTTATATATTTCTAAATACATACATATTATAGATAAATTAGACCCAGACATAGAACAAATGATCATGCTCTTCACACAATTATTTGTCCTGGGTGGGAATCGAACACACCTCTGGTTCAGCAGACAGGGTCACTAATCACTAACCACTAGAACAACAGCCATGGTAAAAGGTTATCGCTTCAAACGGCACATATTTGGTTTAAAATATTATAAAAATGTGTTTTGAATTTTTGTCATTTTTAATGCTTAAGTATTAGAATTTTAGAAAAATGTTTACTAATTGAAATGTTCATCTAAAATTTTAGAAAAATGTGTTCGAATTTTGTCAAAAAACGCCACGATATTTTGCCCCGACCCAATATTTGTGGAATAATGATAATCAAATAGCTGAAGGATAATGGACGCAGGGCTTACATAACACTGCGTTTCTTGTTTATTTGCCTTCAAGAATAACGGCTATGGTTAGCTGCCTGACGGTTCGACCAGATTACCCTGGCCGTGGTCACAGGCTGTGACCACGGCCAGTTACATACACCTACCGAAATCATCGCGTTAATTCCCGTTATTAAAATCGTAGAACATGAAACACAACATTTTAAAAGTTATTACCTACAAGAAATCGGTGTCTTTTTTCTAATAGATATCAAAGCCATAAATGATCGAGCTACAACAAAATTCTACTGAGAGTATTTAGTGTTAAAAGAAATGGCAATGGTTAGAAGAAACGATAGGTAGAAGTGTAGTTTAAGATTTAACTAAACAATGTCAGTTAGACAGTGGAGCGTTAAGCCTAAAATACAGAACCATATTACAGATTACTCAGACTAATTTGTTAGTGGGTCTAAGTGTAGTGCTGTGCAAACAACATAAAAATAAATATATCAATCTGGTATACCTTTGTATTAATGCCTACGCAGTATTTTGTCAAGTTTAGAGTGACATTTTTCACAAAAGGAAGCAGTGAGGTGTGGGCGGCCTGAATTGTTTTTATACTATTAGGTATAGACTATAGTTACGCAACTAGTCAAAATCATAAACGAGCTGTGATTACTGCGCAAATTATAATATATTTTTGAATACCAGCTGCGCCCCGTAATTTCACCCGCGTAAGTCCCGATGCCGTGGGAATATCGGGATAAAAAATAGCCTATATGTTAATCCAGGTTTCCAGCTACCTACATACCAACTTTCATGGGAATTGGTTCAGTAGTTTTTGCGTGAAAGAGTAAAAAACATCCATATATCTTCACAAACTTTCACGTTTATAATATTAGTAGAATTATCTGAAGTTACGTTGAGTATACAACTTTAGGTGGTATAGAGGTACCTACCTAGAATACTTATTACGCAAGACGTTTCTACAATATAGTATGTATGTCGCTAAACAATAGCTGCACCAAAATAAAGCTACACCAATTTTTTTGCAGGGTACGTCTGAAAATCTGGGTATGAAAAATCTTAACAGATCTAACAAGATACACATACATCTCATAAATAGTCAATACCAGTTATGAGATGTATCTTTAACTTGGTAACTTAAATAGGGGAGGACAAACTTATACATTTTTTTTATTGACTAAAGGTAAATAGAATAGGCGTTTGTCTTTCTACTCACCTGATGGAAAGTTACCGTGAAGATGGTATACGCCTATCTAAGACAACCTATTCAGGATTATAATTATAAATACTTCCACTGGTTACAGTAACCAAATAAATATTACCATCCCAATATAATTATTTAAGGCAGTAACTCAATTCCAATTAGCGATTTAATGTCATTTGAAGTATGATCTCCTTTCGATTAAAGAATTTCCCTTGACGTTATGCCAAATGGTTCTTGTATTATTAAAATGTATTGCATAGAGGTACATTTAGCGGATTTACCCATGCGCATTTTCTTACTACTTATCTTGTTCACTGTATGTTACTAATGGTGGTTTATAACAATCAAAATTCAACATCCAGCGTCATTTTGGTATATGAAAGTGTCTACATTCTACGAATTTCGCCAAATCGCAACTAAAAGTAAAAATATGTAGTCGAAATAAAATTAGAATTTCACATCACAGTGATTGTCATACTTACTTGTAGGTACATACCAAACATTGAATGGTACAAAAGCGGAAAGCAGAACCTTGGCCGGCCTCCCACTAGATAAAAGTACCGACAACCTGAGATTTGTCACCGGAAGCCGTGGGATAAAAAACTGTTCATAGGACATTGAAAACTGGTCGGTACCTTCATCTTCTGACAGCAATTATGATAATAGCATAAGTAAATAAGTGGCATAGATAGTGCATAACAAAGATACCTAGGTACTTTGGTATTATATTTAGATATCAATAAATATCGTATTAAGATAGCTATGGATAACCTTTAACAAAATTTAAGTAAGAATTGGGCTTGTGATAAAAACTGTGAAATAAAGTTTTGTTTCCCTGTAAAAATTTGTTTTTAACAAAGCCAGCACATTGGACCAATTAAAATTACCCATGTTAGTTACGTTTTATCAATTCCGTTAAAAGGATAAATGGATAATTGACCCCTATCCGATGCTCTTGTGGATCTATTGAATTAACCGGATTAAGCACAAGTTCCACGCTCTATTTTCCACCATTATTTTTAAATTGAAAGTTTTATTACGTATAAATTTACAGCGCTAAAGAACACACAAATGCATCATATTATTGAGTAAAAATATCGATCTTGAAATTTTTATGTTTCAGTATTGGTGTAAAAAACCTATTGTTCTTTATACCTCTCTATTACTCATAAAGTAATCATACGAATCATAAAAATTTGAAGCTAAGACAACATGTATATTGAAGTTTTTAAGTCTTAGCAAATAACTGCAGTCACAATTTGCATCATCCTGAAGACGATCATCCAATTTAGAGATATTTTTCCTTAAATAAGCAATGCTTATGTACACAGACTAAGCTAACAAGAAGGCTCTTTCAATTAAAATAAATGTGCTGCAAAATGTTAAAAGTATTTAAAATCGTTTTATGACAACATTTTTCACCGATACACGGGCTTGACTACCATAAAAGCATCGTGATTATGCGGCCGCTCCGCCTATGGCAGCTCGCTCCGACTCTAATTATCTAGGCGCTCTATGGAACTTGAATATACGAAGATGTATAAACTAATAGCGAAAAGGTACTGCTTGCTAATAATGAAATAATTACATTGCAAATGTTGTCGTCTTTAGTTCCTCTCACATGTTTCCATATTAGACTTTGATTTCAACACATCACCATGTATTTTAATATGTCATACACCTACAGTATTAAGTATGTACTGATATCTGTATTGTCTTGTGATAGTTCCAAACTGTCCTATAATTTTTATAATATCGTGTGACACTGAGTGATTAACTTTAACTGACATCTCATCCAGCCGCGGATCCAAGGTAAAAATCCAAAATGTTAAACCTAAGAATTTAATAACTCAACAATCTTGTGACCTAACTTTTAATATATTTATTCCATATCCTGGAGATAGCTAACAAACACACGGAAAATAATTTAGTAATAGTTTAATAATTAATTATTTATTTTTGAATTTGGACTGTCTTGGAATATATCAATGGAATGGTATAGGTAAATTTTTATTTAAAGTATATTTACTTCTGGGACCTTCTTTTCTGGTAAGCGAAAAAATTTTTTTATCTTGTCCGAATCGACCCCTCCGAGTTTCTCTCGAGATCTCATCACCTACTTAACAATATACAACAGGAAAATAATTATATTAAACTTCATAAACTTTTAACTACAGCAAAAGTTCATCACCAGTATGGTAAATTTCGCAGATAATGTTTTGTGGAAGTAATTATACGGCTAGTCATAAAATCCAATATATCGGTAATTTGTCTACTTTATGGTTTTTTCATAAGTAACAAATCTGTGCACAATAATGAAAGTAATATGACGTCAAGTCCGCGGCAAATTTTATATTCATGTATGTAGGTTGGAGTGCCGTGTGCACAGCTTTGGTCTTGGATGTCTATATGTCCGGCTTTCGGCCTACGGTTTGTGTAGCGAGGAAAACATTACGTCACCACACCAACGTGTGTCTATTTTGTTTAATACTTTACAACTTTATCTATGACAAGAGTATAGGTACGTAGAATCATTTTATGCGGTAGCTTGAGATTTAAGTACGGATTGACTACAACCTTGTTTATCCAGGGCTGGCTGTAAATACGTGTAAACTCTTAGGAGGAAATTATATGCATGATAATATAACAGATTGAATGAAAGGTATTGTACGTGTGCCTAATCTTTCAGTATGTAATCTATCTACAGGTTTGAAGTTAACCTTCCTGACAGACGTCTCCAACACTGCAAGTGCTTTAGTGTCTCATGCCTGCCTAGGTCAAAAGTTGAATAACTAGAATCTAGCTAACTCCTAAAGTATTACATCCATTATACCTAAATGTTATGTCTATCAAGTCACTGTTAATCTCAAGGTGTTTAGTGTGATATGTTCGTCATTCCCAATATATATAACTATTCATAAAAATGTACCCAAAAAAGTACACATTTATTAATTCTCAGAAGCTATGAGGTCCTCCCAAACAGTCCAATACATTACCGGTAGTTAACTCTTTTAATTTTTATTCTTAAATAATAAATAAAAGTAAAAATATCGTTATAAATTTAGCCTACTAGTTTATTTATAACTTTAAAACAACCGTGTTCCTAACTGAATCCCCTACCCGAGTTTGAACTTGACACATTACAGACTAAATAAGTGGTATTGTGTCTTAAAGTATACATTTAGAATACTGTGCGATTAAAAAGTAGACGAAAATGTGTAAGGACTTTATATGAGGTACTTATGTAAGCAATTTATAAAGAAAATGTTTAGTATTTTTTCTGTCCTAGCGCAAGACGAGGAAGAAGAGGGTCTAGACGTCTACAAGTATAGACGCAGAGAAGCAAAACACAATCAGTTCCTAAGTTCTACATATTCATTTCCAGATGAAAAGAATGTTTCAAATAACAATAATAAGAGTACGGAAGAAGGAAAGCGTACGAAGACGTACGCTATATTACAAGAAGCCCGAACTGAATTCAGTAACGGCAAATTAAAGGCTCTCTTATTAATATATTCTAATTCTGCCTGGAGAATATTTATACTAACTACACTCATTATTGCTTATAAATTAGACACTACTATTTACGCTTTTTGCAAACCCAAGGAGAGGCCTTTTTGGGCTATTATGATTTTAATATGTTTCAATTTCATTTTCATTTTTGATGTCATAATAATTGTTGGTTTAAAATTTTCCAAAAAATGGAGAAAAACTCTTAATCTCATGGAGCCCAATACATATTTGGTAGTTCTAGACGTAATTTTAGCATTACCGTACTGCTTTCTGTATTTATTGAAAAGCAACCAGATAGCATTCAATTTTCACGCTGCAGCACCAATAATAGCGACAATACGCATCTACAGGATTCTGCAATATTTTTACAACAAATCATCTCAGGCTGGAAGCAATCAGTGGACTACGTTCTTGTTTCAATATCTGATTCTTTTCTTGCTTTCTGTTCATACCTGGACATGTGTATGGTATCTTTTCGCTAACAAAAGTTTTGACGTACACAAAATTCAATCATCTTGGTCATTGTCAGCGATATACTTACCGACAGAGCTTACAATCGATTGGTATTTCGTTTGTACGTATTGGTCTGTCATGTATCTGACTACGAACGCCTTAGGAGACTTATATCCGGTGACAACTGTTGAAAGATTGACAGCGATATTGGCTATATTAGTCGGCTTTTTGCTTACAACTGTTGTATTTGTGGGATCTTTGACTTCACAATTTATTACAATAACGACCAGACGTTCAAAATATGTCAGGCAACTGACAAAAATAAAGAATCATTTGAGACTGATCAATATGGATGCGGACACTACAAGAAGAATAATAAGGTGATAATTATTTTACATTTTCACATTTTTTTCTAATTTAAAATTGGGAGACATTAAAAAAATAAAATTTTTATATAATGTGATTTGCCGAACTCGTATGCATAATGAATACATGTTAAATTTAATCGGTGAATTCAAAATCAAGTCAAATGTATATGGGACCTTTTGGAAAGAATTGAACTTTCAAAAGGGCCTTATTTTCTGACCACCAGAATATTATGTTTTCAATAAATCACCTATTTATATTTTATAATAAATTTTACTTCTCGTTTCCTTTAAGGTATTACGAAGACCTCTGGTATCAAAAGTCAGGAGTATTTAAACCAAAGTTGCTGGCAATGCTGCCATATCCTTTACAAATGGAAATCTGTTACGATTTGAACGCTGTTCCGCTCTATAGCTCCTTAGTATTTCGGCAGCTCCCAGAAGCATTCCTTAGAAGACTATCCCTAAACATGACTCATCAATTTTATTTGCCTGGAGATGTTGTTTATAGTCATAACCAGAACAAGACTATTATGGTAAATATACATATAGGAGTAAATATGTACTAGTAATTCATGTTAGAGATCAGGTGAGGTAACTTTCGGTTCTATTTCTACCCTAGATTTGTGTCACCAGTGGAGTGCTGGAGTTACTATCTGATGAAGATGATGAGAGTCCAATGATTTCTTTTGCAAAGGGAACCTGCTTCGGTGAAATATCTCTGGTCTACAATGTACCGGGTAAATTAATGCAGTTACTTAATTCTTCTACGAAAGCAGTAAGAACAATATAATTATAATTTACGCGGTCACGTAATAGATGTTAAATACCTGTATTGCCCGACGTTTCGACCAGGTTGCGCTGGCCGTAGTCACAGGCTGACTGGCTCAATGGTGCACGCCCTCCGTCATCGATGTACCGTCATATACAATACTGCCAGTGTCTCTATGCTGTGAGCAAACCGGTTGAGAAGACTTGCAGGAAGATGGTTTTAAATTATCTACAACCTGGAATCCAGTGATAAAACCTGCCACCTCGCTTTTATTCGGATAAACACCAGAATAGGGACACATCGATTAGCTTACAGACACTTAGGGACTCTGTTAGTATGTGACGGTACATGGCGAAAAAAATCAAAACTATTGGAAATGTGCGGGTGGATGAAGAACCTTCTACCTCACGGACTCGACGTCGGAGGGCGTGTACCACTGAGCCCGTCAGTCTGTGACCACGGTCAGTGCAACCTGGTCGAAACGTCAGGCAATTCAAAGGTACCTGTCCTCTCGTACGTATACATAATCATATATCATGGAACGTGATAGTTTACACGTACAACAATAAAACAAGTACAGCATGAACAAACTCTAATAAAATACGATATATAATATTCCGTATTTTGTAAAAACGAAAAGATTAACAGGTATTGTAAAGCCATTGACCGTTTATCCGTTCTGAGCGATGTCGGTTATTGCAAAAATAGTATTCTCCACCTCTGCAGGAAAGCGTTTATGATTTCTTTTAATAATGAAAGGTAGCCCATATTCTTCTTTGCCTAATCTCGTGATGATTGATGATCTAAATACGAATTTTACGGAATAAATACTTATTACAGCGAGGTGTACCGTAAAGGCAGCAACATACGTCGAATGCCAAGTTCTGGAAAAGACAAAATTTATAAAGTTAATGATCACATACCCAGATCTCGTTGAACACATTACAAAAGAAATAAAGGAACGACTGTGTAGAGCCAAGCGTAGGAAAATAATACAAGCAGAACAAGCAGAATTTTCATTAAACATATACGCTTCTAAAGATCGTAAGAAGAGCAGCATTAAGTGCTTGAAAGATAAGTTACGATATCTTCAAGGTGTATTGACATCAAATGACCCTAACTACTTTTAATTTTGATTTTATTTTGTCCCATTATTATTTAATACTTCTTGTTCTTTTAGGAAAAACAGATAGAGATACCTTGACCAAAGATGACGACCTTGATGAGCACTGTTTGGATTTGTATATTCTGTCTGAACACGTAAAGAAGAAAACAGTTATGTTTACTTGTTTAAAATCTAGATTTCCTTGGATGTTAGAAGCAGACTGTCTTCTGGTAAAATACTGGGAACTATATATGTTGACCGTTGTTTCTTATGTTTGCATAGTTTATCCTTATTATATAGGATTTCAAAGATCATTTCCAGATGGTGTATCCTTCTATGCCCAAATAATAATAACGATTTCACTCATACTCAATATCTTTATGACGTCTATAACAGCAGTGAAAACCAAAAAGAAGTACATAACAGAATTCAAAACTATTTTGAGTTATAGAATGAGTACACTTGGTTTTTACCTGGATTTAGTTGCGATTATACCATTTGAATATATTGTTATGATTCATACTTCTGTAAGGTATCATGACAGTTATAGAGAACACTTGTTTTATTTATGCAAAGGTGTTAAACTTTGTTTGGTATGGAGGGTATCGAGTTTCTTTGAGCACTTGGAAAGAAAATTGATGATGAATTCGATAATGGTTAAGGTAACCTACTAGTAATACTACTACATAATCAGCTGTAATGGTCGATCAATTAACGTATTTAGTATATTTCTAAAATTCTAGGTAGTGAAGTATTGCGTGTACATATGCCTGCTATGCTATTGGTGCGGCGTTATTCTATATATGGAGTCTTGTTTTGTAAGCCGATGTTCAGAAAATTCATGGTTCAGTAGAGCATTAATTTGGGAGTCCCAAAATATCAAATTCAGAACCACCAGGTAAGACATGTCCTTATAATTTATTTTTTACTACGTGGTATATTTCATCATGATGCATATTTAAGTCTTAAAGCGATTTGAGTGTGGGTGATTTGTTGGGTAAGCTGGTTAAATTTTGGTGAAATCAAGCTTTCGCAATTTATTCGCTAAGATGACGTTAACCTTTTTGGATACTTACATTTATTTTGAACTAGTAACCCGCCCCGGATTCGCACGGGTACAAATTATACACCTAAACCTTTCTCATGAATCACTCTGTCTATTAGTGAAAACCGCATGAAAATCCGTTCAGTAGTTTCAGTTTATCGCGAACAGACAGACAGACAGACAGGCAGACAGACGCGGCGGGGGACTTTGTTTTATAATATATAGTGATTACACACTATCTAAAAGCATTGTAGTATGTACAGTACGCATGAACGTACCTAATATATAATTTTGGATGACAGCGTTATGATTCATCTAGTATTTATAGTGTATTAAAGTTTTCCACTGAATTATTTATTTGTATTATGACTCATTTTAAAGACAGCAGTAATTATAAATTCAGATGGCCTTCGCCTCTGTAAGTGTACCGTTTCAGGGTGGGCTCCTTTTATATTAACGTTGTTAAATTCACCGCGACGATATATTATTGTCAAACTATTTGCAAATTTTAAAAGTGTTTACTTCGCAAACATCGAATAGCAGCTGCTAACCATACTTAGTTAAATCTAAACAGAGAACAGTTGTTTTCCAAACACAGTTCCGAGGTATTGAAGTTAAATTATTTTAATGTCTGTTTTCTAAAGCGTTTTCTTACTTGAAAAATGCAAGTAAAACACCATATTTAATGGTTTCGTTAATTGTTTAATTTAGAAACTTAGAAAACTTTTAATTAATTTTAATATATTAAGAAATTTTCAAGTACTTAAGGAAAGGGCCTCAAATAGCATGTACATACAAGATATATTTTAGGCAAGGAAATAGTACACTACAGATTATAGCGAGTCGCATAACCAGAGAAATACAAGACAATGGTTAAACAGTGTTGTGTCTGCTGGTGAAACCAGCATAGACACAACACTGTTTAACTTAGGCTGGAGGTATTTCTTGCCAGCGTAGCAACTCGCATGAAGATTGACGGATAAATAATTCATAAAAAGCTTGAATTTGGCAAAGACAAGGTGGAAAAAGTCACAGTCCGATTATGGTTAACTTTTGCAATTACCTGTGCTTTTTGCAATACTGTCATCGTGATTAACATTTGTTCCTTCAATTACACACACACTACTTATGTAAATAACTGAATAATATAGGCCTAATAATAACTTGCGTACATGTTGCTTTTAATATTCTACTATTTGTATTTTCAGAACAGAGAATCCGATAGTGACATCTGTATACTTTGCTACAACTATCCTACTCTCTGTCGGATACGGGGACTTCACACCAGGAGATTTCTACGACATGGGATTTGTAGCCTTTCTTAGTCTATACGGAGTTTTACTGTCCGGATACTGCGTGTCTGAGTTCTCCGCTGTTGTCACTCACTGGTCAAGGTAACTGACCACATGTTGTAACATTATAACCAAACATATTACAAAAAATGCATTTTACCTACTCATATACTTATAACCTTGATCTATTTTGCTGCGGTAGATTTACATTAAAACATGTTCATGCATAAAGATTATTTAACTCGTCAATATTTATAGTTGACATCAGTTATATTAGCGTTTAAACTATAAAATTCTAGTAGTTAGAAGAACTTTTAAGGTTAATACATATTCAAATTTAATATCCAATGATTTCAAGAATAACCACTATTACGCATACATATGTATACCTCCATAACAACTAGAAGTAGCTCGGGAATTTTATTATAATACCCACTCCTACGGAGCTATTACCAACAAGCCCCAAAGTAAGATGGGAAAGTAAGATCGCTGTACTGACAGCAGTACAGCGATTTTACTTTCCCATCTTACTTTACTATTAGGACTAAAAAACACGACGCAGTACACAGGTACAGTTGTAACTACAGAGTTACAACTGTACCTGTGTACTGCGTCCTGTTTTTTTTTTCATTTCTTGATACCAAGTAACCGTCTATGCTATCTAACCCCACTTACAAATTGTCCACCTTATCTTGACCATACGAGTTACTAATTATAGTTACTTGGTTTTTAAGAACAAAAACAGCATTTCTGGAAGTTATAATGACGATAGACAAATTTATGAAAGAAAATAGCATGCATCCAGCTATCAAGTCTAGAATTATGGCGTTCTACGAACTGCAATGGCAGTATAATTCGGTAATGTACTTTGTTTTTCTATGGACATACTTAGGAGAACTTATTGAAGTATCACGAAGTCAGAAAATACCAACAAATACCTATCAATTTCAAAGTGAACACAACTTTAATTGAATATAATAAAGTTTGTATACCTGTTATTTGAATACTTACTTTCCATAGTTCAGTAAAACTAAAAAACACGCTTTAATGGCGAACCGAATTAAAAAGCAAAAAAGGTAGCCATCTCCTAGCTTCATCATAAGCATATCATTACCAAGGCCAATCTGTTGGACTCGTCAAAACGAATCAAACGAGCCCAACCTCGAGGTGTTTATAGTAGACATTGCCGAGTGCCACTTTCCACCTCCTGGCTCATTCATCAGACCAACTCCAAGGGTCCAAATTACAGTATTGTTATTCAAACTACAAATATATACAAAGTTTAATTTCGATGCGGCAATTAGAAGTAGGTTTAAATTGAATTCCAAGTTTTGCATACATAGTTACAACTGAAGCTAAAAAGCGTTTTAAAAATTATCCGGTATTCTTTATTTGTATTCTAGGGCGTAGAATTGACCGATGACAACTGGTTAGAAAAAACAATCGTGCCGTCGGAACTTCGCAAGAAAGTTTTACATCAAGCTAGATTCAAAGCTCTTACGTCTATCAAATTCTTCCAAGTTAAGAACAAGGCGTACATACAAACACTAACTGAAAGTAAGTAAATTTATCTATTGGACAATATATAAGAGAGTAGTGATAATCAGGGTAAGATTTAAAAACAAATAAATATAACGTACCTGCTTCTAAAAACAAGATTATAGTAAAACTTTACTCCTTAAATATATTTTTATGAATACTAAATTGCGTAGTAACTTTCATTACTACGCAATACAGGAAGAAATCGGCAATGGACGTTAAAAATGTGTTTTTCATTGCATCTTTTGCTTGGCTATGCAAGCGCGACATGCATTGATGGGTTTAAGTAAAGTAAATGAATGTCTAACGAAGAAATTCAATACATTCTGAAGTTTTATTACAAAAAAGGGAAAAATGGACCTAAGCCGCGAAAAATTTGTTGTTTTTTATCATGTTTTCATTTATGGACCTAATGTAGTGTCAGTAAGAGTACCACGAAGTTGGTTCAAGCGTTTTCAGTCCGGGAATTTTGATGTCAAAGATGCAGCTCGCTCTGATCGCCCTCGTACGAATAAAGTTGATGCCATTTTTTTAAAAGTGGAGCAAGATTGACATGTTGGTAGTTACGACGTAGCCGAGGAACTGAGGATTGACCACAAAACAGTTTTGACCCATTTGAAAAAGTCTGGCTATACAAAAAAAGCTCGCTATTTGGGTGCCACACAAGCTAACTGAAAGAAACCTAATGAATCGTATATTCGTAATGAAATTGAACTATTTTTGAAAGATTGATAACTGGTGATGAAAAGTGGATCACCTACGACAAGAACGTGCAAAAAAGATCATAGTCAAAGTGGTGGTAATCAAGCTCCACAGACTGTAGCGAAACCCGGATTAACACGCAATAAGGTGATGCTGTGTGTATGGTGGGATTGGAAGGGCATCGTTCATTAGGAGCTTTTACCGACTACTTTCAACAACTAATGAGACTCAAGCAAGAAATTAAGAAAACACGGCCGGAATTGATCACCAGAAAAGGAGTGGTGGAGTGGTGTGCCAGACCACATCTTTGGCTACTCAGCAAAAATTGAGAGAGCTTGGTTCGGACGTGATATTTTTTTTTTATTAAATTAGATACCTACTTAAAGTAAGTACTACTAAGTATTTAAAGATTGCAAATAACAAATCTCGAAGTATAAAAACTATGTAGGTATTCTGTTTATTTTGTATAGTCTCATATATCTAACAAACAGTTAGTAAACCACCAGTCTATCCAATATCCTACTTGGTTATAATACGTGGCCCCAGATGATCATGATGACTTGTATTTTTACAGCCGCTACAGATATCATACTACCACCAGGCGAAATAGTTTTCTATGGGGGCACAGTGACGAGAGAACTTTATATAATTGAAAGTGGGTATTGCCTGGTGACATCTAAGGAAATGAGAGAAGCGAGACGGGAACGAGTTATAGGACCTGGCAACCATTTGGGTTTACTCGTGCTTCTATATGGAGTACCGTCTGTTAGCACTGTTATTACATTAACCCATTGTAAGGTAAGTTTTAGACTTCTTTCTTTCAGTAGTAAAAATGTATCTACCAAACACCACTCATCTGATGTCGAGCATTATGTGGGGCTCTTACCGCGAAACCTACTGTATAATTAGAATATAATTAGTTAATATAAAGCGAATATGATTAGTTAATTTAAGTTTAAGGTCCTTAGGCGGCATAGCAGTACAGGACAACACTCACATTTACCGTACCATCGAAACATCTTGCAAAATTTAACCTATAAGGATGAAAATAATTACGGGTTTCGGATACTTTTTATCACATAAAAACGGTTTTACGTATAATATTAAATAATAATATTTAGTACAGACCATTTTACTCATATTTCACAAACCTGAAAACACATACGGGCTTAATTTAAATTTGTTCATCTTTCAAAGCACGCGATCTGCCGCTGATTTAGAAGACCCTAACCAATTTCTAGTCTCATTAATGATTCAGGTTTTCCAGTCACACGTTTACCCAAAGATACGATTAAGGTAAAAAAACTTAGTGGTTTCCTTTAAACCTAGTATTTTTTTAAACTAGTATCCAGGGCAAGAAAAGACTGAACGAAAGTGATTTGTGCCAGCAGAGAAAATAAAAATAATCTGACAGAATATAAGTACCTCGAGTCGGCCTCTTCCATGACAGTGGGTTGAAGGAACTACACGAATTCATATTCATCCTCCATATTAGTATACAAAGTTACATCACTCCGCCGGATTTCAATAGACACTTCACTTGTTCTAAAGCGAAGAGACACATGTTACTCATTACATTCATCGTCGGTATAATTCGCAGTCTAACTTAATATTCATGTAAACCAACTCACGGGTGCAAGTACAGATAAAGATAGAATAAGACGAGATTACATTAATGATTCCGATATTGTTGTGACACTTTGATGTCTTATTGATCAGTGACCGGACTGCTAAGATACAGATACACGTAGGTATAAATAATTTTCCTGAATAGCCTTAAAGAACAACCTAGAATAATAAATGAAAACAGTCCATATCGAGCATGGAAGGCTAACTAAATTAAAAGTATAAAAGTCTGCCTACACAATATACTTAATTCAATTGGATTGAATTGAAAGAACTGTCGAGGATATTACTTTATGACGAAACTTGATTGAAATAACAGTCTATTACGTATAACGTGTAATGAAATGACTAATACTTCGACTATACTATAACGCATTAGTACCTACATTTTATATACATTATATTATATTACATTTATACGCGTTAATTTATTTTAGTCCAAATGCGGAAGCGAAGAATTGGAAACCATGGCACAAATTAGGACAGGCCTATGTCCAGTAGTGCAGTAGGAAGGCTAAAATTTATAGATGACTAGTTGCGCCCCGCGGTTTCATCCGAGTAAGTCGCGGTGACGTGGGAATATCGGGATAAAAAGTAGCCTACGTGTTAATCCAAGTCTCCAGCTATCTGCATACCAAGTTTCATCGCAATCGGTTCTGTAGTTTTTGCTGAAAGAGTAACAAACATCCATACATCCTTACAAACTTTCACTTTCTAGAAATATTTTATTTATTTAAGATGACAAAAATTTGATGGAGGTGGCGACAATCTTTGTGGAAGTCTTTGCGAGGCTTAGGTATATTAAGCAGTATGCGTTCTGTGGCTTTGATACTGATGATTATTAGAGCATCCACAACATCTACGAATAGCGGGTTAATTAAAATATAATATTTATATACACCCCAAACACAGTTCGTAAATATTGAAACAACGTTATGCTTTTTTATTATTTTTTGTTATCTAAGTTGAATTTTAATGGATAATTATCCACAATGAGTGGTCACCACCTCCATCAAATTTTTGTCATCTTAAATAAATAAAATATATCTAGAAAATCCTACTAATATTATAAACGTGAAAGTTTGTAAGGATGTATGGATGTTTGTTACTCTTTCACGCAAAAACTACAGAACCGATTGCGATGAAACTTGGTATGCAGATAGCTGGAGACTTGGATTAACACATAGGCTACTTTTTATTCCGATATTCCCACGTCACCGCGACTTACTCGGATGAAACCGCGGGGCGCAACTAGTCATCTATAAATTTTAGCCTTCCTACTGCACTACTGGACATAGGCCTGTCCCAATTTGTGCCATAGTTTCCAATTCTTCGCTTCCGCATTTGGACTAAAATAAATTAACGCCTATAAATGTAATATAATATAATGTATATAAAATGTAGGTACTAATGCGTTATAATTAACAACATCTACATATTTTCTAGCTGATATGTGTCAGTCACTGCGCTTATATTTCCGCTTTAAGTCTGTTTCCCGACATGAAAGAGCACGAAGGTCTAATGACGCCTGAAGAGCTAATGCTTATTGAAAGGAAAGTTCAATCACAATGTACTGACTCTTACTTACAACATTACAATCGAATCAAACAGAGAAAAACAAAAGCTAGGATAACTAATATACTACAAGATATCTTCAATAGTAAGTACAACGTAAACATATTATACCTAATAGAAAAATAAAAATAGTATCCAAATTCTACAGTAGGTCTTATGCCAAAAAACATATGCGAGTAAGTTTCTTAATAAACATCAATTCAGGGGTCGTAGAGGTAAGGGCGGCTAAATGATATTCAGTCGTTAAGGGCGTTACGATTCATTGTAAAATATAATAGTATAGTAATTGTAAAATAGAGGTAAACCATTTATATACTGGGTAATGTACAGCGTGCATGAAATGCTTATGATCCGTCGCCGGACTTGAGATTGAAACATAGTAGTGCCGATTCTATTGTCAGACTCACTAAACTAAAACCTAACTTAATTTCTTCATATGAAATCAACCTTGTCTTCTTCGCAACAAGGTCTATTTGTTACTGGCCTCTATTTCTCAGCGCCACTAAATTTTACTAAAACCTGTCAACGTATACTCAACTTTATTTCGCCGCAGCGAGAGTCCCCATTTATTCAAATGCCGTATCATTGCCGTATAAAAACTTGTTCAAAACGAACTAAGATGACGTTATTTTAATCAACACCTACGAAGACGCTTACTAAAAACACAGAGCAAAAGAGATGGCATTCAACGGATAGCAGCTCTCGCTACCTGGTATTAAAGTTTATTTAAGCGTGTCAGATTTTAGTCGACAAATAAATTGCTTATTTCGATAGCGACGTATGTTACCTACTTGTTTATATTTGAAATAAGACCTTGTTTCGAAGGATACAATGTTTACATCTTGTATGAAGAAAATTTAGTCAATTATAGTTAAGAGAGAAATACAACATAATTGACAACATTATCTTTCCTTTGCCCATCTGCTAAGCTTTGCAGAAAATACATAGTACATAATACATTAACTACTTTAATTGTAGGTACTTCACTGGTTAGTTTTCTTTTACGTGACTCCCAAATAATTACATATTATTCAATTTACAGATTCATTTATTGACCTGTTTGCTGAATATAAAAAAATAAGAGAAAGCTATTGGAAATCATACAAGCAATTCAAACTGCTAAATAACATAGCGCCTTATATATTGATGCCGATAGTCATTAAGCCAGATGGGATTTTCTTGAAAGTGTGGGCGTCGATGCGCATCGGCGTCGCCTTTTTGTTATGTCTTATGATACCTGTAAGATTGTGTTTTGCTTCAATATTATAAACAATAATCCACATTAGGAATGTCTAGACCGTCTATCAAATACAATTTTTTATAGTATCAGTCAAATATAGAAGCTATTGCTACTTTTTATTTTAAATATGCTTCTAAACTTGACGACACCGGCAATCACAAAAATTTGGTCTTCAAATTTAAATTGTCGGAAAAAACACTAAGTAAATAATAGGTAATATAATAGTCATCTCATAGTTCAGTCAGCTTGTTTTATGGAACGTCAAAAGTATTGTGAAATAAAAAAACAATGACGGAACTTATTGAATAATAAAAATACCAATAAGAACCTACTCACTACTTGTGTAAGTAAGGTACATTTTTAAATACAGCTCTACATGCGATAATATAATTAAAACTAAAATTCACTGAAAATGCAAATTAACCTAAAATTGAGCGGCGAAGAATTTTGTTGTCAATCATAAATACAGTGTGTATTTGAAAAAAAAAACTTTACGTTTATAAGTTATGATTATTTTGGAACTATTCACTATCTGTGTTGTTAAGAAAACGGAGGCAAAAATACCTGGAAATTCAAACGGTCATAACTTGTAAACGGATAGTTTTTATTCAAAAATTCTTATTGTAACTGCACACGCTAGCTATGCTCTTTCAGTGATAGAAGTAAGTGTTCCTTTTTCAAATACACTCTGTATAGGTAATAGTTTTTCTATGTGAATATCAAACACGTCGAGTGACATTTAAAGTTACTAAGAAGGTAAGTTTTTGTCGCTATATTCTAACAACAGGTACCTAATAAATACTGTGCCCATGGGCGTCCCAGTCCAGGGGGGTTTAATCAAATTTTGTCTGCCTAAATATGTTGCAATCTCTTAATAAATTCTTTAAATAAATCAAAATTACCTCTACGCTTAAAATAAGATATTATTAACCACGTCACTCTATGAAATAATCTCTTTAGTGGGTACGTACTTAAAATTACTAAATTTACCAGCTACGGTTCTATTCTAAATGAGTTTAGAATAGTACTGTAGTTGGGGTACAATTGTTACCACGCAGATGGTGGATATGAAAACCTGCGTTGAATGGGTGTGCAGTTATATGCATATAGTTACTTAGGTAGATTGTTATGTATAAACGTGGGTGTTGCGACCGTCATATGCAAGTTAGCTTACACATTAACACTCGCAATGCCTTTTTAATTTCAAGGTGATCGTATCTATGGCGCCATTGTTCAAAGCCTTTAACATACCACTTATGTTTCTGGAAACTATATGTTATATTGACATGTATTTGATGCTCCACGTCGCATATTATGGCCCCAAAAATCAGCTTATATATCATCCTTACTTGACAGCAAAGCATTATCTAAAGGTCAGTATATTTTACAAGGGGTTTGTTTATCATCATAATTTCTCATACATACACATACCTATACGTAACGTGACATAATTCAGAGCCAAAAGAGCTCCATAGGAAAACTAAATAAACTGACATAGTTTGTGTCATCTCCGACCCAGTCCCCATCGGCAATGTTGAATGATAACAGCGTAAGCCTGCTCTTTGTGGAAAGCTTTAGACAAGTCCTATGTTCAGTAGTGGACATTCCATGCCTTAGATCATGGTGATGACATGGTTCAGTATGTCGTCACTAGACCATGGTCATGGAGTTCCCGGTGTTAGGACCACGTGACACTCTAGAAAGGATATGCCTGTGAAGCCGGGCAGACTTGACCACCTGTTCAACAACAGGCAACCTCACGATCTGGTGTAAGGCTCTCCCTCGACGAGCTGCTGCGCCCACGCAGTGCACACCGTTAGGGTGTGAAGTGCTGCACTTCGGGCTGCGAGGGGTGGAGCTAGGAAGTATCCCACTGCAGTGGCATTGGCACACAGACGTTGGTTCCCGGCCTATGCGACACTGGTACTTTCCGAAACAGCCGTGTCCAGTGGGTACCTGCGTCGTCCGGTAGGAGAGGCTGCCATGTCGCCTCTTCAGTCAATCCTCCATGATGGGTTTTACCGTGCCGTGCGCTCTGTTAGCATTTTAAGCCTGATAAATAATTATAATACTATTCAAACTAAAACGTCATAAATAAATATGAAAAATTAATAACCAATAAGTCATCGAAAATTAACACACACTAACAACTTTTTAGATAACCCATTTTGTTTCAGGGTCAGTTTGTAGTGGATATCTTGACATGTTTCCCTTGGTACCTACTATGGACGATTTTTGTTGCAAAGCATACCGAAGAACACACCAAAGAAGACCACCAAATCAATAGCCACGTGTTCCACTGTGCAGTTAGAATGGTCAATGTCTTACAAATTGTTAAACTGTATGCCGCATCGGGGGCAGATTCTATAGGAGCTTTGAGACGAGTGCGTATTCAATATCATATTAGTTTTATCATGCGGAGAACCGAATTCTATGGCGAAGATTTATAGAAACCTCTGTCTAGGAAGTATATGATTGATCCATCAACCTTAAAAACTAAGTAAATTAAGCGTGGATAAACATTACCCAAAGAATGGTTTTTTAAGTTCTACGTCGCACACTTTCATAGAATTACAAAATATGCAATTCACGGGTAAAAAGTACCTACAGCCAAATTGAGAATATTTTATTTGACAATAAATTATCCGAATTATTATTAATCGAACAAATAATTGTGCAATTGAGAATGAACTACGCAGTGGCATTTTGTGAAATGACAACTTAAAAGTTTTTAGCCCGTCTTTTCCGAAAGACAAACTTCCCATACATGTATGAAAAGTTTGTCTTTCGGAAAAGACGGGCTAAAAACACACTAACACTGCAAACTGTTTTTGACGACCAAGTCAACTTTCCAACCGCAAAATATAAGTTTTTAATCACAAAAATATTTTTTTATGTGATATAAAAACAAATTAACGACTTTCGGATTTTTGCCTTTAATTGTGCTGTCAGATCTTGTCTCTTATCAAATCTCATGATTCTAGGTCAATGGGAATTACCCTATAGCTTTTGATTTACCTTGTACGAAATGTTCAAATTTGTTGAAATCTAGGATTTAAATGGCCGTATCTTTTGGTTGCATTGACTTAGAAGCTTGATTTTTTTACAGCTTCAAGGGGCCGCAGACATAAGTATTTATTATTAATTTCAACTTGATGCGTCCACGAGTTCCTGAGAAAAAGGATCTTGACAGACACACAGATAGACAGACAGATATACCAACAAATTAAAGACTTTCGGAGTTTTTCCTTTACTTGTGCTGACCTGAGACCTTACTTCTTACCAAATATCTTGATTCTAGGCTAATAGGAAGTACCCTATAGATTTTGATTTACCTATGAAACGCAGACATAAGTACTTGGTATTAAAATCAACTTCCACGAGGTTCCTGAGAAAAGGGTCTTGACAGACAGACAGACGGACGACAAAGTGATCCTTTAAGGGTTCCCTTTTTCCTTTTGAGGAACGGAACCCTAAAAATGAACCTTTGCTCGTGGTTTTCTCAATTCTAAATTCAAATTACTCCAAATTTAAAAATTCAATTTCAGATGTTTGGGCTAATTCATAATACTAGAGATCGCGTGGTGGTCGAATTTCGACCATGGTTTATTTCATTGGCCAATATTACTTGACCTGTCATTGTATAGACTTTAGTACCATGACAGGTCAAAATACATATTGGACACTCATAGCTGTATGTACCCGTTTTTGCATTTTTTTTAACTTGGAGCAAATATTGTTCAAAAATTTTAGCATTCGTCACTTCTTCTCTGTATAAACTATAAGTGTGCGAAATTTCATACTCCTTCGTCCGCCCAATTTTCGTAAAAAGGGATCCAAAGTTTTCGCTTCACGTATTAACATATAGGTAACTTTTTTCAGGCATACATCATGAGCGTTGTACATTTCCTTCTTTTGACACTTTTTTTTTTCAACTTATATGCATCAGTGTTGATCACCCTGACATGCAGATATGTGAAGGCGTCTGATCCTGATGATTTTGCACGCACAATAGCGCGGTTATCCCAAAACCGACCTTATATGAAAGTTACTTTTCAACCAAATGGAAATATGGTGTGTCTTGAAGGTTCGTGTTCACATCAATACATAATGTTCACTGTTTTTTTTTTAAGTAGAAACTAGTATATAGTAGGCGAAGTAGTTCATAGTTTTAGGAACTAGTGGTGGCAAAGGAAGTCAACGTTACATAAAGACTTTTTGGTTAAGATTATCATCTTTTTTAACCCCCGACGCAAAAACGACAGGGTGTTATAAGTTTGACGTGTCTGTCTGTGGCATCGTAGCTCCCGAACGGATGAACCGATTTTGATTTTGTTTTTTTTTTCGAAAGGTGAATTAGTCGGGAGTGTTCTTAGATATAATTCAAGAAAATCTGTTCAGCCGTTCGAAAATCATCAGCTCTTTTCTAATTGTTGAAGGGATTTCGATTTCGAGACCGGGGTTTTAAAATTGTAAGTTTATAGTTATTTAAAACCTAACTATTTTGGTTTCCAGGTTCTTGGTTAGATGGAACGAAAATTTTAAAAACACAAGCCTTAACACCGACTAAGGTGTATTTATTAGCGTACTACTGGGCAGCATCTAGCTTTGGTGGAGCAGGATTTGGAGATATTTTACCCCAAAGTGTAGTACAAATGATATTATTTAACTGCGTTAACTTACATGGTGTCTTATTTTTTGGGTAAATAAAACCTTGTAACTAATCTAATTTATTCTGCCCAACAAATAAACTAAATATTCATACAAAGTCTTAAATCGGTTTAAATGCGAAGGCGGTTTGGTATTTCGTCATGAATGTACAGTTTTATTATTATTTGGTCTGGTCGTTCCACAAAAATTACTTTAACTAAAAACCTATAATAGATTCATGTTTTAAAATAGTTACGTGTACGCAAGAATAGCATCCCTAAAAGCAATGGCTGATCAAGTGGTAACGAAATTTCAAGAAAACCTGAAACATTTAGAATTGTTTCTAAATAGAGAAAAAATTCCATTGTCACTGAAGAAAACAATCTTAGACTACTGGAAATATCAGTGGAAAAGAACGGGGGGATGGTCGGTAAGTTAATGTATTTTTAGGTAAATTTTTTAGGTAGATTTCGAAGAAAGTCTACCTATTGGTTTTGTACCAGTTGTAGTTTTCCAAAATTCTCTTCACAGGTCTAGTTATGATCCCTCGACCCCAAAACAACCGCCAGTTAAAAGTTTATATATATATATGTGTGTATGTATTTAGTATGTATGTATGTACCTCAATTTTACCACGATAGAGGTCGCAATTATGCACCGATTGCTTTCAAACTTGGACGAAAAATCAACAGGGCAAAAATGAAGGTTAAGTTCGTGAATGGGGGATATTTCCCCAAAGAGGGGAACTGGGGGGCAGATTTTCAGAAAAATTAAATTAACACCAAATCTACCTCTGCGGGCCTGCTGCAGGCCCGGAATTTTGGAATATATGAAATCACTGAAAAGACAGCACTCTAACATGCAGTTACAAAAAAAACTATTCGTTTACAAGTTAGGACCGTTTCAATTTCCAAGTATTTTTGCCTCCGTTTTTCATAACAGTAGGTGGAACGTGTAAAGTTAAAGATTTTAAATGATACGTATTTTGTTATTTTGAAACTATTCACTCAGTTCATGAGAAAATCTATAAAATGTAACTTAAAAAATTTCGAAGTGTTTACTTATGGATTTTCTTAGTAATGGAATGAAAAATTCCAAAATAAAAAATACATACCATTTAAAATCTTTAACTTTAAACACTTTTTATGACACGGTGGCAAAAATACCTGGAAAATCAAACGGTCATAACTAGTAAAAGGATTTTTTTTTTCAAAAATTCTTATTTTAGCTACATGCTAAAGTCATGCCCTTTCAGTGGTTCAAGTAAGTGTTCCTTTTTCAAATACACCTGTATAGTCACAGGTAGAAGATGGTAATTCTATACGAAAGTATTTAAATAAATGGTTAGAGAGCTCGGCCTTCCCGAAAACAGCCAGTTTCAGTTACATGCTACTTTGAGGTATGCAACCCTGACCTGCTTCAGCAATCCATCCGTAGATATATAGGCAATATCCTTTTCCTTCAATTGCTTCCCTCCTACCTACATTTCCCCTTCTTTAATTCCCATCTTTAATTCCCAATGCGCCCGGATGACGTTGGCATCTATTTCTTTTGTGGGACCAAATTATAGTTGGCAGAGTTAAATGTGAGTGTTAAATACACCTCTGTCTACCCCTTTTTTATAGTATAGGGGGCAAACATGAGTCACAAGTGCGTTGCTGGCCTTTAAGATGGGAATAGGGGAAGGGGGAATAGGGGGCGAGGAGGGGAGAGAGGGAAGGGTTAGGGCCGCCGGTAACCTCACTTAAAAGCAATGCAAGTATTCGGTTTTCTGTGAGGCCGTGGTATCACTCCGGTCGAGCCGGCCCATACATGCCGAAGCATGGCTCTCCCACGATAACACAATACAGGCGTGAATGTATGTATATTTAATAGATAACTGTTAGAGTTGTTGTATTTATAGCATCAATCAATTTTGGGTAAACTACATGCAAACTTAAACGAAGACGCAGTTTTGCATATGTACGAGAAGACGTTAAGAGAAATACCTTTATTCGAGGATGTAGAATATTCTTTCTTCAGAGCTTTCGCAAAGAAACTTAAAGAACGATACTTCCAGAAAGGATATATGGTTATGAGATCAAATGAGGTCATAAGCACTATGTATATAATTTACCGAGGAAAAGTAAGTACATATAATGTTATATCAAATACTTTAGTCACTCGATTTGTGGGTGTATTTTACTACTTTTAGAATTGTACGTCGAGTTCCAAGTCCCACAAATCAAAATCACCTTCCTGACCATATCCCATATTAGTAAAAACTTCTGCAAGTGGTATTCATATTTATTGAAGGCTAGAATTTCCCGAGCAGCTTCGCTCGCGTGTACACATTTATATATTTTGTACGGAACCCTAATTCTTTTTCCAAAATAAAAGTAGCCTAAGTTACTCCTTATAACACCAGCTATCTGCCAGTGAAAGTCCCGTGGAAATTGGTCCACCCGTCCCGGAGATTAGATGGAACAAACAGATAGACAGATTTACAGAAATGTTAAAAACTGATTTTTAGGCATAGGTATCGTGCAAACAACTATATGAGCTTAAAAAGAATCTATTATTTTGACATTACAAACTGACACTTCAATTTTATCTATTTGTATTGATGATTATTGTATGCTACACGCTTCTGTCAGCTGTCGATTCTGTATTTTCGCCCTCCTCCTCCTTGTTTTAATAACGTTAACTACTAGTTGTACGGAATAAAAAAAGCGCCATACAGCTCGAGATTTGTCTAGTTATGGCAGTCACCGTTTAAATAACGTACAGAGGAACAACTTCATAAGGAGTGCAGCTATAAATACACTACTACGTGTGTCAGCTTTCACCTAAGGTCCAAGTTTGAATGAAGCGCGCGCTTAGGGTGGCTGTTTATATTCGTCTCTATCGATTCGATTTACGGATATGGATAAACGCGGATTGCGCTGCCATCGTGGGACTCCGTATTGTGACCGTATATGAAACATAATGGTGGGAGAGGGGGCACGAGATTGGTTATGTCCTTCACAAACTTGTCAACAGTTAGACACCTAGGGACGAAGTCCGTGTGGCTCCAGCTGGACCTCCACTAGATACCAAGTGAGAGTCCATTTTTTTTATGGTCGCATAGCTCACGGTCTGATTTTTAACAGATCGATTCTAACACCCTGACCTGGATCTATGATAGGGCACCACCTAGTGATAATATATTATTATAAGCCGGGGTATTTTATTATGTTTCAAAAAGTTTTGATGGTTAGAATTATTTAACAAGCAATTTTTTAAACTTTTACGACTTGTAGGATTTGTTTGCACGATCGGTGCAGCTGCATAATAAAAAAAAATCGAAGCGTCGGATAATCTAAAAATATATCGTACCTTATTAACTGATAGAAAATATAGTTATATAAAAAATACGTATATGTAGGTTATTAAATAATAATAACAAATATTTTTAGTTCCTTTGTTCTAATGCAATCATTTCTTGTCAGACACCATCACAGGAAATATACAGCATACAGAGTTACTAGCGTTACGTTGCAAATATTTACTTGTTTCATACATTACACAACGTATTCAGTCTTGCGACGCCATGGCGCCTCATTAGCGCGATTTAATTGCGTTAAGCATTCGTAAATAGCATTTAATAAAACGTGTGATTAGTTCGAACACCATATAATTTTTGCGAAGTAAGGTAGTCTCTAATTGAGTATTAATGTGGTATATCGGTGTTGAAAACAGGTGGATGTAATGTCTAGTATCAATGAAGTGGAAGCATGTATGGGGCCAGGTGGAATTTTCGGGAATATAAAAGGTGCCAACAGATATCTAACAATGTCGAATGTAGTTGCCTCGAGAAATATTGATGTGCTGTGTATGGAAGGACGGGATTTCTACGCACTGCTAAAGGTGGGAATTAATATTTTATCACCAGGTAGTCCACTACGTTATCTAGTCCTTCCTGAGATAAAAATATGAATAAAAAACCTTCTCTAGATCGCAATAATAAAGCAAAGCGCAGAGGTTTCTGCTTCCGGCAAATGTTCTGCCAAACGTGCAGTACTAGGAGTTGCTTACACTTACGGCCACTATGTTTTTCTGTACCCTCTGGATTCGCAGAGGGTATTGTGGAAAAACAGTGAGAGGTAGATCTGAGATACAGAATCTGTTGTTTCCGGATTTGGTGCACTACACATTTCTATTCGGCCTGAACTGTATCTCTGGTCGGCAATGGACGGGGGCGGTGGCAGTTTGAGGCTGTGAAGAAGAAAACTTATGGAAAAAAAACAGTGGGAGTAGGCGAGGACTAAACCTCCGCCGGTACGGAACGGTAACGTAAAGGAATAAAAGCTATTCGGGGATGAGAGGTAAACATAACTCTAAAAATTAAACTGCGGGGCCAGCGAGTTGGTTCGGAGGCGGTGAATACAAAACCAGGTAGCCAGACTGCAAAGAAAGGAAACACCTAGATAGCCTGACAAGCCCCGTGTCCCCCGATCACCCGGTCAGTCGTGTTCTCCCGCGCTTCTCGAAAGAGGATGAGGGTTCGATGACCTTACAGTATCGTCAGAAATGGTGGCCAATGCCCGTCGTTAATTGGTAGATTAATCACCGAAATGATAGGTAGACGTAACCTTTTCCGCAAATAGGTCTGATTTCGAAGACATTTTGTTATTTTAGTCAGTTCAAATCGGATATAATCGTTCCGCGCTTCGCCTTCTTGTCCTCGGTGGTCCTGTCCAGAAGAGTACGGAAATCGAATTTTTTGCCCTTTTTTTAAGTAGATTTAAAATTATCTGTTTTTAACATACAAGACTAAAATTTATATTTCAATCATTTTTTTTTCATTTCAGAGTTATCCATCAGTTCTAAGAAAAGTGACTGAATCAGTTAAAGCTGCGCGTAAAGACTACGTCCTCCCAACTATTTGCACTATAAATAGAAGCAGCGCAGAGGTAAATATACAAGTATGTATAAGATATATCTATATATATAAAAATGAATCCCTATTTCCCTTGGTCACGGCATCATGCGTGAACGGCTGGACCGATTTCGCTAATTCTTTTTTTTATGTCTTATTGTCAGGAGAAGGTTCTTATGAAGAAAAAAATTAAGAAAGTTGCGCGGAAAATTAGAAAAATTAAGAAAACTTAACGAGGGACTTACGCGGGTGAAACCGCGGAGCGCAAATGCATTTATACTACGAAGATCTATACATAACTCCTACATACATATACTCCTATTCACATAGGGCGTGAGTATATGTATGTAGGTGGCTCCAGGGTAGGCAGAAACGACATAGATAAATATATTTTATTTTATAAATTTTGCAATTTCTGTTCATTCCAAATAATTAATTATGATTTTTTCAGCCTAATCATATATTTCCTACAACATATGAAACGGGTGAGGAAGATGAAGACTTTGATGCAACTAAGTATTTGGAAGTAAATATTATTAAATCAGAAATAATATGAGTTTGTGCTATTGGAGATAAAAATATTTGAGGGAGTAAATATGTTTACTTTACAGAGTCCAGAGAAAAGTATAGCTGAATCACACGGTTCCAGATCATTAACTTCCACTACGTGCACAGATTATATTCAAGCGCCATGGCTTATTTTCAAACCTCACAGGTCTAGTATTTGTTTCAATTTCATGCTCTTCATATACCGACTCCGAAAATCCTATTGAAGTTTCCAATGCAGGAATAGTATTTAGATTATTTACGAGTTCCCACTCTAAAAAATTATAAAAAAAGTACCATGGTAGTTAACAATGGTTGTCCCGTTGTAGTTCGATTATTATTACTGTTCATTCTAAATACAGGCTATTTTGTAGCCTAGCTAGAAAAACATTAATGCACCCACATGTTATCGTAGTGAACTGTTTACTAAGCTGTTAACTTGTAATTACACCTTTGTCCACTCAAACTACGACGTTATTCATTTCTGTAAATGAATAAATTATATTTTAAATTATTATTAGCTATCGATCGGTTAGTAACGATCTTTTGTAGGTTGGAAGATTTGTATTTACACAGCTACTACAGATTTAATTTTACTGACTTAAGTTATAAAAAATATGTTTATTTTTAATACGTTGTATAATTCACAGAGTGTGGATCATATTTTCTTCTTCCTATTTTCAAATTCACAAAACACGACGTATCACTACATATTATAAAACAAAGTCCCCCGCCGCGTCTGTCTGTCTGTCTGTTCGCGATAAACTGAAAAACGACTGAGCGGATTTTTATGCGGTTTTCACTAATAGACTATATAGAATTTAATTTTGTAAAAATCTTTATTTTTATATTATGTATTAGATATTTCAAACTAAAAAATCTTAACAGATTATTCCAGCATCGGAAACTTGTCATTTAATAACTATTAGCTCCTAATAATTTGAATACGCATAATGTCATATTATATTTAAGGGCCTAGCTAGTAGACGGACTAGTTTTTTAAAATGTTGGGATGAATTTCAGATGGTTTCGTAGCAGCATTGTGCCGGATTGTGGACTAGTCACATTTATGGGTAACAAAAAAATTCAATATACTATTTGCCTTGCAATTTTTTTTGACAAATCGTCAACTCTTCTTCGTCATTATAAGGTATTTTTAAATAATAATAAGACAGACCTATTTAAAAGTCAAGAGGAGGTGTATATGCTTATGACCACCCTCCCGTAGCAAGTGAAGAACTCGCAAATTACCAAGTTAATAAAATAAGGAACCCCAAGTACTTTAGTTTATATTGCCTAAACAGCCGTAGTTCAGTTCAGTATAGGAGGAAATCTCTGGAATCCTAGCACTTGTATACTAAACAGAATCTAAGTTGGTTCTAAAACCAGTTTAGTTGTAAGTTGCGAGGATAAACGCTTACGTCAGAGCATAAGCTTTGCCTTGCGTGACCTTTCAAATCAAATCAAAATTATTTATTTCAATTAAACAATTGTAGTTGTTTTAGTAGTGTCAGGAGTAGGAGTCAGTCACTATAAGTCAGTCGTGAAGCTATTTGCCTGTTCCAATACATAGATCCTATAGGGAAGAACAGGCAAGAAACTCCAAAGACACTCATTTTCAACATATTTTTTTTACAAGTTACTTGTTACATTGTGAGAGTAACTGTGGTAACAAACTTCTTTAAATAAGTATGTATAATGCTTCACTTCTTCACAATAAAAGCTGTGACTTGTTATTTCGTAGTGTTTTCATCAACAATTGTACCAACCATTTTTTTTATTATACCTGTGATAAAATATTAGGCAACTTTTAAAATCATATTGACATTGTTGTTTTTTAAACTATATGTGTATTTAATACCTCCATTTTATCATTTCCAGAACTAATTACATGGATCCTGTGTATTTTTATTTCAGAATATATTATTCTCTTCCTTTCGTACGTGGATTTCATACTACTGATATATCAAATGACGTTCATGTCGGTGCCTTCCTTTTTTTACATCTGCGTTGTATTTGATTTAATATTCCTTTACAAACTATTTTTGGATTTTCATAGTGGATATATGAATAGATACGGAGACTATGTATTAAATCCACAGAAAGTAAGGAAAATGTTAGTAAATATATATTTTTGTATTAAAAGTAGAATCTTGATTTAAATTTAACACGCACAATGGAGGAGGAGTTGAGCCTGTAAGTAACTCCACCGAGGAGATGCCTACACCATTAGGCGACTCTAACTCCTAACATTTACCTACTGTTCGTATACCAACTTTACTAGTCTTTGGGGAGTCGTCACTCTACACCGTGTAACGGTACGTGTAAAACTTTCTCTCTCTCTCTCTCTCCACTCTCTCACTCTGACTCTCTCTCAACTCCGGAACGTGTAACGCCATACATCAACGCAACGGTAACACAAGTAGTTTTACGAGTACTTATAAGTGCCGATTAATCGGGTGTTATCAAGCGGGATGTATGCTTCGTTGCAATTATTTCTTTGAGGGTTGATTATTTATACATCCAAACTTTATGAACCAATCTGTCTAAAGGCGGGCTTGACACGATAAGAATTTTTTACTGTTAAATGGAGAGTATATGCGGGCATTAGAAAAGTTTGTTTGGTTGTTTTATTCAAAAATAATGTTTTCTCGAAACCGTTACGTTTCGAGAAAACATTATTTTTGTAAAGAACACTTTTGAAAATCAACAACAATTGTAAAAGAAAGTTTTGCTAAAAATGACATTCTTCTAGAATCTAGACGAAAAGCTTTGACTAAAAGCTGTGTGCTGTTATAAATCAGTCTCGTGTTTTACTTACTAAATTGTAAAAATTCTGCTTTCTTTTAATTTTTTTTTTATGGTGGATTTTCAAAGGCGTGGTGCTTTGTTTAGATTTCATAGGTCACCATTGCGAGTGTACATGTAGATATATAATGATGATACGAGAAGAGAAATCTTTGAATAATTTTTTAAGCAAACTACGCGCACGGGGAATGTGTAATTTGAAGATTTATAATATGTAGAATAAATGGGGAAAACTATATTTTTTTAACAATATGTTGTATATTTCAAAAATACTTACGAGGCTATTTAAAAATTACGTACTTGGTAAATGGCTACGAAAAGCTACACCTGTCTAGTTCAGTCTATACAATGACAGATCAACTTACAGTGGAAACGAATAGCTTTGATTAATTTTACAAATATCGTCCGTGAACTGAGATCTTCTATCTACATACAAACAAAATTTTCAGGGGGAATTTAAAATTAATTTATTGATTTTTCGTGGAGAATTTTGATATAACAAAAAAGTAGTTGCTTACTATTAATGTCTTTTTATGAAATCAAAATTAAATGCAGTTAATATTTGATTGTTTTTTATTTTAATCGTAATTAGAAGTTTTAAAAGTTTTGCGTAAAAATGCTAGTTAGAAGGTATCAGAAGTTCACGGACGATATGTAAATGAAATAAAACAAAACAATGAAAATTTGATGAATTATGGTCGATTTTCGACCACCAGACGATCTCTAATAAACAGTGTGAAATACGCTTTTGCAGGTATTTCTCAAAGGTTTATCTTAGGAGACGAGATTTTCTATCAATGTTTCCATTATGCTACTTTGTTTTTGCACTATCTTTGAAACCGGAAATGAAGATGTGTTTATTTTGCTATGCAAGAACACCTCAGTTAGCAAGAATATCATATATGTTCACGTATAGAACTCATAGAAAAACAAATATAGATTCTGCGAATTTATTGTTTAAACTAACGTAAGTATATCCACTTTTAAAGAATTCATTTATTAACTAACTAGCAGCGCCCTGCAGTTTCACCCGCGTAAGGCCCGATCCCGTGGGAATATCGGGATAAAAAGTAGCCTATGCGTTAATACAGGTCTCCAGCTATCTACATACCAAGTTTCATCGCAATCGGTTCAGTGGTTTTTGCGTGAAAGAGTAACAAACATCCATCCATCCATCCATCCAAACTTTCACATTTATAATATTAGTAGGACGTAGTAGAAATCTAAGCGTAATCTAAGCGTAATGTGGTAGTAGAAATCTGTGTTAGCTCTATCTTGATCTTAACTTTTTGGTAGCGATTGAAACTGAGTTTCACAACCAATTGCGTAGAGGAATTTTTATTCTTTCATCGCAATTACTTGAACATGAGCATCCAATATTCTCTTTCCCAACTCATTACGAAACTATTGCGATACCTGGACTCTGCCCAACTGAAGAACCACAGAAGATGCAGCCATAATAATATTGTGTTTTGTTGGGTTCAGTTTCTTTTTTGCTTGACATGAAGTTATTCTTTCATTACCAACCCTCCTGTTAGTTTTATAAATAGCATGAATTTATAGTGACGACGGTGATCGTTCTTACAATACGAGTATCTAAATCCTAACTACGATATCATAAATATGAATGAGTTAGTTTGTTTATTTGTTACGATTTCACACCTTAACTAATGAACCGATCATCATGCAATTTTGAATACACGTTGTCAGGGTTGTACAGAAAAGGACATATATACCTTTCATCCAGAAAAAAAAACTGTTCTGGAGGAATAAAAAAATTTAAAGTTTCTTATTCGTATATTATTTTTATTATTGTATATTTAAGTTAATGCTTCCTGTGTCGACCGACAACCGAAATGCGAGCGAAGCCGCCGTACAAAGCTAGTATGTGTTGTCGCCACATCAAAAACTCGTATTTATTTAATTAAATTTAGGGGCAAACTATAATAGATGACAAAACAGTGCACTATTTAATAAAAATTATTTTACAGCCCTTATTTTAACTGGTTACACCCGGTAGCACCACGCTATTAGTCGGTTGACAATAGTGGGGTGATAACAGGCTAGGCGTGTATTATAAGTTGATTACAATCACTGGAGTGCTGATTGAGGTACAAATAACATAGCAGTTCCTGTTATTTAATGATTTTGATAGTTTATAGCAATAGTGGTGAGATTGTGCTAACATAATTATGTACTTAATTATTAAATACAATTCTCGATAAGTCTATTTGCACCTTGTCTCACCCACGTAGTTTACAACTTAATTGTCTCTAATCTGTAGTGTTAATCGTTGTTTCAATTACAGAACAATAGCGATATGGGCGTCTATTCTCTCACACGTAAACGCCTGCCTGTTTTTTAAACTGTCATGCTTAAACCCAGTCCACTGCACTTCAGCTAATTGGATGTCAAAGCCGGAACTTAACTTGCAGGCTAAATATGCAGAGGTATAGCTACGTTCAAAATGCGATCTCATCAACACACTGCTAATTCTATAACATAATAGACTATTATCATAAAATACACAACAGTCGAACATTAGAATATCTACTACAAAACTTCCGTCCGCGTTATTCTTAGACACGGTTTGACAAGCGTAATTGATAAAGTTACGCTTAAGTAGTCATTTCATATATATTATCTAAATATTAGTCGCGGACACGGTTTCGTCTACTGTCTATATTGCCAAATTCGCCTGATTAAAATATGATAAAAGATAAAGCCTTATTTTTTTTGTGATCGCTGTCTGCGCTAAAATTTCACCTTCTTGCACTTGACTATTTATTTAGTCGGTCTTATGTCTTCTAGCTCCACACAATTTTGTCCCGTCGCGTCGTCTGTTGTGAGAGACGACGGGACAGAAGTGTGTGGAGACTTAGAGACCTTATTACGCAATGTCATCTTTCACTTTCACACAGTCCAACTCCTGCTCTTGTGTCATCACTTAAAGTCATTACAGAACCATACATAGTACTCTATATTTTCTATTTCTGTCATCCCTTCTCCTGCTTTGCACACCAATACAGATACGCGTTTCTCATCGCGTCTGTGCTCGATACTAAGTTTACGTTACATAACTATAAAACGATCTCGAATGCCTATAGTGGCAAAATAATATAAAACATCTCATAAAAACGTATATAAACATAGGCATGTTTATGTAGAAAGGTGTTATTAAAGTAAACACCAGTTACTCTCTAAGGAGCCATATATACACACGACCGGAAGCCCGTTTCGAATTCTGACAACAAATCTTGTTCGTGTTTCGTGACGTCTATATAGTAGAGTAAATCATAAATCTATATGTATAGATTTATGATGTACTCTAGTCTGTACTCGAGTACACAATGCTGTCATTGTAATCATTTTCCTTAGTCCGGTTTCATAGGGAATCAATGAAAAATGGAATTCAAGAGTTTAAAAAATAATATCACAATAAAAATATAATCAGCATAATTTTTTACATTGTTCTCCGCAGGGAAATTATTTCGCTTTGTACGTAGCAGCGTTGTGGTACGTGATAAACTTACTGACAATAACTGGCACTGGAGATGTAACAGCGCAAAATAGTTTTGAAGTAGTCGAAACTATTATTGCCATAGTCGTCATCAAATTTTGTACAGGTAAGAAGACGCTACGCTTTTTACCGAATAACCCCCCTTTTTTTTGTGCGTGTGGAAACCCCCTCGGGCCGTCACCCCACCGGGGTTTTCAATGGGGCGGTGTGTCGGAATCGAACCGACTAAAACCACACGGTGCGCCGTACTGCGCCTTAAATAGGAGGGACCCGGGAACAGCTTTTATTAAGACATCAAGACCGAATAAAAAAAAATAATGCAGGGGGCATTAAGGTATTGTTAAGTTGACTACGTGATAATGTCACTCTGGACTACGGCTACGGTAAACAGTTTCCATTGAGTGAGCCATTAGTTTAATTATGTCACCTTAATTCTACACAAAGAATGATGAAGGATGTCAATCAACGCAGCCAAACTATTTTTCTGCGGAAACTTAAATGTTGCTGACTTATATACACACGTGTGTAACCAGTGTGTGTAGTCAAGGAAAATATTTAATAAACTATTTAATCTTTGTTACACATTATAGCCACATAAAAAATATATTTAACTTACTGTGCGCCGCAAAAACAGCCACTGTGATAACGCTACATAAAAGGTACAAACAGTTTCTTTCTCATCATTTATATGTTGGGATTATCTGAATATGCAAGGCATATCTTCATAATTAAACCCATAGTAGTATAAAAATATAAATTAAGAAGAGTCACTTCCACGAGCTTGAAATGAAATGAAACTTTATTTGCGGGAACAGGGTAACAAAAGGTCTGATTGGTTAAGATATACGGTTTTACTCACGTGTATATTTCGGGGATGCCCGACTAGTTTCGGACCCGACGGAGGCCCTGCAACCGGTGTGGCAGGACGCCTCACCCCTTGATAAAGGGCTCCCGTCGGGTCCGAAACTAGTCGGGCATCCCCGAAATATACACGTGAGTAAAACCATATATCTTAACTAATATGAATACCACTCACGAAAGTTTTTATTCGAGCAAAAGGTCTGATGTCATAAAGTAAAAAGTTCATGTTCCGCCTTGGTTAAGGCATGCAAATATTAAAAAAAAACATTTTTGCTTTGCTATACCTACGTCTTATTATGCACTTGATTTTCAGGCCTGCTCATATCAGAAATGTCAGCAATGATAACAGCGCATTCGTCGTCTCGTATAGCTTACGACTACGATATCAATGAATTGAGGGACGGTCTTAGAGACATGGATTTGAGTTTACACCAAATGAACAAAATGTGGGATTACGTTCGAGAACTTTGGAATAGACAGCAAGGCAAACAGGTCAATAACATTCTAGGTTTAGTCGTCTTAGATTAGTTGCATATCAATACAAATAGATAAAATTTAAGTGTCTGTTTCAAAATAATAGTTTTTATTTAAGCTCATACAGTTATTTGCACGATACCTATGCCTAAAAATCAGTTTTTAAAATTTTTGTCTGTCTTTCTGTTTGTTCCGGCTAATGTCCGGAACGGGTGGACCGATTTAAACGGGACTTTCACTGGCAGTTAGCTGGTGTTATAAAGAGTAATTTAGGCTACTTTTATTTTGGAAAAAGAATTAGGGTTCCGTACAAAATATATAAATATGTACACGCGAGTGAAGCCGCGCGGGAACTGTTAGTATGATAATATGTTTTTGGCAAAATCGAATGGAACCTGTCGCTATCTATAACCCATAGTGACAAGTTCAATACGATTTTACCAACATTTTAATTTTCCCTTAAGAATGAATTCCCAAACTCTTCTAAGTGACATAGAGAAAGAGCTTTGGTGTGGTCGATGATAGAGGGTTTATACTCGTAATTACATGAAAGGAAAAAAAATTGGAACATTTGGCCACCCGGCAAATACAAAGTAGTAGTGTCATAATACAAAAACAGCTATTTTGAGAAAACACAACTTCTATGCCAGTGAATTGAACAAAACAGCTCAGTGAAAAAGGGAACTTCGTTCCTTTTTTCACTGAGCTAACAACGATGTTTTTACAGCTGACCAAATGTGACATTTGCTATTCAATGCTATAAAAATGTTAAAACGTACCTAACATGTGATATGACCTTTTTTGTGCCGGGTGGCGATTTGGAATATTCAAATAGAATGAAAGTAATCATAAATTTCTTAATAATAATGATGATACATTTATAAGTAAAATTTAATGAGTCTCAACAAAAATCCCTTGAATATTTTAACCATTAAAACACCTTCCTATCGTTTATATAAAATTTGTTCAAAATACCAATAACTAATAATAACTTGACACATTACATTGATTCCAAATTAGGCAAAGCCTGTACTATGTTACCCGGACTGTTAACAAAGTTATTTATATGTTGTGCCTGTGACCATGGCCAGTGCAACCTGGTCGAAACGTCAGGCAGTTCAGAGGTATGTAATACCTTTTCGTGATCGCGTTAATTCCCGTATAAATACATAATTATATCATGGAACGCAAAAGTTTAAAAGTTATTTATATATTTCTAAATACATACATATTATAGATAAATTACACCTAGACCCAGAACAAATTATCATGCTCATCACCCAATATTTGTCCTGGGTGGAAATCGAACCCACGAACTCTGGCTCAACAGTCAGGACCACTAACCACTAGACCAACAGGCCAATCAAATAACAAAGTGTGGAAACGTTAAAGTGACCTTTATTTAATTTTTTTTTATGGTACAGGGAGCAATGAGCATACGGGTCATCTGATGGTAAATGACTACCGCCGCCCATGAGCACCTGCAACTCAAGAGTCAGAAGTGCGTTGCCGGCCTTCAAGGTGGGCGTCGTATAAGGGGGGAATACGGGGCGAGGAAGGGAGAGAGGGAGAGGGAAGGGTTTAGGACCTCCGGTAACCTCATTTACTCGGCGAAAAGCAAATCATTGCTTCACTGCCGGTTTTCTGTGAGGCCGTGGTATCACTCCGGTCGAGCCGGCCCATACGTGCCGAAGCATGGCTCTCCCACGACAGTGGGAGTACAAGTTAATCAAAATAAAAACTTAATAAACATTATATTTCTCAAGTTCTGAAGTAGACTTTATAGCATCGTAGGCGTCGACCATCACTGTTAATCGGTAGGAGTGTACAATATAACTCTATATATGTATTTTGCTTTAATGAATAGTTTTTTGGCAAGTATTATCATGTCAGGCCTTAGCCACGCCTTGTGTAATTTTCCCACGTTTACATTAAATTTGGCATCATCGCCATGTACGATTGAATCTGTATTCGTCAGCAACATTTTACTTTTATTCCATTATGATTTAACTTCACAATCTAGCTTCAAAAGCCCCTCTACACTACTCGCGAAGTTGCTCGAAGTTATGCGAATGCGAGAGTGTAGACAGGCACTTTGCTTCGCTTCGTGCAACATCACATAGAGGGGCTATAAGACTAATAAGTACTGACAATATTAGAATTCACAATATTAAAAATCTCATCATTCATTCATTCATGTCTCCTCATTCGACTTTTTCTTGTAGTCTATATAATGAACTATTTTGTTTTGTTGTGTTCTTTAGAGATACAGGGATTAGAATAAAAACTGCCGTGAAAGGTATTCAGATATATAAAGGATATACGGTTTCCCTTACGCGTGTATCGGGGATGCCCTACTAGTTTAGGACCCGACGGGGGACCTTCATCAAGGGGTGAAGCGACCTGCCGCGTTTCGTTCCGCGTCGATGTCAGGCGGTGTCGGGTGAAGTGCCTGACACCGACGCGGAACGAAACTAGTCAGGCATCCTTGAAATAAACACGTTTGTAAAACCATATTGTGGCGACTTCCACATATAGCCAAACCATACTTCAACATCATCACTGTGGAGGAACGGCTGTTATGTCGGTCCAACACAAGAGGAGGATCCTCCGACAGGGTCAGGTGATCATGCCTGGCGGACCGCAGCCCAACGGTTGATGTTGGGAAGTTGTTTATATACTAATCGTTGCGACGACTTTCATTGCGCGATGCAGGATTAGTCGTTTCTCCGTAGTTCAGCTCGTCTTCGCTAGATGATCATTTCTGCTGTTCGGCTGCTCTCCGTCCGTGTACATCACTAGGTGTTAGCAGAATACCAGCGCTACCTCCTCGAACTGGCATTACGCTGAGCTAACGACCATTTTTGGCTCAGGCAGAAATTTTTAAAAAGTTGTAGGTTTGTAATTGTCAATTTAATGATAACTTTGTAGTACAATCTTTTGTTATACCTGTGTACGAGGTCAAATAAATTTATTTCTTTCTTTATTTTAAGTATGTTTTGGCTGTATGTGGAAGTCGCCACAATCCTTTATAAATAGATAGGGTTTCATTATGTTCTTTCAGTTTTATGTAGTACCAGCTTTTGCGGCTTCGCTCGCACTAATTTAGATATTGGCAATAAATTTAGGTATCCCTGGGAACGGTATTTTTTCTGGATGAAAGGTATTTTCATGTCCTTTTCAGTAACCTTCTGTACCCCTGACTTGTATGAAACATTTTATGATGATCGGTTGAGTAGTTAATGCGTAAAAATGTAATAAAAAAGTTAGTGACACTTCTAAGTTAATTAACCAACGAATTTTAATATACAAATGCACAAAAATGATACACGTGAATGACACAAGAAGGCTTCGTAGTACGCAGGCGCAAGGAGACGTGCTAGCATACGAAGATTATAGGAAACACTGTATAATTGTATTCTATCTCATTCTCTCGCAAGCTAAATCCTATTTATGAATATGTTTGTCTCTTTTTAGTTTGAGTTTTTTGTTTCATCGAATTTCAAATCACAAAGATTCATTTCATATATTTAGTAAGAATGCCATATGTATTTAGGAAGGAGTGTAGAGGAGCTTTTAAACTTTCTTAAATTTTCTAAACAAACTGCACATATTGTGCAAAATTTCATTAAAATCGGCTCATTAATTTAGAAGTTCATCGCGATCAAACAACGTGACACGAAATGTATATATCTAGATACGTAGATATTAGGTTTAACGATAGATCTTGTCTGAAGAAAAACAAATTTATAAAGAGCTGCCTCATATTAGGTTAATTTTTCTTTTTGTTTTTAATAATTTTCTAAAAATAATAAACTTCGTTACTTGGTTTCTGTGACACATCAAATAGTGCCATATGCGCAATAACATTTTATGTTAATTCTAAATATTCCAGATGCCAGCACTCATCTACAAATTACCATTCCGCCTACGATGCCAAGTAATGGAAGCAGTATACGGCTCGCATATAAGAGAATCTGTTATATTCAGCAAGACCGACGATGATTTTAGAAGAATGCTGGCCATGTGGATGAGACACTGTGTGTTCTTTCCTGGCAATTACATCGTGCAGTGTGGTGACTCAGATCAATGCATATATTTCATACATAGAGGACAAGTACGTATGACATAACCTGCACGTCCATGTGACGTCATCTATGTTAACAGATCTATTAAAATAATCATATTCATCAATGCATCTCAGTACCTAAAGTAATATTATAGATTAGTTGGCTATTATTTATTTTATTAGTAATTCATCATTTATACCGCAATTACTCATTTATATCTGCTGTTATATTATTGGATGTTTGTATTTTAAAGGTCGAAGTGCTAACAGTACACCCGAACTTAACGGAATCAATTTACGACGTTTTAGAACCGGAGGATAGTTTTGGAATCGCTCAGGTAATATATAAGATACATACTTACTTATGTAAATACGAACCAATTTTCTTGACTAGTTCTCTGAAGAAACTGAAGAGAACTCCTCGTATTAAGGAATATGCACATATTAACATGAACATTAGTAACGACGTCAACTCTATTCTAATTTGACTGGCCTGATCTAGTGGTTAGTCATCCAGACTTCTGAACCAGAGGTCCTGGGATTACCAGGACAAATAATGGTGTGATGAGCATGATCATTTGTTGTGTCTGGGTGTAATTTATCTATAATATGTATGTATTTAGAAATATATAAGTATGTTTATCAGCAGTCTGGTTACCATAGTACAGGCTCTGCCTAATTTGGGCTCAGACGGCCGTGTTAGATGTGTCAAGTTATTATTATTATTCTCGCGTCATTTGAAATCAACACAAAGAACACCAATGGTCTCCCACGCACGCACCTTAACTTTGTGCCCAAATTTGAATTGCGGGCGGTGTGCACAACCTGTTTATTATACAGGATGTAATCCGTAAATAAACAAGAGACGTATAAAGAGTTAAAACATTTAAAGCATATCATACATTTAAGTAGTCTAAGAATACGTGGTAAGTGTATGTTATGATCTGAAGGAGTCAAACGATTTAAGAGGAGGCAGCGTTTTTGTGCGACTGAAACGTGTGTGTGTGTGTACGAAATATTGAACTCAATATGTTTTTTATAACAAGTGTTTCGTTTAAAATTTAGATTAGATATAAACGTTGTTTAAATATCTTAATATTTAGGTGTGTGTATTCAAGTTTCCTATTAAGTTAAAGGGACTGGTGTATAAAACTATCATCAGTCCTGCCATTCCCTACGAATCAGAAAGTAGACCCACAAAGAGAACGGATGAGAGACGCCTGCACGTAGCTGAAATGCGAATGTTGAGATGGGTGTGAGGTGTGACTAGGATGGACAAGGTGAGAAATGAATATATTATAGGGAGCCTGAAAATAGCAATAGTAGATAAAAAGCGGAAGAGCAATAGGTTATCCTGGCATGGACAGGTGATGCAGAGGGATAAGCAAAATGTGGTGAAAAGTGTTTTATATATGGAAATTGACGGGTACAAGAGAAGAGGACGACCAAAGAAAAGGTAGATGAACTGTGTCAAAGAAGATATGGTTAGAAAGGGAGTAAGTAGTGAAATGACTAAAGATACAGTAGAATGGAAGAATAAAACCTATTGCACGGACCCCAAATAAAATTGGGATAAGGGTAGGCAGATGATGTGTCAGTGTATGCACAATGCATGAATCTTAAAATTTAAAGTGATTGTATGCACGTATGTAATACCTAAATATATTCGACAACGATATTTCTAACAGGGGGGCTCGTGGCTAAGTAGTAACCGAGTAGGTTACACATTACAAAGTTACGTAATCCTAGCCAAGTCAGTCTAGAATGAGACACAACACATTGAGACCCCTCCATGCCTCGGAGAGCACGTTAAACCGTCGATCCCGGGTGCCATAAAAACATCTGTGGCATTCGTTACGGGTAGTTGGAGCCCTAAAAAGTCCGGCAACCTGGTCTAACTACAGAACTTCGATATCGCCTAGTACTTGGTTTGTGGAGGTCTGATGGCAGTCGCTCCACGTAAAATATCAAAGTTCGGTCGTATCGTAGTTAGACTGAAATCCGACCCCAACTTAGTTAGGAAAAGGCGCGGAGGATAATGATCGATATTTTTAACATCTAATATCGCTTATAATATACCTATAATCGCTTAGCTACACTCTGTATACAAATAATGACTAATAAAATCAGATAAAATCGTATCTGACTAAAGAACTTTTTACTTTATTAGAAAGCTGCTTAAACTGGTTTGAAGCAATGTTTGGTGAAAATATTTTTGTGTGTACGAGTAGTTAGCAGATAAATCTGTGTGTACATATTTATCTGCTAACTTCACGTATTACAACACGAACTTCAAATTTACCATCTACTTGGACGGAGCTCGATATAACACAAAACAATGTATTTCACAAACATGCATCATGATTAGGCCTGCCATCACTTAAATTGCCGACGCCGGACAAAAACTTTAAAAAATCCGGACACATGAGTGAAATCGAGATTCTTTCCCGGACACCTTAAAAAAAACGCCTATTCCATTTAAATTTTTGGCTTGTTAACGATTCATCTAACAATTATAATTATCCTCTGGCATAGAGTGTCCGGGTTTTACCCGCTACTACAACGCGTACACCGCTACTACATGTACGCTCCCCGGACATCCTCTAAACTAGGACAAATCCGGGGAGACCCGGACGGATAGCAGCCCTAAACATGATATAATTATGTATTTCAACGGGAATTAACGCGATCACTCAAAGGTATTATTACATACCTCTGAATTGCCTGACGTTTCGACCAGGTTGCACTGGCCGTGCATGCATCATGAATCTTATTTACCATTTGGGCAAATCTGATGTCAAGTGTAATCGTAAGTCGGTAGCAAAGATTCTATCAAAATATTGCACGGTATTATTATATTATTGTTTTAAGTGCCTAGTGCCACGTCGACCATTTCTGGTCTTTTGTAGCGCACTTTTTGCTTTACAGTTCACTGCTCAGACTTATGGCTTCTAGAAACCTCCAGATCCTTTCAGCAGTGATTGTTTGTATTTCCTGCGGTTGCATGATGTGTAACCCTAGGTTAATACTTCGGTGCCGCATTCGTGGGCCACAAGAGCATAGAATACGCATTGCAGTTTCTTCTGCCTCTTGACAGAATCTGCATATTGTGTTCTCGCCCAACTTTAAGTTAAACATATTTTTGTTCAGCTTGCACAGTGTTTGCACGGTATGTGGCAGTAACTCATTTTGTAATTTTTAAAAAGACTGTCTCCTTTCAATATTAGCTCTAGATGTAAAGGACTAGTTAAACCAACTGGGTATATTATAATTAAAAAGTGATCCAGTTATATGGGAGAATTTATAGTAATGAGATGAGACGGGTTCATAATTTCTTTTCTAGGGACTGTTTGTTGGCGTGGCTCATCATTTTTCTTTCCGAGCACGGACTGTTGTCGACATTGTATATTTAAAGCTGGACCATTGGAAATATTTGCTGGACTATTATCCGCAGTCCGCGAAGCTCGTGCGAAGAAAAGTTGAAAATGTATACTTAGCTATATGATCTATTTAGTCTTTTATATTAGTATAGTGATGTAATGTTAATGGGAAATATTAAAGTTGACTATTATGTTCGAAAGTCTGGTTTATTTTAAATCGGTATTTAACAATAAAATGTTTACATGAAAAATTCCTTAGGTGTAAAATTAATTTCATTTAAAAAGTTATTGATCAAGGCAATAATAATATCACGAATATATATCGACAATCTATGTCAGTATTTTTATAAATAAGGCATTTGGGTGCCTAGCGCAAGTTTATTATGTATTCATTTTTCTCGGGAACTGCCTTTTTAGGGTATACCCGAATTCCTTGTGTCGGGAAACCGTGTGGCTTTAGTCCATTTGATTCGACATACCACTTCACCGCTAGTGGTTGATCCACACGATAAAAAGAAAAGTATTCACTTACAATATACATTATTTCTAACTGACTGTGCGTGGCTAGTAGTCGTCTTTAACACCACTGCCTACGTTAAAACTCGTACTAGACATTGGAAAAAAAAAACAATACATAAAGCTTTTCCTGCTTACTACAACAAAAACTAAATAAAAATAGCAACTACACAAAAGGTATATATAAGTATAATTACATTTGTACTATAGCATCCAAAATCAACTTATAATCAGCATAATATATGCTTATCTTACCCAACAAATCGTATTACGTAAAGCTATTCATTCTGACGCTTTCTCTTCCGTGTGGCTCTTTGCGAAAGCTCCGTCGATATGTCTTGAGTAATTTCGAAGTCTTCTGTTGAATCCTGATTCAGAGTCGGTTCGGCTATGGTGTTGTAGTCAACTGACTGTTGAGTCGTTTGTATTGGTTGAGTTTGTGTTAATCTGGAACTGATGACAAAGGTTTGAGATTCAGGATGACGTAATAAGAAACTTTTACAGCGAAATTTTGTTTATAATTTATGGCATTCAGGCGTACAGATGCCCGTTCGATCGGTGTTAGAGGAGAGTGATGTGGCAATATTCACATACAGAAAATATACCTCACCGTCATCTAGCGAATATAAACTGAACTACGTAATAACTACTGACACTGCATCGCCTGCAATGAAAGCTCTCGCGCTGATTAATATATCGCTTCTTTGCTTCAATAACGTGATAAGTCCGAAATATCTTTTTTTAACCGACGAAAAAAAAAGGAGGTTCTTAATTCGACCGTATATATATATATTTTTTTTTAAGTTTGTTCAACCCTCTCTCCGTTATTTATGAACCGATTTTGATTAGTCTTTTTTGTTAGATAGGGTATACCTCAAGGGTGGTCCCATGTCAAGGAAGTCAGGATCTGATAATGGGATCCTGATAAAATTGAGAGAAACCCTCGAAAATTGGAAGAAAGAATAGTGTTTCTGTTTACTTTTCATTACTTTATCAAGTATTGGCGTTCAGAAATCATCATATCATGTAACTGAGCTGATGATGAAAAAAAATCATCAAATAAAAATCTTTTAACAAAAAATTAAACCGACGAAATAACTAAAAAGCAATAAATAAATAAACCTCTTAAGTCTTGAGCTTATTTACATAAACTACCAAATTTTATATTAAATTATTTTGAGTCGGCGCCAAATAATAAAATGATTAATTACCTACGTATAGCCATGTCCATTTCTACGTAGGTACATATAAAATTTAGATAATTAATCAGTTTGTTGTTTGGCGCCGACTCAAAATAAGTTAAAATAAAATTTGATAGTTTACGTAAATAAGCTCAAGACTTAAGAGGTTTATTTATTTATTGCTTTTTAGTTATTTCGTCGGTTTAATTTTTTGTTAAAAAGATTTTTATTTATATTTGATTTTGATAAGTTTTGACACAGTTTATCTATTGTAATTTATAATCTATATATTTTTTTTTATGATATATCATAAAAAAATATAGGGGGCGGGTCACCTGGTGTCGCCAGTCACCATGGTGACTACCGCCGCCCATGGACACCTGCAACTCAAAGAGTTGCAAGTGCGCCGGCCTTTAAGGTGGGAGTAGGGGAAGGGGGGGGAAGGTTAGAGCCTCCGGTGACCTCAGTCACTCGGCGAAAAGCAATGTATTCATTGCTTCACTGCCGGTTTTATGTGACGCCGTGCTATCACTCAGTTTGAGCCGGCCCATACGTGCCGAAGCATGGCTCTCCCACGAATTGTATATAGATAGTATAAAAATATTTGTATTGACACAATTATTTTTTATAAAGGGTTAAAAACACTTCTGTAAAATTTAAATTTTCAAGTTAACACGTTATTGAAGCAAAGACGCGATATACAACTTCCCAACATCAACCGTTGAGCCCCAGCCTGCCCGTATCACTCGGCCTAGTCGGAGTAACGGCGCTTTGTATTGGAGACACTCACGGCCTCTCTTTTAAAAAAAACCAGACGGTGTTAACAATATTTAGTTAATATCACATCGTTTTGTTGTGTGCTATTATGTTTTTAAAATTAAAAATAAATAAACTAAAAAAAGAATATGACAATAGGGAAACTGAAAATTAAGGAAAAATTAAAAAGAAGAAAAGAAAAACATGAGAGATGGAAAATAAGAAACATATTAGCTCACATTACATTTCTATTAAGTACATGAAATAGCCTGTGAATCCAATACAATTCCATCCCAAGCGTTTTTATCCTGTGTAGAAAAAAGTACTGTTAGTCACAAATAAGGCCTAGGTAATTGTTATAAATGTTGTTAATTCTCGTAAAAGCTTACCTCTCATTGTTCATTCGCTCTAATTGCTCACCACTGAAGTCAATTTTACAGCAGGGCCATTTTTGAACTTTTTCTAAATACCGATTGAGGCATCTTGTATGAACGGCTAAGGAGCAACCAGGACAATTGTAACCCTGAAAAAGATTATAATTAAGGATAAATAGCTTGCTTTGTGTGTAATTATATACATGGGATGTACCTTGAGACTTAGTTTGTGTGATTCACATAACTGTTGTGTTGATTAATTGAAGCCTCAACAACACACATTAAAATTCCTAATGTGGGAGTTGTTATGCTAGCATGTCTTCAGCCATAATTAGGTAGTCTATTATCTTTTAGCACCTACTAGTGATTATCACTTTGAAGTTTTACCTAATTAAACGCAAAGGGAACTATTGAGATAAAAAATAAGGTAACATAATTTTTAATTATGTATAAATTAGCTGCGCCCCGTGGTTTCACTTGCGTAAGTCCCGTTGCCGTAGGAATATTAGGATAAAAAGTAGCCTATGCGTTAATCCACGTCTCCAGCTATATACATACCAAGTTTCATTGCAATCGGTTCAGTAGTTTTTCTGTGAAAGAGTAACAAACATCCATACTTGCACACATACATCCTCATAAACTTTCATGTTTATAATATTAGTAGAATATGGGAATTAACACTGTCAGCCTGTGACCACATCTAGTGCAACTGTTTAAAACGTACCTATTATGTGAGATTGCGTTAGTTCTCATGCATATACACTATGATAAATAAGTTATTTGCAAACATACATAGAAAATATTTATACAAACAAATTAAGAAATTTTTTTTTTAAAGTTGCTTGAGAAAGAATACAGTTAGGGATTGCAATCCAGAAAACCGGGCCCAGCAATCCAGCGTATCATAACGTGATTATTGGATATCAACGGGATCCAGTACAAAAAACAAAATAAAAATCGATATTTGAATGACATACTCTATAAACAATTTGCTTGCAAAGACAGCATTCTATAATGGTGTCTGGCATGTTCTGACGAAGGTAGCCCTCGAATTCATGGATAGCTCTCACACCTAGTGCATAATTATTTTCTTCCTTGTCCAGATACCGCATTCTACACCATGTGTTGAGTAATTTCTGAAACACAATACATAATTTTACTGTAGTTATGTAACATTTATTTTAATACAGTACACTTGATAAGCTGATCTTGAGCCATACAAGTGATTTTAGTTATTTAGGTATTGCCACATTTATCTCTCTCACATGGAGCTCAGGTGACCCTACTCACAAGCAGAAAAAATCCACTTTTCTAGTAGTACTATTTAACAGAAGTCTTCTGCGGGTATCTGAGACTCTGGTAAATGAATAACTGGGTGGCTCACACTTGAGTATTTTGAATATAAAACATATTTATTACAGTAAACATTTCAACTATTTTGTTTAAAGCAGCTATTTTGAATGAAGATGTTTATGCAGACATTGATGAATGAATGACCAATGATTGAAAGTTGTGAAAATAGCTCTCAACATGCATATCTTATAATCAACATCAACAGAAAATGAGTGTATTCCAAGTCACTACAACAAATTATACCAATTGTGTAGAAATACTAATCTCTTTAAATTTATATTTAATAATGTAGTAGGAGCCTTATTTGTATGGTTTGATAAAGAAATATTTAAAAAATTACTACTGATAAAGAAACAACTCTTCATGTAGTAGATGCTAGAACTGTTTTTTATAGAAAATTATGACCATAAATCTTAACAATTACTTATCTTATTACAAACACAAAGATAATTAAAATGTTGCATAATATACATACTCCTTTGCACATTTCTCTTTTGAGATATGATGAAGAAACTTTAATGTTTATGGTAGTGTCTTTATAGCCTTCCCTACTGAAAATGTTTAACTAGTTAAAAAAATACTAAAACAAATATGTTAATTACTGCCTTCCTTTTGGTACATAAAAGATCTTATATAACATTGTTTTCTGAGCCATAACTAGCATGATTATTATTTATAAAAATTGACATATTATTATTATTAATTTATCATTGATTCTTACCCCCAGCCACTCATAAGTCAATAGGATAATTTAAAATTAAAATGATAATTTTAATTAAATTTCTATTAGGTCTTAGTACATGTTTCATGGTTGCACATTATCATTACATATCGGATTTATTAACATTGTTTTACTTACTTGTGCGTCCATTTTAGTAAAAGATGATTTCATGTTACCAACTAAATTAATAGCATTTATTCCTGTGACCTGTCTAGATTCAGTAGTCATGATTTGCTCAATCAGTGTTCTGAAGAATTCCAACTCAGTAGGAGAGAACACATTATGCGATTTAGTAGCATCGTCATAACCAACAGACATAAAAACTATAACCTCTTCATTGGTCACTTCATCATTTGTTATTTTGATTTCCTGCTGATACTGACGTACTTTATCATTCACTTCTTTGACCATATCAGGTATTTTAATTTCCTCGTTACCTGAAATCAATGTTTTAAACAATATTGATGTAGTACATTTTAGGTAAAATTTTGTGTTATTAAGTGTGTTACAAGTGATGACATACGGATCTGAAACATGGTCTCTCAATGTAAGCTTAATGAACAAGCTCAGAGTTGCTCGACGAGCTATGGAGAGGGCTATGCTTGGAGTTTCGCTGTGATATTGAAGCAGAAATGAGGAGATACGCAAACGAACGATGATCACCAACATAGCCCAACAGATCAGCAAGCTAAAGTGGCAGTGGGCAAGGCACATAGCCAGCAGAACGGACGGCCGTTGAGGTAGAAAGGTTCTGGACTGGAGACCACGGATCGGAAAGCGACAGATGACCTTGTAAAGATCGCGGGTCGATGGTAGATGCAGGCCGCTTCCAACCGGTCTTCTTAGAAGTCATTGAAAAGATGATAATGAAGTAAACTTTAAAAATCAATTTTCTTAGGGTGGACTAGACGTTACATAAAACTTAAAATAGTTAATTTTGATGGGGTGATAGTGAATAGTAATCGTGAGGACGTAAAAGAAGCTCTAAAACTTGTAAATGACAAGATATTTACCACCAGTAAATGTGTCCATAATTTTTTGAAGTTCTGGCAGAGATATGACTCCTTGGCTTGCTACAGTCCGCAAAAAGAATCTGTGTACATTTCCGTAAGTCATTATGAATACACAGCTCTATTATTTCATGTAACAATAAGCAAAAAATAATAACTAGACAAATTATCTAGTTTAATATATTTGGGAATACCGCGTACATTGAACATTGACTTTTGACATTCAGTTCAGTGTTGCCCACATTTAAATTTGTACCGTCAAACAAGGTTAGAGTGTAAGTGTGTGTAATTTTGACTTATTATACCTAATAGATTTTTTCTTTTTTATTAGTACACAACAATTAGTATTATAGGTACTGATTTGGTCAATAAAACCCATAACCCATTATGACCCCATAATAAAACCGATATACAATAAACATGTATCGAGAAATAATAAACCAATTTACATTATTTTCCTCATTCAAAATCAACAAGTTTTTCTCTCAATGTTTCATGTGAAAAGAGTCCGTGATTTCCATGCATGTATTAGTCTATACTAATTTATTATGTTATTTGTGGTATTAGGAACAATAGAAACATTTAAATCACATCTATTTTCTCTGAAGGATCATACAGATAGGTACTATATCAGTAGTACCTACAGGACGCATACATAACCGTGTACTTTATGGATCGTACTAGCGACCCACCCCGGCTTCGCACGGGTGCAATGATGATACTAAATATACTACAGAATGTCTTTACATACAACGTTCGCAGCTTTTTTGCCATTAGACATTACAAACATGTTTTCTTCAGAGGTTACTCTTGAAAGAGCGACATATAATTGGCCATGTGAAAAACACTCAACGCTCAAATCTAAGCCAGCAACATTGAAAGTTCGACCCTGCGATTTATTAATGGCCATTGCAAAAGAAATCTTTACCGGAAATTGTCCGGCCCTCTGGCCGGTACCGCCCAGACCGCTATGTCCCTGCATTTAAATCTGTAATATCTTCGAAAATATTCATTGAAATTACATGCTGTAAAGAGCCGTTTTGATCTATATTAAATGCACAATGTATTTAAGGTACTTAATTGGATAAGGATTAATGCTGTATTGCTTAAAATCGCTTCGTAAGTAAGCCATTATTTCTCGTAAAAAGTAAAGGATAAAAAATGGTTATTGTGGGTTATCCCTAACAGATAGACATATGCCAAAGCAGACTTTTTTGTAGACCTTTTTAAGGTGTACAATATTGTGGTACATTATTTTGATCTATCTCGTAGAGTTCAGCCAGCGTTTGCAATGTAAACGCAAAAAATATGTTTACTTACGACATCACATTAGAAACCTCTAAAGTTATCAGTGTTTCTCTACTATACTATGCATGTATTATACATATAAACCTTTCTCTTGAATCACTCTATCTATTAAAAAAACCCGCGTCAAATTCCGTTGCGTAGTTTTAAAAATCGAAGCATCCCTATGCATATAGGGACAGACGGACAGCAGGAAGCGACTTTGTTTTATACTATGTAGTGATGTAGTGATTACTGTGACAGGCGATGCTGTCCACATTCTATCTTGTGTGCTACACGTACCACGTACACAGCCACATACATGTTAAAATTGAATTAAACGGTTAATAAACTCCGAGCGAGCGAAGTAAGCGTGCCGCGGCAGCGGCCGGCGAGTGCATGAACCGAATGTTATCACAAACGAAGTACTTGGCCAAATCGTCAAAAAAAAACTAAGATCGAACTGAAAAAAATTTGATCGAACAGTGACGACCGGTTAACGAACAGTTCAAATAGCAAAAACAAATGTAAAAAAACGACTTTTCCCCGCCAACTTGAGGGTAATTTTTTATTTTATTAAAAAAAACTAAGATCGAACGAATAAAAATTTTGATCGAACAATAACGAACAGTTAACGAACAGTTCAAATGGCAAAAAAATTAAAAGAAACGACTTCTCCCCGCCAACTTGAGGGTAAATTTTTAGTTTATTTAAAAAAAAACTAAGATCGAACAAATAAAAATTTTGATCGGACAATGAAAAACAGTTAACGAACAATTGAAATAGCAAAAAAAAATAAAAATAACGACTTCTCTCCGCCAACTTAAGAAAGCAATTTTTTTATTTTATTTATAAAAAAAACTAAGATCGAACAAAACCTTATTGAAGAACTATAGACCCATCTCGCTTTTGAGCCATGTTTATAAGCTGTTTTCGAGGGTCATCACAAATCGTCTCGATCGCAGACTTGACGACTTCCAGCCTCCCAGCCGGATTTCGAAAAGGCTTCAGCACCATAGACCATATCTAAACGCTTCGGCAAGTTATACAGAAGACCGAAGAGTATAACTTGCCATTATGTCTAGCGTTTGTGGACTATGAGGAAGCCTTTGATTCTCTCGAAACATGGGCTGTGCTAGAGTCCCTCCAGCGATGCCAAATTGACTACCGGTACATCGAAGTATTGAAGTGTTTGTACAGCAACGCCACAATGTCAGTCCGAGTACAGGAACAGAATTCGAAGGCGATCCCTTTAAGGAGAGGAGTAAGACAGGGAGATGTCATATCTCAGAAACTATTACTGCCACTTTGGAAGACGCCTTCAGGCTCCTGGAATGGCAAGGGCTTGGCATCAATATTAACGGCGAATACATCACTCATCTTCGGTTTGCCGACGATATTGTGGTGCCTACCCCCATCATGGTTGAAGACTCAGTTCTTAAAGTTGTTGACGCGTATGTATACCTGGGACAAACAGTCCAACTAGGTAAGTCCAACTTCGAGAAAGAGGTCAATCGTCGAATCCAACTCGGATGGGCAGCGTTTGGGAAACTTCGCTACATCTTCTCGTCCAAAATTCCTCAGTGCCTGAAAACAAAGGTTTTCAACCAGTGTGTGTTGCCAGTGATGACATATGGATCCGAAACGTGGTCTCTCACTATGGGCTTGATGAGCCAGCTCAGAGTCGCTCAACGAGCTATGGAAAGGGCTATGCTTGGTGTTTCTCTGCGCGATCGAATCAGAAATGAGGAGATACGCAGACGAACGAAGTTACCGACATAGCCGAACTAGTCAGCAAATTGAAGTGGTAATGGGCGGGGCACATAGCAAGTAGAACGGATGGTCGATGGGCCCGAAAAGTTCTGGAATGGAGACCACGGACCGGAAAGCGCAGCGTGGGACGTCCATTGTCGTGGTGGACAGACGACCTGGTAAAGATCGCAGGACGTCGTTGGATGCAGGCACTTCCAACCGGTCTTCTTGGAAGTCATTAAGGGAGGCCTATGTCCAACAGTGGACGTCCTATGGCTGAAATGATGATGATGATGATGAAGATCGAACAAATAAACATTTTGATCGAACAATGACGAACAGTTAACGAACAATTGAAATAGCAAAAAAAAAATGTTAAAAAAACGACTTCTCCCCGCCAACTTGAAGGTAATTTTTATTTTATTTAAAAAAAATGAAGATCGGACAAATAAAAATTTTGATCGAACAGTTAACGAACAGTTGAAAAAGCAAAAAAAATGTAAAAACCAACGACTTCTCCCGCCAACTTAAGACAGCCAGCGTTTGCTTAGCAAAGGGTAACTTGAGTATCGTTTATGAATGACTAGACTGGCCACAGTTACCACAACGAACGCTATGAGAAATTCCTTATTTAGCTTAGCGTTGCTTCCACGCTACTCTAGTATTGTTTGTGAAATATTTTTTCTAAATACGTGCACCCGTTTGGTGTAAGGTGACAAGAACAGGGAGAGAAGCAAGACCAAAACAATCAGCTTTCTCTGTCTACCGACCGTATGCGATCATGGCTTGTTTGCTTCCTCTATTAAAATTATTATCTCTATGTGTCTAAGGGCCAGTTATTGCTAAGACCTTAGCAAAAGTCGTAATTTCTAACGACAAAGTCGTAAAATTGGCAACACTGGCTTTAAGTTGCGTACTTACTTCATAAACGCGCTCAACGCCTAACAAAGATATTTCACTCTACGAAGTATAATTAGTAGGGTTGATAAATTATTAATTATGTTAGTATGTACGAATTAGATAAACATAATACAAATAGACGATATTACGCCGTGCGTAGAAATCTGCATTTATGTATATTTCTCAGTTCCGGATCTTGATAGCAGATGGCTCTACAATTCTATTAATTATGTAACGCCATCTCTTGATTCACCTAGAAAATAAGAGTGATATAAATGTTAGATGAAAATAGAAGATGGCATTCTGCTTAATACTTTTTCCATTTGATAGACGTTTCGAAGTAGCCTCGTAAGTACTGTAGTCTTTTCCAAAAGAGTAAAATAAATATGTATTTGAATAATCGTGTGTTATAAAATGTTAGTTTATTTTTACATTACATTATTAAGTAATAATTTTTCATTAAAACTGGAAGTCACTTAAAAACTACATCTTTAGACAATTTAAATTAACTGGTAACCATTATCCAGCGGCAACAAAGTTTTCTAACTTTTTAATGTTGATGTAAGATTTTTTGAATTGGGCTCATAGTGCTCATACCAATCCCCAAATGTCTTCCAATCTCCTCATCGGTGATACACTGGTTTTCTTCAATTTTTCAGGTTCAGGGCCAATTTACTAGAAGCAATTCTAAAATGTTAGCAGTGTGTTTCCTATAAATATTGTTTTAACTAACCAACGCTCCCTATGTTTTAAGTAACTTTTCGGTAGTCATAGGTGAGCCTTTTTTCACGAATTAAATTTAGCGTGACTCAGTATTTAGACAAATTCAAATGGAAACAACATGCTCCCTTTGATTAAGTACATTCATGTGGGTGAGAAATCAAATCAAATCAAGTCAAATCTTTAGGATTATCTACAGAACTTGGCAACCATTTAGATCTCAATTCTTTTGTCGGCATAGTCGATAACCACGTATATTCTCCATTTTCACATTTATGTTTTTGATGGGATACCATCACATTTTGTAAAGAAATTATTATTATTCATTCAAAGGTGATCTGTAAACTTATCATTTTGACATTATTGTAAAAAGTCGAAATTAAAATTGCGCCACCTGTGAAATTTGCCTTAACTAATATATGGATAATTCGTAAATATCAAAGTATAGTAATATCGCGTAGAGTCCACAAATGGCTTAAAAATATATTTTTTAATATAAAAAACTCGGCTCCGTCTTACGAATTTTTGATCAGGTCACGTGTCCTGACGCGAGTTTAACATTTTTTCCCCATCCCAAAAAGTGCACAACGCCGCTAAAGAAGTTTTCACTTCAATAATTAGAGGGAAGTGGCTGTTGTACGTACTAAGGATAGTGTAAGGAACATAGGATCGAAGGTATAACTATTTTCCATCTGAATTAAACTGGCTTCCGCTTCGTCAGCACCGTCATCTGCGCGCCCTCACTATTTTGTGTTCAATTTTTCAATTCACCCACTTCTCTTACATATCTTACTTCCATTCTCCAGTATCTCTGCAAAGAGTATACAAACACTACGTTAGAAGAGTCGGGACTCTCATACTAAAAAACGATGTATGAAACGGGTTCAAATTTAATTTACCAACACAAAAAACTAAAATTTGATGTGAGCCTAAAATTATGCCAACCTTCAGGAAATAAAAATAGTGTCGTCCATTCTAATAATAGAATTATCGACAAATCCACAGATTAAAAATAACCATCAGCCATTTCGTTAAAATAATCTACGATGACTTTTTTTAGCAGTAATAGGTAAATAAACTACAAAAAAATTAAATTCAATACGAATATATTTATTTCATAAAATTGTTCGTGTTGATGCAATAATTGACACAAGACTCGCACAATCAAGTTGCGCGAGCTCAGCAGTTTACGCCGATCCACGCTATTTCATAATTAAATAACATTAGTATATTCTTGGTCACCAATCGGTTCGGGTGTGCTCATAACCATTTTAACCATATCATTCTAGAGCAAGTTAAGTAGATAAACCATTATTTTGCTTAACTTTTTCTTTTATTTATAACCATATTTTTCCTGTACGGTAACCATAGCCCGTACATAGCCATTTTAAGCGAAATACTGCCAAAAACATATTTTTACGTGTAGAGTTTCTGTATCGGTACGTAAACTAAATCTTCAATTCCGACAGCTTTCACCCACTGCGTGCACCTAAAAAAATGTTTTAGAAGAAAAGATTAACGACCTGTGAATATCGATATCGATAGCTATATTTACAGGATAGCGACAACACTATTAGCTTATATATAAATCCACATAAAAATCCTTTATTTTTTCAAAGAAATATGTACCTATAATAAACAGTCGTTAAATAATACTGTCTAAGGTATTATTTAATGACTGTTAGCAAATTTTGCTAACCTTTCTCTGTCTAAAAGAAGTTTTGCCATAAATAGACGTTTTCCGCTTTTACTTCGCCGAGATGCAATATAACACACTACAGAAGTTTTGTAATACATTTTAATGTTTTGAGACACAAAGAACAAAAAGAATTTAGATTAAATTATCCATAAAACCAAATATAAGAAAAAAAATTCAACTTCAACTTTTGGATTGTGGCTTTGTGGAGTTACCACAATTTTGCCAGTGTCAAGTAGGTATACGGAGGACAAACTGTCAAAGGATTTTATGTGGAGCTGTGGTAGAGCCAAAAAAGAGAAAAAAAATTCATAACAGTTCAAATGAAATTAGGTATATCATATAATGACAATTGTCTGTCAAAATCTGTTTTGACCATAAACTTATAAATATATTATTTTATGGACTCTATCAAAATTAAATTTATGGTTTTGACTGTCATTTGACAATTAAACTGTCAATTGGCAATTAAATAGATGAAAAGAGATAGGTGATAGGTGAGACTATTTGAGTAAGCAGGATAGATATTGGCGCCATATTTTTTTTTGAATCCGTTTCATACATTTGATTTTTTGTATGGGAGTTGCGCAAGGCTGTATCTCTGCTACAACCATAGCCGAAATCTCCACTCTTCAAATTATATTATTCAGTCTGTCCTCCTCTGCGCCGTCCTGTCGCAGGAAATCAAGATGGCACCTAGTCGCCTATGATTTAAAGCAAAGATTCGTGCTCTCCTCTTCCGTAAATTGGCAGAGTCATCAGGACAGTAGAAATATACAGGTGATTTTGTATTTATAATTTATATGCACCTACTTCATTCACTTCTACATCACGCTAAGGTAGACTGGTAGAGAATGCCTTTGGCATTAGGTCTGCCTCTGTACACATTGTGCATAAAGTTTTAAAAAAAAAAATAGATATATGGCACACCACATCATTTCTAATTAGTTGGAATCCAGTAAGGGAATACGTAATGGAACGGAGACATGGATTGAGCCAAGGCTCTGATTTAAGAACTGCGTGTACATTCTTATAGTCGAGATTCGCCAGCATATCTGCAAAATGTGCCGAAACATTTTGAGCCTTTTTGTAAACTTCATTAAAATTCTTAGATATATCAGAAATTAAATTACTGAAGTTTATAATCTCATAACATTAGTGTAAATTTAAAAGCCGATGACATACCTGAGGTATTATCTATTACTACAAATATTTAAGTAGGTAAGTATGTGATAATAAAATAAAGTAAAATTGAATATATTTTTTTTCTGACTTCATAAGTCCGATTAAGTATAATTTGAAATAAATAAATACATAATAAAATATTATCTAACTTACGATCACATTTTTGTTTGCACTAGGTATACCTAATACTATACTTTTTTTACTATGGCAAATAATAACTTTTAAACTTTCGCGATCTACGAAATATACATATTTATTGCAAATATTATTTTTAATGACATGTATATATCCTAATTTGTATGTCCATAAATAGAAAATAGGCATCATTCATTCACTAACACGATGCCTTTAAATGAATGTTCAAATTTTAATTTAAAAATTAAATTATCTATTTTGTGCTTTCATCTTAATTAACGAAGTTCTTTTTTGTTTTAGAAAAGACAACTCCCGCATTAGGTCTTACTCCTGTGTCGCGGAGGACTTTACAAACATACAAAAAACGGACACAAAGAACACCCAGACTCGGGTGGGAATCGAACCCACGGCCTAAGGCATGGCAGTCAGGGTCACAAACCACTAGGCCACCAGGCTTGCTTATTGCTTGTAAAATTAAGAACCTGTACACCGATTCTAAGTGTGCCAGTACACTGTTATGTGCTTTAGGGTGTTTAAATTCATCAAATGTCCTTTACTGTAAGTTCTGGGGGATAATTAGGTCTTTAATCTATGTGTATAAAATACTCTTTTTCAAAACACATATATATATATATGCGATATACGGCTGTCAGACTTCTTCACTACAAAATGTGTAATATATTATAACATAGCATACCTACATCTTAAAGTGCAGGCTATTAAAGGGGCGTATAGTAATTATTTTACATTACCAGGCAAATTGGTCCTACAAAGCCCAATAATTAGATTGATTCTTGGTTTGCGGTACGGTCGTTTATAGAATGTCGTCCAACAAAGGCACAATATAAGATTAAATTGCAAATACCTACATAGAATGTACGTAGGTACCTATTCCTATTAAAGTTGTAATTGCTTACCCGTTCCCTAATTACTACGTCCTGTGTCCCTGTTGTATCTTAACAATTAGGTACCTCATATATAAGATAAACACAATTACAAATATACAGTTTGTTTAGATCTAACAATTTACTATCTCGCATCCATCGCTACTTTGATGTAAACGGCTTTCCTCGGTATTCGGTATTAAATATGTACAAATTTTTATGGCTCTAATTACCTTTAGAGGTATTGAATTCCCATACATTCTGACATTATGTTCTACTATGCATACAATGAGCTATGTACAACTTCCCAACATCAATATTTAAAGGATAATGACCAAAAGTGTTACCAATATTTCTCACGTGTCAAATTCAAATTATTGTAGTAATTATTTTCACATTTTTATACAACTATTTGTGTCAGGAATATGGTTTGTTAACAGGTTATATAATTTGAAAGTAATATAAATAGTTTTTTGATTTCTATTTATATTCGCATTGGCGTTGATGTTCCGTTCCTGTCATTCACGATTTATAGTTCCGATATTTTCATTTTTTCTAATTATTAAAAAATAGATAAACAAATAATAAGCCGAAATAGTAATTTATTTGAAATCCAAGTATTTATTTTATTTTAAAGTAACTATTAACTTTTCTTAATAACTGTCGACCAGATAGGTATTGATTATATTATTTAAACGGAACGGTCCGGCTGTTTGTGTCGGCTGTCAGCGTAGACATCTAGTGAACAGGCATTGTATTAACATTCATTTACGTATTAACGTAAATTATTTAAACACGGATATTTCATTTTGCTACATGGCATCCAACGTATGTTACGAGCAATAGAATACATGTATGGTAGTTTTTATAAATGAAGATGGTAGTTTTTAGGTCAATTAAAATGGTAGTTTAGGTTATTCTCCATTTTATTAAATTGTGAACCTGGGTTTTGTTTGTAAAAAAAACAGTTGTGCGTGTTAGTATATTAAATGCAGTCCATGAAAAACCAAATTTGGTTTTGATGCAACTCAGTACAGGATTTCATACATTTATGAGCATTGTCCTTTGCTCTCTAGTGATTCATTCGAACTATGCTGGCACGGTTCTAGCACGTAGCGTACTTGCGGGTATCGCGGAGACGATTAACACCCATATTCAAACTACTATGAAATATTTGCATAATAAGATCATTAATGGTGTAGGCGGCCCACCGAAACACCGAGCAGGACACTTGACGAATCCCAGGGACAGTTGAATATTTGAGGAGTTTCAAATAGTATGAATTTAAATCTAAAAATCAAAATAAGAGGAATATCCCTAAAAAAGGGAAACCACCACGGTTGTTATACTTTGTTGGTCCTTAATCTAACTAATATTATATGAGTACGCGAAAGTTAGTGAGGATGGATGGATGGATGGATGGATGGGTGCTTGTTACTCTTTCACGCAAAAATGGCTCAATGGATTTGACAACGGATTGAGACATTTTCAATTGTGCTAATTCAAAATTGAGCAAGAATTAAGCTTTCCACAATTCTTTTTAAACTTTCGTTGCAGTAGCATATTCTTTTATAGCGTCTGGAGGGTGTATACTGTTTAAAATATAGCCAATGAGCGCCGACACAAGCACCGTTTTAAGCGATTGAATATAAACTTTGAGTACCCATCAACAGTTTCAACGACAATCGTTTGGGTGGGAAGATACTAGCGTTCTATACTACCTCAAATATATATTGATAGCTAATACATGTACGTATTTACATACCACCTAAAATATTAAGCTCCCACTTAATAAAGTTAAGTATTAAAATATAAACACAAACATAAATTCATTAGTTTTCAGTACCCACGTATGCTTTTATAGACGGCATAACTCTCTCAGTAAATTATCTAAGCTACGAGCGCTTTCAAAACTTTTAATGGAGTCAATTTGGCTGCGCATTCAAAACACCTAATGTACTGGATGCCGAGGCAGGCCAGGTAAGTACGATTTATACAAACATTAGTGCCGTGCCTTTTATACGAGAGCCAACTTTTCTTACAATATTTATGCTTTTTGAATAGCTAGATGGGACAGTCAAAGAATTTCATTTCCGAAGAGTAGTACACGGTATTGCACATGCAACAAAATTCAGCTTTACTCTTTCATTATTTCCGAGTAAGTACATCGGTGTAGTTTTATTTTTGTACGAGTCTCTTTGGCGTTTCGGAGCGAAATATATGATTTTCCCTCTATTTTAACTACGATGACACTCACTAACATTGCTTTTTCTATTTGGCACATACTTTTCTACGAGTTTCATGCAAGTGCTTCGCATTTATCACAGAACACAGATTGAACTAGACACTGCCCTTTGTCCAAATTTAAATAGATCTCTGCCTTTAAAAGCAAAATAAAAATGTTTATCACGTTTAGTTTCGTTATAACAAAAAGTATTCTTTGTTATAAAATACCTGGATATACCAGGGATTCAATAAACAAAGGTAAACATAGTACTTAAAATGAATGTATTTTATTTATAGAAGTTACAAGCATATGTTACTTAATATAGTAACTTTTTATGGATTTTATTTCCAATGCGGTTTTACTCAAAACTATGAGGGTAGTCAGGTATTTTGATAACACACAATGGAAATAAAAGGTGAAATGATACTGTGTTTTGCGAGTTAATGTTGTGATACAGATGATTTCCTCATTTTTAATAACATACATATAAGTAGCAAATATGACTGATCAACGGCTGTAACAATTCGGTTTGGTAAACCTCCGATTTGATTTTTTGACTAAGTTTTGTCATATTATTTGATAAATACTTTCATTTCATTCATAGATTTGATTTGATAAACCTGTATTTAGATCCCTAGGTATCATCGTGAAATTTAATTTCCCTTGTTAATACTCTTTTATCACCACTGTCCAGCCAGGAGACGTCGACTGTTGAACATAGGCCTCACCCATGACTGTACACGTTAACGAAAAATAAACCGTCATGATATAAACATTTCGGCGCCTAATTAATACACATATAATCTACTGTAGCATATAAAAATAAAACGTCAAAACTGTGTAGGTATTTATTTTAATCGCACTAGAAAAAGATAAAAATGAATGTGCACCAACATGGTGCAAGTTTGAAAGTGTGCCAAATGGTAACTAAAGTTTACCACTTCCAATAGGTACGAGTATCTATCTTCTGGATGATTACATTACCTTAAAAACTTTTGTGGGATGCTGGGAATATGAATACTTGTACTCGTAGTTTGTACCACATTTGTGTGAGATATAACCATTTCTTTTTATGGCGTATACTGTATTATTTTTTGAAAAAGTTTGTGCAAAAGTTTAAATAGTCACCTTGTCACCTCATCAAATTGCCATTGCCTCTAGTATTGTGTTTTCGATTCTTAAATTTTGTAGTTGGAGAATTGATCGTTACCTATTATCTATAAAATAAAATAAATCAGTAGGTAGAGAAAACTTAGGTATTTTTTAAATCTATAAACGATTCTTAGTAGGTATTAACTATTAAGTAGCTATTAACCTATTTAAAATAAAAAACAACAAATAGAGGTTGTATTTCACTTTTATTTTTAATCAAATAATGTATCTGTGAAGTAGTGAAAGTATAACTAAAAAAGGAAACTGACTATCTAATAAGTAATAACAACTGCAAAATAATTAAAAATCAAAAAATAAAAATTGACATAGGCCTTTCCTATTTGAAATGTAAATTGCCAACAAGTAAATACTTACTAAATTGTGAAACACTTTTTCAAAAGACATTGCAATGTTCAATGACTATTCCAGTCATTGTCCAACGTTCAGTAGTACGTGAAGCGTTAACAATTCGGTTTGAAGGCAGTTAAGGAAGTTTTAATGGAGCATTTCAGAGGTGTATTGAAAACAGCCCGCTCTCGGAAGCGACAGAATTGAACCAGGCTGCGAGGCTCCACCACAACCGATTAAGAAAACCAATTGTAATTTCACGGTTTCGCCTTGTTCTTGCTGTAATTTTTGCATGTTAATGTAGCTTGTGAAAATACATGAAACATAACGTAACCCAGAACGTTGCAAACTGTGTTGTTTGACATTGGAGTTAATTGCGTTGCATTGAGCGTTTTGAATTCGTTGTACATTTTCAAAGTACACTTACCTATTTTTGCGAGTCGTGTTTTTATATCCTGTTCATGGCGAAGCTTATAATAAATTTTAACGCGGTGGTTTTGAACATCAGTTTGAATATTAAAAATATGTAATACACTACAATGCTACAGTAATGCACACCACAGTGAAGTCACTTATTGTTTTACAGGTGCTAGAGTAATCTTAATAAAAGTATATCACTAAGTTTATTATATTAGGTAATATTATTTTTTGAAAATATTAAATTTGCAAATGGATATACTGTAAATCAACTGTTGAAATAACAGTTGCTTTAGGTATATGGTTGTATTAAATTATGAACCAGTTTCTTCGAAACATAAAGGTGAATTAATTTGAAGTTAAAGAAATTTGTGTATTAAGTAACACTAACTTCTGACATTATGCTCATTCAAAATTCACGTATTCCCTAGATAAACGAAATCTAGGCAAATATTATGTTGTATTTCTGCATGAAATGTCTAGTTTTGCATAGAGCCAACTGAATGCAGTCCATTAAAAGTTCTTGCAACGTTCATAACTCAGTTCTCTAAATTTGGTCTTAGCTAACGTTGTACCTTTAGTTATTTATATTTTAATGGCTGTAGCAATCTCATATTCATATGTTTTACTTTGTCCTACTGAAAAATATTTCTTTTTCGAAAACAGTTTTCTCCTTACGTTTAACAAGATTACATTAGTGTTTAAACTGCAAATTAAATAGTAAGTTAGATTTGTACATAATTAATCTGTTGTTACAGAAACAATATGGCATTTTTTTGGTATTTTCTTCTAATGTAAGAGACTAGGTATTTATTACATCTTGCTGTTATTTTTTTAATAACGATCATCGAAAAATAATATAAGAAAAAGGATACATACTATCGATATTTGTTAAAACAGATTTAAGTTGGATATAATAGACTTTATTGAAAGTGCTTTTAAAGTCCTTAAACTGGAGGAATGCCAAAGCGAACGTGATCCAACACATTTCATTTCAAAAGCCATTTTTTTAATCTTATATAGCTCTGTAGCTGCCGGAATAACTAATATACACCTGAACCAATCATCCACTTACGTATACAAAACTTTAGTATTTGATCTAACTTTAATAAGAAATTGTATTTGATCTTCATAAAAACATGTATTCAGTGAAAATCTTTAGTCCAATGATGGTAAGGCTGATTCCTTTACACTGACAGCATTTCTACCGAGAAGCTTCGCTATTGCATATTATTGTTACATAGTGTTTTAGCTCTCCGTGTTACGGTTACGACTAACTTTATTAATTCAATTCTTTGTACAAATTTAATTACCTAAAATTATGGTCACTATAAATTCAATTCAATAAACATTTTGTATTTAATGGATACCTAATCTCCTTCATAACTAATGAGATATTGGGATGCAATTAATTAGTGGCCGATTAGCTCACCATTGCTAGTTGTATCTTTAATGATAATTATGTGGTGATTAAATTTGATAAAGCCGCGTCGATTCATCAATCAACATTGGAAATTTCTAATGTTGATTGTAATGACCTAAGGACGAGCTGTTAATTACAACAAAACGTAATATTTTTTAGCTTAGGTAACTAAGAACACTAGATCTAGATTTAGAGTAAAACAGAGGGAATAAATCTTTAGAAGTGAAGTGACGAAATGATACTTTTGCGTCACTAGTAATTACGGAGTACAACTATACTAAAAGTGCAAAGTACATAGTGTAAATAGCGCTGTTAATTTTTGAAATTTTCGTAAATCCAAGTGACACTATATTACGGCAACTGTTTTGATGCTCTTACGAGTAACTTTTATTAAAGTACTTTTAAAACATTTATTTAGTCTGCCGATATTTTAAGCCACATTTAACGTCATAACAGTATATAATCAAGGAATAATTAGTGAGTCTCGCGGAAGACCGTATTTCTATCCGTGGTTTGGAGAGAGGATATGGGATTTTATCTACTTATTGTGTAATGAGTCTGGCAAAGAGGCGGCTTAATAATAATAACTTAATAACTTAACACTTTGACACACGGCCGTCTGATCCCAAACTTGGCAGAGCCCGTATTATGGTAACCAGATTACTGATAAACATGCTAAAGTATTTCTAAATACATACATATATTATAAGTAATTTACATCCAGACACAGAACTAATGACATCATTTGGGTGGGAATCGATCACACGACCTCTGGCTCAGCAGTCAGAATCACTAACCACTAGACGAATATGCCAGTCCATATAATTATATCACTGCGTGAAGCCCAGAAGGTACTACTTACTATAACAACATAGTCTGCGGAGAATGGATAATAATATCCGATCTCTATATGTCTATGATGTATAGCTGCTCAAAATATAATTATACTCAAATAATAATCTCAACAAATCGGTGAGTGGAAAGTGCTGATCGGTGTGTAAAGAGGCTAGGGAAAGAAAATCTTGTTCCTTGAGCAGAAATCACAATGACTTTCACACCTTTCAGCTGCTTTCAGAATTTATCAGACTTTGTGCAGAATTATCAGTGTCTATCAATTAGAAGTGATGCTGCCGGTGTTCATCTTTTGAAACTTTAGCAAAAAACTTGTAGATGACATGTATGTAGTTGCGACCGTTGTAGTAAATGTTATAACCCTGATCAGTTATGGGGGACTGCTCTCAGAAAGTATTTACATGCTATATCTTTGAAAATAAGGCGTAAGAACTGATAGAGGACTGTTCAAGATGGGGAGTTTCTACCCGTAATGGGTATGATGCATACTACAAGAGTATTTTTATTTAAATCGATAGTTAATTAATCGATATTAAAATTGAAATGTTACAACAACAAGGTAGAAAGTTATCGGATAAGGTAAAATAGCTGCGTATCTTTACACATCTACTTTACCAAAACGACCCTCCTCTCCTAAAAATAAACTTCAAAGAATGAACAATCTAAAATCAAATCAATTCGGTCCGAAGTGATTCCTTTGTTTACCTACAAGTAGGTGTACAAACGATTTGGTAATTTCATGGTATCGAACAGAAACGGTTTGTATTGGTCGCCTTGTACTTTTTCCAAGAGTATCGGATGAAATGCCTAGTTACGACGCTACCTTTTCTGAAGGTCCACAGTGTGTGTACGGATCCAATTTGGTTCATATTTGATCTGCATTGAGTAGTCACGAATTCGCCGAACGAATAAATTACTTATTCTGTTTCTGATTCGAAAACGCAGTGGTGTTTCAAAGAGAAAAATGTTTATTTTTTATTTTGCTAAAAGTAAACCATAATAATTACTGTCGGTAAATAATGGTAGGTCATTTTTTAATTGTGTATAGCTTGAGATATATTTAAAACTTGCTTGAATACAAAATAAATGCTTAATAATCATTCTAAACTGTTACAGAAATGTTTATTTTCAAGAGTTTATTAGTTTAGTTTAAGGAGTCTTTGTTCTCAACAATGTGATTGTACTTAGATATTAATTTCATTTTTAAATTTATTTTTAAACAACGGCTTTGTTATAAAAACAGTATAATAACTTAGTATAAAAATGTTTGAGAAACTTGCCGCGAACTGCTCGGCCGAAAGTAATTCAAACAAAGTAGATAAAAGTTGCGGCGCTAAAGAAGCGATTAAAAGAAAAATTAGCATTCTTTCAAATTAATTACTTCCATAATAAAAGTTTTTTTTATGAGAAAGTATAATCTCCAATATTTTTGCTTGCTTAGATGATATCGTGCTTAATTATTGTGTTAATGCTGTGAAAGTTGTTTAAATGTAAAAAATATACGAAAAATACAAGACTTCTCATGACGAGTAAGTACTGTAAACAATAAAATAAACCTTTAGGTAGGTATTTCTCTGAAGTTTATAACATTATTGGCAGTACACGCATTATTTATCATGCCAGCACTATGCTTCTTTACAATCGTACAACTAACGAACGCATACATAAAGTATGTTTAGAACCGGAACAATTATCCAAAACAATATGATTCAGACATAATATTTTTAATCGGAAAGAAACAAATGTTCAACAACCCGGAAACCCACTTTCAGCTACTTAAATGCGTCATTGTACACATTGTCAAATATTGTTCGTATTGTGTGTCACGATACCGACGATTCTACTTGGAACAAAAAGATGACTGAAGAAAAATTATACTACTTACTAGCCGTCCCCGCAGTTTCACCTGCGTTTATGGTCATTGCTCTGCTCCTATTGGCCGTAGTGTGATGTTTTATAGCCTACAGCCTTCCTCGATAAATGTGCTATCCAACATTAAAAGAATTTTTCAACTCGAACTGTAGATTACCTGAGATTAGCACGTTCAAGCAAACAAACAAACAAACTCTTCAGCCTTATAATATTAAGTATAGATAACTGTCTACAGGTTTCAGAAAGGTGTGGTCGTATTTTAATAGCGTTATGTGTACACATAGTTGATTTAGCTTTTAAGCTGAATATACTGGGTGTCCAACATATATATCGTTGATGGAAACTGAAAAAAAAAAACGAAAGAACAGCTGAAATGTCAGATACTAGGGGTACTATCTAAATGACACCGCTTCACTGTGCGCGAATAGAAGCTTTGAGCAATCATCGCAACAGATAGCGAAAGTTTATAATAACAAAATAGTGAAACAAATTCTGTTAATTTACTTTATTTGAATTAAATACTAAGAAAGTTTGAATTAACTCTCGTCAATAATATCTACTTACTTAAATTTGACAAGGGTCAAGTATAGATGACTTAATAAAGATTATCTGAATTTAAGGTATTAACCAACACGAGCTAAATATTATGACCTCGTTGAATTGTTGTTATGAAGCAGCTCATGTCAAGAAGCGGTTTGGACTAATCTAGGACGTCAAAAGAAATCCTTTTTATTAGTGTGTTTGTGAACTCTCGCCGTACAGGGATTTTTTCTTAATGCGTGAGATGTCTCATAAAAAGATTAAGAGCATAGTCTACCATGCTGGAATTAATGAGCTAAGGTACTTAAACAAAGCTAGTACCTGGATGACCGAGCTTTGCTCGTATTTTTTTACGTTTTCTAAAAATGAAACTAGATCGATTTATCGCCCCCGAAACTCCCTGCATACTAAATTTCATGAAAATCGTTGGATCCGTTTCCGAGTTTCAGATTATTTATATATATATATATATGTATATACAAGAATTGCTCGTTTAAATGTATTAGAGCTAAGTAAACAAATTTTAACAATAGTACTTCTGGTTATTGTATAGTACATACTCCGTATTGTGTGTTTGTATATCCATATAATAGAAGGTAAAGTATATAGAATTAGTATTTATTCCCTTTGTTTGTCTTTGTAAATTTTGTAAACTGTTCCTCATGGTGTAAATAAAGAGTATTCTATTGTAGTGTATGCTAGGAGATACAGAATGACTAGATTATTAAATTTAACAAATACATATAAATGTGGGCTGTTCATACCGAATAGTAAATTGATATCCATTTTTGTACGGAAAAGTTTCGTTTGGGGCCTCTAACTGCACTATTAAATAGCAGTTAGTTTCTTTCAGGCCGTTGCAGGGTTTTGCTTTTCCCATCGCTTAGTCATTAAGGCGGGTTTTGCCGCTTTTTTGTAGTACTTCTGTTCGATTCTGTCACCTTGTGCCCCAAATATGATGTTTTTTCAGTTTTTTACCAACGGTATCAGCATATGCCGGAATTTGGTAGGATATTAAATTTGGTTTTGTCAGATACGGTTTTGCTATCAAATTATAAATGGTACAACTCAGTTTTTGGTATTGAAAAAAATGGACATTTTGTTTACATAGATATTTGTTACAAAAAACCTTTTTTAATACATAAAATACCTATATTATTCAGAGTAATAATTCCATTCGTTAAACAGAAGATAGTGCTAAATTCTAAAATACACTTAAGTGTGTACCACTGATTTTACTTGAAAAGTTTATTGATTAATATTTTTGATAAATAGTATAACTATTTGATGATATAATCAAAATAGATTCATTTGAAATGATATTTACTTATAGCCCAGTCAACCTAGCTGTTTTCTGATCAAAAATGGACATTTCGATTACCACGCATTTTTATTTTTGGATAAATAGTAAAAAAATGCTCTGATTAAGAATTTTGATACCCGCAGCCTGGACAAGTAAAAAAAGGTATACCTCAATTTCTAAAAAATTCCAACGGGCTCATAAACTTAAATGGTTTTTTGAATTTTCTAAGCTGCTCTGACTAGTTTTAGTAATTTAGAAAAAAAAACAGCGCATCTTGCAATTAAGCCTAAAAAAATAAAACGATCGTTAATAATTTAAAAAAATTAAATCCGATCTAGCTGAAATTTATAGCACTCTTTAGTATCATAACAAGCTACAATTTAGTAAGTTTCAGACTTCTATGTACGTTTCTTTCAAAGTTATCAAATGTGGAAAAAAAGCTCTTTTTTAACTTTGACCTTCATTTGCTGTTAAACAAGCAAAGTCTTCTTCTTTCATTCTCTCTTCTTTTTTCATTAAATTGTTAAAAAAAAATGACGCTCCACTTGTCCAAACTGCGGGTATCGAAATTCTTAATCAGCGCATTTTTTTACTATTTATCCAAAAATAAAAATGCGTAGTAATCCAAAATCTAGGTATTTTAGTTCCTTAACTGGGCTATTACTTACTGCTCTTTATGAAGTTTAATAGGTATGCTCTCGCACCATTTGGTGAAGTGAAACGGATGATGAATACCTTAGATGGCCACCGAAACGTGTGTTGTCTAGCAATTTATGCTCGTCACAAAGCTAATGAAGGACCCGGAGATCTCCTCAACAATTAAGATCCCTGCATTATCGGGTAAAACAATATTTTGTGAAAGGTGACGAGTAATTGACATTAGGCTATTGTAATTTAGATAAATTACAAACCGACTCGCTCAAAAGCATAAAAATTTAATTAATAATAATTATAATTGTAATAACTTGACATATCTAACACACAGCCGTCTAAGCCCAAATTAGGCAGAGCCTGTACTATGGTAACCAGACTGCTGATAACATAAATTATATATTTCTAAATACATACATAATATTATTATAGAGAAACTATACCTAGACACAGAACAAATGATCATGCTCATCATACAATTATTTGTCCTAGATGGGAATCAAAGCCACGATAGTATAGATAGAGTAGTTAGCTACTAAGCCAGAGATCGTGGCTAGTGAAGGTCTAGTTCTAGTGGTTAGTGATCCTAAGATCACTAACCACTAGAACTAGACCTTCAGGTCAGTCAAAAATATAAATTAAACAAGACAGTATTATTATTAACTTGTTAAGTAATACCTTAGTCAGAAATAAAAAGTAATTTTAAATATTTTTTTAAGTAATAATTTAAAAAAAAATTGTGAACCTATATCAACAATTCTTTATAATTTGAATTAATTATACTGAAAATTTAAATGGCACCATCAATTTAAATTTGAAGAATAAATATTCCATATCTAAGGGTAGAAAATAAAGGGATGAATAATACAGCTTATTACTGTTTATCATAAATTAGGACTTGAAGTTGGTGATACTTTTTTTAAAACATAATTATTGCAGCAATAGTATGAATTTTTAGCAGTTACGTTTGAAATGTTACGTATTGAATACCTTAAAATTGTCAAAAAAAATATAATTTAATTAAAATAAAGTATTACTATTTAGTTGTTAAGTAATAACTTGTTCAGAGTTTCTTGTTCACAAAAAAGTAGGAACGATTGATGGTTTCCTAAAACAGTTTCGACGTTCAAATTCGCCCAAAACATATACATAGACAGGAAGAGAATCCTTTGAGCTAACTTAATCTCGACCAATATTAGCTTAGCTTACCGGACATGCACTGTGGATGTTAACTTTGCTGTTTAGTTTTTCTTTAATTTTGTTTGTATTCCTCACATCCCCGTTCAGTTTAGTGGTTTCTACTACTTTTGTTTATTTTCCCCAAGCATCGGAGAAATTTCGCCCGTGTAAGTCTTAACTGTTCTGACTTTAACGCAGAAAAAGATTTTGAATTTAATTAAAAAGATCTTTTAATTATGCGGCTTCTAGAGAATGAGATAGTTAATTTGTTTTTATGCGGTTCTTACATTCACCGTTAAAACTTGGCTGCAAACATTGAGATATTTCGTAATGCAGAAAGTATTGCTGTGCAGGCATTTTGTCGTCATAAAATTTGTAACAGTAGCAGGCCCTTACTTTGATTTTGTGTTTAGATTAGCAGTTGATAAATATTTGCATAAGCAATTAATACAAACAATTTAAAGAGTCCTAGACTAATATGTTACTGTCTAATCTGTTTAAAGAACGATTATCATTTTATGAAAGCAAAGCAAGAATTTTAATTTTAAAGTTTTAATATGCCAAATAGCCCTGGCAATAACGGGTAGAACGCAGGTCGGCTTCACCGAGGGTCAAGACTAGCACCTGAATCTACTAATACGACTGAAACAGCTCGTTAAAAATTTACTTCATATATAAAACTAGCAGTTCCCGCGCGGCTTTGCTCGTGTGTACATATTTTTATATTTTGCACGGAACCCTAATTCTTTTTCCGAAATAAAAGTAGCCTAAGTTACTCGTTATAACACCCGCTATCTGCCAGTGAAAGTCCCGTGGAAATCAGTCCACCCACCACAGACAGACAGACAGACAGACAAAAATTGAAAAAAATGTTGTTTTGGTATATGTACCGTGTATACATCCAAATGCACTTAGTAAAAAGCAGTTATTTTCATATTACAAACAGACACTCCAATTTTATTTATTTGTATATATTAAGACATCTATAATCCAAACCCCCACGTTCACGCCTGCTTTCCAAGCAGATTGTATTCTAGTGGGTTAGACAAAAAAATGCGACTGAAACTGCCTATTGCTTTTACGCGTACACATAGCAGTGGGTTAGCAGCGACGGGAACGCGTTTCGTATACTACGTTTGGACGCCATGACCCTGAAAGAATGGTTAGTTGCGAATCTGCTAGACTAAAATCGACATTCATATTTTAATTTACTTTACAAGATCAAATCAGCTGTTGGAACAGGACTAAATAGTACTGTTGCTAAGTGATATGAAGTATGTGCGAGCTTGGATTTATTACTCTCTTAATTTAATCACATGAAGTAAATTGAATGTCAAACAAAAAGTTATTTAGATTTAGAGTAATTGATTTTTGTACATAATAATTAGTTTTTTTTTATTATCTTTTTAATTTAGATTACTGATAATCCTTAAGTTTCAAATACAAAGATTACAATTTATCGGTCGCCAGTTTCAGAAATAACCTGTAAATTGAAATCTATTTTTGTAAGGGAAAAGGATAGAATATTTCTGTAAATTGACAACCTATATGAATATAAATGTGTTTCTTCTATTTGCGGTCCCTAATGTTACGTTAAGAACCCCATAATAAATGGGTCGCGTGACTGCATCCATTATTTTTTCAACAACCTATAAATTAACGTACATATTCAATTTCCAAGTATTTTTTTCCTGCAAGGCGCTTATAATACTCTTCAGTGTTGGTAATTGGTTTCCATATGTCCATAAGAAATCAACTATAACAGTTATTTGTAACAGCTGACAAGTTTTAACTAGTGAATGTATTTTGTAGAGACGAAACGGAAAGCTGTTTGGCCGGATATCCGGCCATCGGCTACAAGGTTCACGCAAACACTACATAAACCCAATTCGCCAGTAAAAATTCGTGCCTTACGCGGGACAAGACTTGGTGGGGATATCTGCCAACATCTTATCAGTTGCCAAATAATAATGTGCATATCAATGTGCTTACTTTTCGGGTGATGAATACCGTTATCCTTGGTTAAGCAAATATCACTTAAGTTTTAAGCATGCATTCTTACCTTAGAGAAGTTATGTAGGCCTAGTTCCTTCAACAGACTTTAAATACATAGCTTGTTTTATGTTTTTTGCACAAACTCACTAACTTGGTCTTACAGGTACAAGTTGCGAAGATGCGTTGCTCTTGTGAACCCCAAGAGATACCTGCACCCCTAAAATGAAAACAAATCCTGAAAAAGTTCGATGATCACACGTACAGTTACCCCAATCTGCATCCGTTTTGCCGTAGCGTTCGCTATACCCGGCCTTGTCACTTAGAGTCTTAACGGGGTTTACAGTTCTCCGTATAAAAATTCTTAATCTGTCCTTGATATATCTTTCCTGTGACTAATAGCATTTGCTACCATTCTTCTAAATGTTAATACCAAACCATTTCGCTGGTACATACTTGAAGGTATCAAAAGCCAATCTCCTCTGTAAATGCAATTAAAATATCATCAACGTAAATCATCACAAAAAGATCAGACCCATCTTTTTCGTTTATGGTACAAATCTCTAAACTCCAAAAGTTTCTCTGAACTTTTTTTGAGCAGCGTTGGAACCTTCTTGAAAATATCTTCAGTCAGATCTTAATTTTAAAATATGAGGTATTAATTTATTAAATTAATTAATCTATATGATGTCCATTGACCAATCTCAACAGCTAAAGCGATTAACAAACGTAATGGTGTTAATCCAGGAACCAGTATGAATGTCTTGTGACAATCAAGGTCTGGTTGCTAACTCACCTTCTTTTTAGTTTTATTGACATTCATTCAGCTTCGTTGTCAACACATGTCGATGTTCTACAATATTACGATTAAATGGTTTCCTCCCTCCTTCCTACTGAAAAAACGATCTTCAAGGTATAATTTTTCACTAGGCTCCGTATTTCCGAAAGAATTGCTTCCTTCCATTGACTCTTCTCGTCACTCGATAAAACGTCCTGTAATGAGGTTTCAATAGCTGTGGTAAAATCATGAGTGTCAACAAATTCCTCTGACGAATATTCGTTTTCGCTATTCTCTCGTATTTCGACCATATTATAGATTTTTCAGTACACGGTTGCTTATTTGGCGTACTCGATGTACTCGGTTTGTTACTTATTAACACATTTGATTGATTTTCTTCAACCTGACTGGATGGTACATTTGACTCATTCCAATGGAATTTCTATATCAACTATCTTTCCACAGTACGGTTTTCACACTGTGACTCAGAAAGTGATTGCGTGATTTTACCTTTATTTTCTAGATCCTTTCCTTCCTGAAATCTGACATCCCTTGGCACTATGAAATTTCTCGAAAATTAAATTTTTCGAAAAATCCGGACGATAACAGCATGCCGTGCCGGCCAATGACCGGATGGAGAGGACCCAATGGCGACTCGGGTGTTCGGGCGGTCCCCGCGGTCTCCACGCGATTTACTCACTACTGTATCGTGACTTGCGATCTGCTTGGTTCCATATGCAGCGCCTCTCCTTACTTCTGTCCTCCACCCCTATTCAGCCTATAATACATTAATGACATAGTTCAAAAAACAGATTAAGTTTACACAGCGGCTGCATCTCCTCTCCCTGAAAGTGTACTTCAATGCACTCAAATCTTAATGATCCACCAGCCTCAGATTCCCAACTACCAGCATCTCGAGACTGAAAGACCGCACTTACTTTTCTTAACGAAGACGCAGATAAAATGTATCCGTCTGATCTGGCAAACCTCCATTACCCAGGATATATCCTGGAGACCCAATTTAACCCCCATGCGGGCGTGTGCGTTTAAATCAGGGACGAGGTCTTTGTCGGTGTCTCCATCACTTGCGAGGTGTACTTTTTTGTCTTCGCGGGTTCATGTGAATACTGGCCTTGATCAAGTATAGACTACCTATTTACGCCATTATATACCGTTCATACAACAGACCGAGAGACAACAAGGCTTATGGACTATCACAGCGATGCTGCAGACACGGTCCAACAACGTTTTCCATCTGCCCAGTTGGTGTTTCTGGGGGACTTTAATGCCCACCATAGGGAGTGGCTGTGCCCGTACCAGGACCCCGACCATGCTAGGAGAGAAGTTTAAATATTTTCTATATATAGAATCATGATTTTATAAGATAGGTTAAAGATAGATAGTCCTTTATTTCTCGAAACATGTTTACATCTATATATTAATACGTGAAGCGAAAACTTTGGATCCCTTTTTACGAAAATTGGGCGGACGGAGGAGTATGAAATTTCGCACACTTATAGTTTATACAGAGAAGAAGTGAAGAATGCTAAACTTTTTGAACAATATTTGCTACAAAGTTAAAAAAAATGCAAAATCCGGTACATACAGTTTGAGTGTCCAGTATATATTTTGACCTGTCATGGTACAAAAGTCTATACAATGACAGGTCAAGTAATATCTGCCAATGAAATAAACCGTGGTCGAATTTCGACCATGGTTTATTTCATTGGCAGATATTACTTGACCATCTCTAGAATACATAAAAACGCATGCAAGTTTTAAAAGTAAATAAAAAAGTCCAAACATGTCTTGACTACTAAAGTGGCGTACAAATATTGAAGTTTTTTATTTTACTTATTTATTTATATATTTCTTTTACATCTGAAAAAAAACAAAACTTAATGAAATATGGTTGAAGTTCAACCACCAGTTGATTTCTAGTTTTAATAAATAGACGGGCCATGAAGAAACCTGAACATTTTGAAAAAATATTCTTTAGATCGCTGAGCTTCAAATATAGAAGTATAATACTACGGATTAGTAAAAATATACAAAAAAAATTTCTATCGTGGACTTATTATGTAGCGATATGAATAACGATGATATTTTATGAACAACGCCATTCGTCAATCAACCACGCCAGTATCGTAGTGACAGGTCATGTCAAGAGCCCCTTGAGGCGTGAGCGGCAATATGTTATGCACTGTATGTACATATTGAGCTTTCGATTTTTGATCTAAATTAACTAAACGAAAATTGTATACTTAAGCGACTCCAAATAAGGCCAGGAATGGAGGTTTTAGTTAATTATAATTACGCGATATGTTCGCTATTTGTCAACAGATTTTAATGATTATTTTTTTGGTTTTCTTAATGTCCAAAGAGTTCCCATAAAAAAGACAAGCCCAAGGGTAACAGTATATATACTATTGAAAGAGTACTTTTATATAATACTGAAATGAAATTAAAATGAAAGAATTAAAATTTCAACTTTCCTGTTTAGACCACATTGTTGAAATAAAGGTTTGTACTTTTTTTGAAGATATTTTTTTAATCAAAATTACTTTCTCATAAAATTTTCTCTATTGCCTGTCGAATATACAGCTGTTTGGTTTTAATAGGTGATTGTTCAAACTATCTAGCTGGTAAACAAGCAAATGGTCCCGGTAAGCGACTACCAAGGGCTAATCCAGTAACAAAACAAACGTAGCGCTAGAACAAGTTTAAACTAGTAAGTAGATTTATGAATTAATGAAATTCACATGAACTTGCACATGAATTCTTTAAGTATATCTTATACTAGCTGTGGCCCGTTACTTCATTTGCTTGGAAATTTTGGTAAAATCTATCCAAAATAATAAATTTCTCGTTCCGTAAGAACCTTCTACAAAGTATTACAAAGCATAAAAAACCGGCCAAGTGCGAGTCGGACTCGCACTCGACTCGAATACGTTTCTAGTAGGGGAGCCCCCTTTAATTTTTAATTTATTTTAATTTAAATCATTTTTTGTTATAGCGGCAATAGATATACACATTCTGTGAACCCCTAAAACCTATTACGGATCATGAGATACAGCCCGCTGACAGACAGACGGACAGCGGAGGCTTAGTAATGGGGTGCTGTTTGCTACCCTTCGGGTACGGGTACGTAATAAGATGAACGGAATCGGTTAAGTCGTTCTCAAGTTATGGCGTGAAATTGGGATTAATTTTTATATACAAATATAGATTAATCTTTACCAGCAGTTTCATCTTATGGTCAGTGCTCCGCTCATAAAGGTCGTAGCGTGATGTTACACAGCCTATAACCTTCCGCAAAGAATACTCTACGTAATACAAAAGAATTTTTGGAACATAGTTCCTTATCGCACGTTACAGTTCAGACGCTCGGGGCCGCGGCGACGAGACAGAAAAAAGTGTTAGCGCAACGAAAAATGCTGACCGCGAGTTGATTTATTTTATTTACCCCATCTGTTGATTCTGCGCGATACTACTGTAAATTAATATTGGTTCTATACTAATTATCCACATATTAGTAGATGGCGCAATTTAAATATCGAGTTTTTACAATATTTACTATATTTTGATACAATTTATTCAATCCATATATATATCCATACCTATATAGCGAAAGGAACTTCGTTCCAACTGGGTGTCAAAGAGTATACAAACACTACGTTAGACCGGGTGTCTCAAAGACACCTCACGCGCTTTTGATACTCAAACGTTTCTAATTCTATAAATGATAGAATATTCTAGTATATATTTTGTAGGTAATTTAAATATTGAGTTATGAAATGTATCAGCCTGTAATGTTGACTACTATCTTAGTCTTCATTATCATATAAGATAAAAAAAAATAAGTAAACACACTTATCGGAATCACTACATCAGTACATATTATAAATCAAAGTCCCCTGCCGCGTCTGTCTGTTTGTCTGTTCGCGATTAACCTGAAAACGATCACTGAAAATGGTCACGATCACGGAGTGACCACGATCGGTGCAATTCGATCGAAACGTCGGGTAACCAAGAGGTATTGTACCTTTTAAATAATTATTATCGCGATTAAGTCCCGAGTTACACATCTAATATGTACCATCAGCTTACTATGTAAACAGTTAACTTTTAATGATAACTAGCTGCGCCCCGCGGTTTCACCCGCGTAAGTCCCGATCCTGTGGGAATATCGGGATAAAAAGTAGCCTTTACGTTAATCCAGATCTCCAGCTATCTACATACCAAGTTTCATCGCAATCGGTTCAGTGTTTTTGCGTGAAAGAGTAACAAACATCCATCCATCCATCCATCCATACTCACAAACTTTCACGTTTATGATATTAGTAGGGTTATAATTCTTGTAAAGTTTTGAATAGATTTAGTTTAATGTTTGGTAAATTGGAAGTTCATCAAGACAGACTTCTTTATCAAGTGCCGTCTTGTGACACGAGGTTTGAGTTAAAGGTAATAGTAAGCACAGTATAAATGATTATTTCGAGTTACTATACTTTTAAAACACTATCAAGAACACACTGGCCCTAATAGAAGCTTAAGTCTTGTTGGAAGCATTCTGAGATGCGTGTTTATAGTTCAACTTCGATAAAATTAAATTACTAAATAGTTAATAGCTAGATGGACTAAAGTATTAGATCAAGATCGCAGAGCTGCCACCCCCTACTTTTTTCTGACTAACAAAATGAATCGTATGGAGTACCTAGTATTAGTAAAGACGCTGAAGGTATGTATACCGGCTAACCAGGGCTGGCAACCAATTTTTTAATTGTCAAGTTACAATAAATCCTTGATCACTTTTCTTAAATTCTGAGTAACGATTTTTATATTTATAGTACCTTATTATCTAAATTGCCAGATAGTTTCTTTGAGCGGTTATTTAACCGCCCACGGAAACTGTCTGACCCTGACGCTTTAAAAATAACGAAGTTTACTTATAGTCGGAGCCTTGATTTTTTTATCTGATGTTTAAAGAACTATTTTAGTACTATTCGTAAGAAGCGAGATAAATTCTGAAGACCAAAAATCCCGCATAATACTATATTTTTTATTTAGTGATTCATGTTGTAGAGTACCTAACCGAACAAATAAAATTTTTAATCATTTTATAGTCGCACTTCCACTCTTTCTTAAGTAAAATTGATTGTTTACATCTTTAGGATAACAATAGGTATTTATCAGTAGGTAAGGTGTTGCAAATAAACGGTTTTATTATTATATTCTTCACTTTTAATGTTGTTGGATGGTACATGCATTTATGCATTAAACAATTGGTTTCGATAAACTCAACTAACCATAAATACAAAAATAATGTCGCGGCGTTAGCATGGTGGTCTTTACGCTGTTTATGTTACAAAATATTATACTAGTGTAGTGCGTTTCTGGATCAGTGGTCCGGCAAGTTATGGTGCAATAATATATTAATATATAAAAACGATATTATATTGTTAGTACAATAATGTAACATTAAATTATGAGACTTAAATTCTTTTACAACATATGCAGTCAATGATGTTTGTACATAAGTATGACGAGTCCCTCATTCGAGGAGCCGGGTTGTTGCATACAATGTATTGATTTGAGAAATGAAGCGCTGTCGTTTGTCGTCATATCGGTGATATTCTTTCAAATGTCAATTTAGACTGAATATGACAATTAAAGTTCATAAACTTTAGAAGTGGCGCGGCGGTAGCGTAATCCCTGTTTTACTTAAAAAAAAAAGCTTGAAATAAATACTCTATGACCAAGTTCGTAGATTTAAAATTGTTCGTTTTAAATCGATCGTTTTAGACGACAATCGTGAATCACTTACCTTATTTCTAATAATTATGTTGTGAGACGATCGACTTACTTTTATTTAAATAAAAACCAGTGAGGTGGAAGGCGCAACTATAGATCATATGTAGATCATATCAAAACTAAACTGTTGAAGATAATAAATACAGTAAGTAAGACCACTACATCAAGGCCTACATGTCCAAGTCCAAGTAGCATCTGTTTACTAGCTTGACGCGAACGTGAGTAGGGTTTCCAGTGATACCTGGGGAATACGATAGCATCATCCAGACTTTACTAACGTCTAAGCACAAAGGTTACCTACTAAGCACTTTTTACCATGTCTTAGAATGTTGTCATGTTACATGAAAAATAAGATAAATGTTTAAGGACAAATTCAAACTAATTTCTGAATTTAACAACGTAACCTTTAGAGCCATTGACAGCGCTAATGTCAGTAACCTCAATAGTTTGTTACGTTAATTGAAACCGAGTATGCCCGCGGAAGCGATTTATGACGGCTAATAAATGGCGCAGCGTTCTGTGTTGTGTGCTGTTGCCAAAATTGTTTGTTTTGTTTTAATGGATATTAGAATGTATTTAAAACGAAAACATGTTTGAGAAAAACGTTTGTAATCTTTTAATTAAGATAATGAGTCATATGTTAAAAGATTTTTATAAATCGATTTTTACAGAATATATTTGTAAACAATTAGATTACGCCTGCGATTTCACCTACATGTCCGTCGTCGTTTATAGTGACAAACGTAACCAGAAGTCTAGTTATGATCTTAATAACGTTCTAAACGGGGTGCTGAATAACCTAATGTAAGCTGACAATATATAGAAATGTACTTCAACAAAATATAAACAAATCGTAATATCTATCAAACAAACTAGTTCGTTCCTCTATTTTTATTTTGGTTACTATGTTACGGACCGTGTAATACAGAAACGAGGTAATACATGTTTTTATTTTTATTAACTGTATTCCTGTTTGTTCAACTTTGTGTGACCGAGGCCAGAACTCATCTAACGTGCAATAACAAAAATGGTTTAATTAACCAACCAACAGAAGTTAAAACTCACAAAAATTGTGCTGAAAAAAAATTTAAAACATCGTACATAAGTAATGCTATATCTTAGTCAACCTAGCTGTTTTATGATCAAAAATGGACATTTGGATTACCATGCATTTTTATTTTTGGATAAATAGTAAAAAAATGCGCTGAATAAGAATTTCGATACCTGCAGTCTGGACAAGTGGGTTGTCATTTTTTTTTAAAAAAGAAAGACTTTTTTTTTATATTTCATGTGATATCTCGTTTCCAGTACGTTTTCGTCATATGTTTCGAAAGTATTTTTGTTTTCCATTAAGTTACCTACAAAATGAGACCTGTTCATAGTCACTTAGTGCTTTTGTTTAACAGCAAAACTGTGGAAAGCCTTTAGAGGCCAGTATTTTCTACCTGCATTTAAGAAATCATCTAAAATCTAAAAATGTATCGCTGAATGTGTTGCTAAGCGCAAATCTAGAGAACAGCTGAACCGATTTCGCTAATGCTTTTTTTAGAATATTCCTTGAAGTACGAGGATGGTTCTTACGCAGAGAAAAAATTAAAAAAACGCCTGAAGAAGTCTAAAAATAACACTTTTCTATACTCCCATACAAACGATTCGTAATAATACTTAAAAGTCAATTTGAACTTTAATACCATACCATAAAGTTCAAGTGTTAGTTCCGGGAAGGCAAAACAATTGAGTGACGTTAGTATCGTATAAATATTGATGTAATTTAGAATAAGTAAAAATAAAATATAATAAGTAGGTATCATAATAAAAAATGTGAAATTGTAATTTTAATTGTGATTTTTTATTGACTATTAAAAGAGTTTTAGGTGTTTTATAATTTTTATTTTTTGACCTCATGTAATTGTTGACTTATTAACTTTCTTTTTTCTTTTTTTATCTTACTAGCTGACCCGGCGCAGCGGCGTCCCGAATAGCAGAATAAGTATTAAAAAAACTAAAAAAATTAAAAAATCGACTGTTAGGCGGTACGAAGTTCGCCGGGTCAGCTAGTAATCTTATAAATGTGAAACTCTGTAAAGATATTTAATTCACAGGAAGGGTTTAGTTAAAATTTGATACAAATATTATGGCCTGGATCACGAGACGCTGTGCCAGCTAAAAAAAATCCCTTACCGCCCCAAGTCCACTTTTGAACCCACTACTGTAAATCTAAAATTTTAAACCACAACCACCATCTGGTTCTGACTAAAAATATGTCTATTAGATGTAAAAGTGTAGATAGTTGGGAGGCAATCGTTGGCTCTTTGCCATTCACCCGTTTAAAACCTGTGGAAAACTGACTTTTCATCATTTAATTCAACAACGATCGCATTTGCGCCAATGCCAAAATATATTGAGCTATTTCAATAAAAGTTTGTATACGTGCTGTTGGAGGTCGTAAGCGATGATATTTATTTAATAGCATAAATGAAGGGTACTTGATACAATGAAATTAATTGATAGTTAACTTTTTGCTGTTTACCTAACATTTACCACAGATTCAACAATTAATAGTTTAATGCACTAGGACTTTGTTACTCTGGTGATAAACTTTATAGAAAATTACCTTTCATACGTGGTACCTACCACTTATGAAAGGTTGTGTCCTACTTGTGCCCTCGTCACGTCTTTTTAGTTACTGTCATATGATACAACCTCCAAAGAAAATGGATTACCAGAACTGATTAAGTACAAAATGTTTGTAAAACGTGATCAATTATAAACCTAATTCAAAGGGTATATTAAGGACGTCAAATGTTTAGGTTGTGCACACATTCGGATCCTTATTTTAAAGCCTATCAATTTACGCACACAAATAAAACAATTAAAATAAGATTAATAAAATATTCCTGTCAAAAATTATAAAAACACAAATATTTAAAAGTAATTATAGTACCGCATAATTCTTTCGTCTCCCTGGTACTATTAGACATCTTGTTACTCTCTTGCTTTTTACAGGCTGAGCTCCTTAAGTGCTCGCCTGCTTAAGCCCAGTGATGCTATAAAGGCCGGAAGAGGCCAACGGCATCTGTCTATTCGAAAAAAGGAAGACAATAGACGGAATACTAATGTACCTTGTACAGTGCATTAACCGTGGGCTACGCCTTTACCGCTAAGTGGTTAGGGTTTTTTTTTGGTAAAATTTGATGTTAAATTCGCCCTTGGCCGAACCCTTCTCTCTTTTAAAAAGCTATTTTGAACTCGAAAGCTTTGTTTCTAATAAGGATTTGTTGGGTACTTTGTTGTTCTGATGGCCATTCTTTTACGCCACTTTAACACAAACTAGAGGTATCTCTTTTTGTTTGATTGTTCCCATTATCACTTTTGTAATTTCAAATTAAATAAATTCCCGACTCCGGCCTGCATAGAGAAATACTTTTAAGCGAACATAGATAAGCATATTACACAGCGCATAAAGTTACTTTCAAAATAGTTTCGCTTGTCTTCAGCGTGTTCCATCGAATTCCTTTCATAGAAGCGGTGTCAATAATTTATGCTTCATAGCCGTGGTTAAAGGATAATTCACATAGTCTGAATGTCGGCACAAGACTAACATTGTCAACTAGAAGGTTGCGGTTAGGTAGGGATGGCGGGGCACATAGGCTATGCAACTATTCGAGAAGCCGACGTTCACAGAGCTTGGCATTTGCCACCTCCTATCTGCGAGCGTTTGAGGTGGACGAATATGGAAACTGCCTATGTACCTGAAATCGCTGATATTAAAGCTTTGATGGTCTTGTAACAAGAAAATATTTTTAACCTAATGTTCATCTGTTTACATTGCAGTAATGTTGAATTGAATTTTATAGTTTACATGAGAATATTTTTGACTAGCTATAAACAATTATACACAACTTTACTTTTATAAAACGTGTACACGATGAACACAATATATAATTATTTTGTAGGTATGTAGTGTGTATAGTACTTTCTCCTTTTCTGATCTTCTCTTTGGAGCTTGTCAATGTCATGAAAAATTACATTTACGTGTCCCGAAAAGAAGAAAGTATTTGTAATAGTTTATTAAAAATTGATGAAAGATGCTTTTCCACCCCAATGACCACCTCATTTCTCATAATGCAAACGACACAGAGCATTACATTCACTGAACGGTAATATTATGGCCGGCTTTTTTTTTATGTACGAAGGAGTAGCTACGACTCTACATATTGTACTACTACAGATTATATTAGGTATAAAAACTAGCAGTAAGCTTAGCCTGAACGGTATAAATAATATTTCATTCAGAATAAGTAATAAATCACAAGTGCAACGTAAATTCAAAATAAAAGATAACCTTCTCTAATAAACACAGACAAAGTGTATTTCTGATAAATTGCTCGTGTTAGCAACTCATTGGTTCTTAAAGAAAAAAAATATTGTTCGGGAAAATCATTAACGATTCGGTGAGGGAAATTTCGTACTGTTTGTACCTCAGTCCCCTTCACAGCTCACCGGATCATTGAACACTTGATTTGATTAACGATATAGGAAATGCTCCAGCTAGGTGCACGGGATGAAGTTGTTCGTAATGCTTTCATTCGATTTTATTATTCTCATTCAATCAAAGCTCAACACGTAGTTGAAGCATCTACTTCGTAATAGGTTAAATTGGGCGGAAAATACCGAAGCTCTCTTGTAATTTCTCAATTTTATTTTGATATTTCTCAATTTTGTTTTGTAGTCTTATAAATTTAAAGTACATAGAGTACGTACTCGTCGTCATCAAGCAAACTTTAATAGTTATGTTTTTTAAAATAAAACGTATATTAATCTGCTATGTTTTAAAGTGGTTGATGTAATAGTTTTTACCCTGTAATTCTACTAATAACTTTGTATGATTAAAAAAATAAAAAATTGGTATTACTGAAAAAGAAAGAAATACTTTTTGTTAGAAATAAATATCTAACATTTAAATATAACTTATTGTAATTTACTCTTAATTTAATTAAGTGTTTAAATAATGTAAAACTTAATTTTGCCAATTGCAAATTTTCATAAACATTTTTGTAAATTGGCAACCCCGCCAGTTTCCTCTTCCGTTCTATCTATTATACGTGGCAGCTGCCTATTTTTGTGGCTTAATATTTTTAATACAGTCCACTTTTAAATTGAGCACAAAGCTGGCTTTTATTTTACACTTGCTTCAGCATTTCAGACATAATAACCTAAGAAGTTAATAATAGGGATTTACAATATATAGGTATCGGAGAGTGAAATCAGTGACGCAGTCGTGAAACCAGTCCTTCACAAAATAAATAAAAAGGTGCTCTTTACAGATAAGTTTTATGAACTACTCCTAATAATAAGTTATGAGAGTATTAATAAAGTTATAGTTTTAAAAATAAGTTTAAAGCATAGAATTTCAGAAAATCTTCATACTTGTGCAAACTAATACATCTTTACTTCTTTTCTTACTAAATTAGATCAACACGTCTTTGTTGTAATAAGTATTCACAGAATCACCGACATAATACTAGAAACATATACACCTTTCGCGAATATTGCCTGCCTTGTACCTACTTGTACAACGGAATGCAATTTCTACGAGACGCGTTCACCGAAACGGTGACTCTTATTTAAATTCTGTTTCTCTCCAACAGAAGTGACCTACATCTACGTGGTTATATAAGAAGTGTGGAGATACGTAGGTATGAACAACAACAAACAACTTCAAGACAAGTATTGTCGCTTTGTTTTCACAGCAATTTATTGCTTACAAGTTTCTATATCTAGAAAACGTGCTATTCATAAGAAGGAAACTCAGGCTTCTTATCTATAAAACAAAGTTTGCTAAACGGATAGCCTAGGAAAAGTTTTTGTGCTTCTACTTTACTACATCAAAGATCTTGAAGTGACCTAAGATACTTGAACTGAAAGAAACCCACTTCTGCACATTTCTGATTCCCTCAGATATTTGAAGAAAGTTAATACTTAGCGGAATATTTTCTGAGAGCTTAAAGCGGAACGAAGCAGCTGAGATATAAATAAAACGTTTTCCAGATAAATATGTACGTAGGAATGAGTAGTTTTATAATTGAAAACGAAGTCACTTCAAGTCTTAGCTATGTTGTGTTTGGTCCACTCTTCACTATATACTGCGAATTACATGTCAGTATTAATCACCACAGTTACATTATTTTACTTGGAAACAAAGAGCTGTTAGGAGGCAAACCAAGAAATACTTAATTCAAAGAATTTGATATCAACTGTACCTTCACTTTATGGCTGACTATAGATCAGTTACCAAAGCTTTACAAACAATAAGTACACGTAGATTTAGGACAATGGTCTGTTAAAAAAAATGCATCGCATATGAGCCGCTTGATTGTTATGTTTGACGTTTACCAGTTCGTGCTAGTTTTTCGTAAGTTGCAACACTATTATATTCAGAAATACGGTGCCCACTGGATTTAAAACAAAATGGATAATACGCTTGTCTCTCTCATTTGTCTTTATTCGTTGCTAGTCTTTTATTTCACTACAGTGAGGCCGTTTTAATCCGTGTACTAATAAAGCTGAGTACTTATTAGCTGAGTAGCTGAGTACCAAATTGTGCCTTAATTAAGGTAAAAATAGGGTGTAATCATATAATATGATAAAGAGGTGGTATATGAGATGAGCCAAAAAGGTTTAGTTTTTAAGTCGTGCTTTGTAATCAGTCGTTAGAGTCTAGTAGAGCTGGGATTTTGAACACATATAAGATTATAGTAACTACGTGGTACTAGGGCGCCACATAAGTTTCCTCGTACTGTAAAATATTTTTTTATCTCGAAGTAGTCTCCGCTGGCATATAGGTGTTCATAGGTGTAAACCAGATGCTAAACACATTGCTCCAGTATCCCTCTCGAACACAGCCGAATATCTCGTCAAAAACTTTTATGCAACTGCAAATGGCGCTAAATCCGGACGAGAAGGGTGTCCCAGCAATTTGATTCCAGCTTGGTGCAAATAGTCCGTAGTTTTGCTGGCTCAATGTGCAAGGGCAATGTGCAATCTTGTTTCAAAAGCCAAGTATCGATTCTTGAGTTAAGTCATTAATTTTTTAAGGCTTTAATACTTGACGTAAACATTCCTCTGTTACAACAGTATACCATGGAGCAGTAACAGTCTTTTCTTTATCAAGCTCAACCATAGTCAATATTTCAGTTTTTAAAAAATGAATTTTTAAAAGGATTTTACTTTACGGATCGGAACATTTTCACAGACGTCGGCGGTGGTTCATCTTCAAACACCCACACTTTGCTCCGGGTTTTAGTAGTACCGTCGAAATAATACGGCCACGTTTCATCACATGTATTAATCAATATTTTTTACATAAAACGAGACCAAGTCACAAGCTGCTCCCTCAGCGCATCGCATTGAATATACCACCGTTCTATGGTCCTTAAAGATGGTCAAGTTTTCCTTAGTGTTTGTTAGTTAGTCAGTTACTACTCATTTCTGCGAAATGTTTTTGTTCAATTAAGCCTCTCTAAAAGTTTTACAAAATAATTACACGAATGTCATAACGAGATAAACTTACCATTTTCATTTCGAAAATTAATTTAAAAATCGAACACACGAATCCTTTTCCCTAAATTTTTTTTTTTCAATTTAACTTAGAGCTTACGGATTTAATTTCAAATTACAATATTATATTGCGACGATGACAAAATTTATATTGCGCCCTACGTAGTAGTACGTAGTCTTGACCACGAAATTCGTGGGATTTCTGTAGCGACTGAAGGATTAAAAAATATGTTTCTGCACGGACCAATACATTTAAATATCTTAACAATTTTCATGTCAATTTAATTTGCCTTTAGTTCTTTTTTATGGCGTCCTAGTACACTCTCTATACCAACGAGAACAAACTCCAAATACAAGCATTTACCTCAGAGGTCTTAATAAAAAAGTACAATCTAACAACTTGCCAACACTTTACAGTAAAACGAAAACAGCTATTGTTCTAAAATAATCCTCTCCAATGCTTCTTGAATTATATCGATAATAGTTCATATCACCCAAACGGTTCACCTACACGTAGGGAGCACTGAAATCGTGTTATAACTGAAACTGGCTCCATAAGCGCTTAAATTGGCGATCGGCCATCGTGCGGTTCAAAAACGGCTGTAATTGGCGCTACCATAATTTAATTCTGCTAACGTAGTGTTTGAGCTGATGCCAGCGAGCTCAAATTCAATAAAAATTCAAGCCAGCGCCGGAGCGAATCATGGTCATCAATTTTGCTTCGATATGTGCTCATATGCCTGTTTTGATAATTGTGTAACAGTAAACAAGAACGTTACATCTGTAAAAACATCATGTTGGAATCACATTCCATAATAACAGACATATGTGTCGTCGCCACATCAAAAACTCTTATTTATTTTATTAAAATTAGGGACAAACTGTAATAGATGATAACACAGTTCACTATTTAATAAGAATAAGTTAATAGACATTATTTTGACTGGTTATACCGGTAACGCAATGGTATCGGTCGATTGATAAATATTAATGAATAGTGGGGTTGTAAAAAGGGTAGGAATAAGTTCAGAACATTGTCTTGAGTGCGAAGAGTGGTACGAAAAACTTGGCAGTTACTGTAGTTAGTGATTTTCATATTTTATATCAGTGGTTGTGAGAATGTTACTTACATATGTACGTATAGTTCTTGATGAGATTTTCAGAGTACAAACTAGGATTAATAAAAAATTTAAAATACCCTCGTCTCAAAAATCCCTTCAAAAGAACATCATTAAAAAAAACTAAATCAAAGTCGGTAGATCTGTTAAGGAGGTACAATGCCACAGACTGACACACAGATACACACGTGCAACTTATAACACCCTTCATTTTTGCGTCGGGGTCCTAATTGGAAATCAGCTAATAAATATAATAAGCAAATTTTAAAGTACGTTATTCTGCAAATCGCAATGTTTTTTTTTTGCACATGAGCTGAAAGCTTTTTGTATTATATTAACCAGACGTCGCGTCGCCCAAAGGTGAAGGTGGTGGCGTACAGTAGGATAGAAATCGAAAGACTGTATTTCTGTGAGTATTGACTTAGAAAAAATGTACTGTACCTAATAGGTAATGTGTTTTCAATGTTTTTAATTGAAAACAATTCGTCAAAACTACTAACAATAACTAAAGAAAATCAAACATACAGAGGAAGGAGAAGCAAGGTACTGAACTGAAGTTTTTATCTAACTATGCATAGATGGGATATTTGAATTAGATTAGATATTTATGAGATAGGGTATTTAGAAATTATAAAGTAAGTTTGTTAAAAAGAGTTTTATTTCAGTATCGTTTGCAAATACGGCCTTTACAACTGTAACATGCATGTTATTGAAAAGTTAGGCTTTACTCGATGTCAGTACACCTTAATGAAGACATGTTCACAAATTGTTTTACAAACTCGTTGGACGAGCTCGCCAGTTGCTACTATTCTACCAAGTTAGGTTAACTGCAGTCATTTGTTGCGGATAAGCTGAAGTATTTTTTGCTTAAATGAGTTTCAGTACGCGTTGTTACCTCGTTAATAGCCTCGTAGTAGTAAAGTATCCGATTTACTAATGAGGTTAGAATCTCAGATATTGCAAAATTTTCCGAGATACTTCTGAATTGGACAAGAGAAGGTAGAACGCAATAAGAACGTGAAATAAAACGTAAAATTTCCAATGGTTTAGATACAGGAACTCCAGGATTAGACCTGGTTTTTTTATTCCCACTGTCTAGAGTTGAGGCTTTGGTGTTGTCCAACTGCCGAATAGTATGCAGAATCTCTTGCGAGTGAGAGGATATTCATAGGACCCGTTGGTATATAGATTCAGCTATTGCCAACAAGTTTGGTGTTAAAGACGCCACTTGATCTTGTTCTCAGTTCGGTTTGTGCCCGGACGCTTCAATCAAAGATGCACGTAACGTCACAGGTCGATGAACCTCTGCTAACTACACGAATATCTACTAACAACACCATACCCTCATAAAATGTAAGGCACAAAGCTACTTTTTTTGCTGCAAAGAGAAATAAGTTAAAGTCTTCACAAATTTTATGTACCGGGTATCTGTACTTGGTATAATCATTTACTTCCGTCGTTTTCAAGAAGTACGTAGTTACGTATATGTATAACTCCAAAATAGCACAGAAATAAAAAAGAAAAACCGTAAGAATGTGTTGTCATGAAATGAATAATTTACTCACTTTACAGCAATAACTATTATTAAACACAATATTTGAGGTCTGATTTTTTTTTGTATTTCAGGGTCTTTGTTAATTTACGTGTGATATTTTTTATTTGCTATGAATAGAGCTTCTCGCAGTATTTATTTTTGTGGCGTGAGGACTTTATAATCACACATTACACACAAAGTAAACTCAAGCTTTGAACAATCACCTGTCGTACAAATAATTATCTCATGGGGATTCGAATCAACGACACTCGAGAAAGTAACAGCGTATTTCATATTTTAGATACATAATCAATACAATCACATTGAATACAAAAGCTTTGACCATAACTTATTACACTGTTCAACAAGTATTCCTAAGTTAAAGATTTACGAACCTTATGCACTACGACACTGCCAACTTTAAGTTACTTCAACATAAATCTAAGAGGTGCTTTTTTATTCTATAGTCGGCAAACAAGCAGACGTGTCACCTGATGGTAAGTGACTACCGCCGCCGATGGGCACCAGTAACTCAAGAGTCACAAGTGCGTTGCCGGCCTTTAAGGTAGAGGAGTAGGGCAAGAGGGGGAGTGTAACGGTGATTTCATGTATAATACATTAACATATGAATAATATTTATGTATCCTACGGCTATAAGCACTTTACTTTTGAGCTTTAAAACTCTGGTAATTTCATACCTTTTTCGTTGAAATTGTTAAAAGATAGGCTTTACTGTCATCACTTTATGGAGGACTTTTATTCTATCTAAGTTACTACTACATATCACCACTTTTACTGGCATGAAGACCTTTCCTGATAGTTTAGTTTTTTATGAAATAAATCTCAGTCCAAACTCCGTCCAAACCCTTCTAAAACAAAGATTTTACTTAAAAGCACATTTGGGGAGGGGGGGGGGGGGTCGAAGAGGGGAGAGGGAAGGGTCCTCACTCACTCTGCGAGGCACTGCACTTTCTGTGAGGCCGTGGTACCACTCCGGTCGAGCCAGCCCATACGTGCCGAAGCAAGGCTCTCCAACTGTACTGCTTCTTTGTTTTCTAAAAGAAACGCACCCTTTACTTTCGTTGTGAGTAACCAAACTCTTACTTGAACTTCAACATCGTATTCCCACATCAAACAACGACCCACTTTTGTCAAGTTTTATAAAACTTTTGGTATAGGTAACTTAATATTTTACTGACTGAATACAAACTTCGTTCAAATGTACTTTTAAGTAAAATCTTTGTTTTAGAAGGGTTTGGACGGAGTTTGGACTGAGATTTATTTCATAAAACACTAAACTATCAGGGAAGGTCTTCATGCCAGTAAAAGTGGTGATATGTAGTAGTAACTTAGATAGAATAAAAGTCCTCCATAAAGTGATGACGGTAAAGCGTATTTTTATCAATTTCAACGAAAAAGGTATGAAATTACCAGAGTTTTAAAGCTCAAAAGTAAAGTGCTTATAGCCGTAGGATACATAAATATTATTCATATGTTAATGTATTATACATGAAAGCACCGTTACAGGCTTTTAAATAATTATGAAGCATTACGATGCATAAATGCAAATACTTTCCTGTCATTAACTTGAGTAAACAGTAATAAACGATTCAAAAGATATTGCAGACATTGCGGCGCTATTAAAAATATTCGCGCTTTTTCAGATAATGTTCATACTTTAGTGAAACACGATAGTTTTGTCAGCGTCGGGCGGTAAGGCGAGGAACACACGGCCCGATCTCGCCACAATTCATTTCTCATTTCCGTAACGTTCGCCCGCGCTGATCCCCGCTCGGTCACAAACTCTCATCTTGTAACAGGTAATTTATTTTACTTAAAACGCCTTCCATTCCAACAAATAACGATTTGGAGAATGGAATGAGCTGAATAGTTGCAGTTTTAACTAAGGTTTTGTAAAATATTACTCGATTAGACTTTTCGCTTGCACGGATCCAATGCTGCTGATTATCTAAGCTGGATTGTTCTGGTTCTTTTAAGTTTTTCTTTTACTTTTTCTAAACGTTGATCGTAGATAAAAGTTGAATAAAACTTTACGGCGCGGATGGAAAAGTACAGCATTTAAAAGTTAGGTACTTAATATTATTTGAATCAAACGAGCGCACCTATTGATTTTTGCTAGGTCTATTTTGTAAGTGGATCGAGTATTCGATATTGGCCGTCTTTGTTCTCTTTATAATTAATATCTTCTCGCAATTAATCAAATGAAGGTAATGAACGAAACAATAGGAGGATGTTGATTTTGGAAAATTCAAAAGCCGCTAGGATTCTAACGCTATTCTCGGTAGTGTGTGAATATATTGTTTACATACATTATAAGGGACCTAAAGATAGATCGAGAGTAATTATACAATTATTCGATATTACTACTTCGACTATTAATCTACATAATGTATGTATGTACATGTGTATATAACGTATGTCCGAATTTATTTTGAATTTTGTATGCTATAGACTTAAACATACATTCTGTCAAAAAAGTATCGGAAATTGATAATTAAATTCTAATTTCAATTCAAATGTTCATCAATTCTTTTTTTGTAGTTAAGTTGGCACGCGTTGTTGGCGCGAAGTTTGAGCAATATGTGTAATTTAGTTTTTTTTCAGTACTCGATTTTGTAAGCTCATCTTAAGAGTGTTTTGAGATTTTTTTAATGGATAAAAACATCGAACAAAGAGTTTGTTTAAAATTTTGCATCGCAGTTCAGAGTCGCCGAAAATGTTACAAAAAGCATACGGTGAATCGACTTTATCAAAAACTCGTGCATATGAGTGGTACAGTGCTATCATAAGCGGTCGAGATTTGTTGGAAGATTTGCCTCGCTCTGGTTGGCCATCGACGTCTTCAACTGAAGTTAACATCACTAAAGTGAAGGAAATTGTGACTAAAATCCTCATTTAAGTTTGAGAGAGATAGTCGCTGAACTTTCTGTGTCTCACGAATCGATGTGTACCATTTTAAACGATCGCTTGGGCACGAAACACGTTGCCGCTCGACTAGCCCCGAAAGATCTGAATTTTCTTCAAAAACTTAATCGCCTAAAATTCGCTGAAGACGTGCTAGAACGAATCAATTCCGACCGCACATTCGTAAAACGCATTGTTACTGTTGACGAGACATGGGTTTACGAGTTTGACATGTAAACTAGTCAACATGCTTCTTAATGGCGAATTCCAACTGAACCGAAACCGAAAAACCCACGACAAATTCAAACAAAAGTCAAGCTCATGTTGACTGTTTTCTATGAATATCGAGGTGTTGTGCAATCGGATTTTTTGCCAGAAGGTCAGAATGTAAATAAAGAATATTATTTGAGCATTATGCGGCGTTTGAGAGAACAAATTCGTCGAAAAAGGCCAAATTTATGGAAAGAAAATTCTTGGATATTACACCACGACAACGTACCATCGCACAAGGCCATCATTGTGAACGAATTTTTGACCAAAAACTCTACAAATACCATCGCACAACAACCATATTCACCGGATATGACTCCGGCTGACTTCTCTTTTTTTCTTTCCAAAACCCAAATTACCACTTCGAAGTACTTACCCGTTTTCAGTCGATTCGAGATATCAAAGAGAATTCGCGGTGAGAACTGAAGTCGATTCCTGAAAATGCATTTTCAAAATGTTTTGATAACTGGATTATTCGTTGGTGTAAGTGTATTATATATGTTAGTATATATTTTGTTAAGTATATATTTTAATAATGTATCCTAATAAACTAAAAAGTGAAAAAAAATGTAAAAAGGCGTTGAGTGGTTTCTACATACATTACATTAATTAAAATCCAGCCCCTCATGGTTTTTATATACCAATGCACTCTTGTTTTTTTAGATATTATAATATTGAATGAAATGTATGGCCTATACATTCAATATTAAATGCTCAACCACTATTAATTTTTATGTGTACAAAAATGTAATTAATTGCATTCCTTTTAATCCTCATTTTTCAAAAATATAATTTGGCGAACGGTTAAAAACGATTTTAAATATATTTTTTAATAAGATCACAACGATTCGGACTACTCGGTTAGAGCTTAATACTTTTTGGAATACCTACGTTGCTTGAAGACTTGTAACGAATTAAAATCACCTTGTATAAGCTGTTATTCTTAAAAAACTAGGGGTTTTACTTCAAGTATAGTACTTGAAGTAGAACCCCTTTATTATACAAGTAATGTAAAAAATAAAGAAGTATGATTACTTTACTAGGTCTAAAAGATAGAAGTAACGAATATTGTAATATAAATTGTCTCATAAAGTCATAAACTAAGTACTTTGAAAAAAACATTCAAAGTAAATGTTATGTTGTCAATTTACGTACTAATATTTTGTTGCATTTCCTAGCCACGAACTAGTTTTGCCACAGTTTATTTTGTTCGGATTTGGAGCGAATGTGGCGAGACTAATTTCACGCCGACTTTGAAAGAGAGCCAACGAAAATCAAAGCTCGGTTTACTCGTAAAATATATAGCTGTAGTCTATATTTTAGTTCGCTAGTTGAGCGCTGTTTCAGTTACCGGGAAATATGGTGTTTCTATGAACAAAAAAAATATTTTTTGTCAATTTGATATCTGGGCGACTTGTAAAAAACAAACAAGTACAAATAAATGTAGTTTGCTCTCGTGAAAAGGCCGTATTACGGTTGGACAAAAACGCCTGTATTTCAGCGTTATTGTTTTTGTGTTTTATTGTTATAATAATTTTATTCCTATAAGTGCGTCAGCGTAACCACATAGAGTCGTTTATCAGTTGTTTTATTTATCGGAAAATCTTAAAAAATATTTTCGCTTGGTAATTCTTGGTAAAATATCCAAGTCGTAAATACACTATACGCATAAATCGCTAAACTATTAGGATAGAACTTCAGCGTGCTACTCTTACATTGTGGTTCAATCGTCCTAGTACGTACACGATATTACTATTAAAAACACCAATCTATTGTTCAAATACTGAGCCAGTCGTAACCATAAAGTCTTTTAAAACGTAACCAAAACTTCCATCTGATGGATTGTTTATTTATTGCCCTACTCACTTTATTGGCTTCAGTTATTGTCAATTAAAGGAAGCGATTTTTAATTGAAGCCGGTATCTTGTTCCAAAGTAAATCAATTAGTGCACAGGGTGTAGGCGGTTCGCATATTGATTCAGTTTGCCCAACCTCTATGCTGTGACTGTGACATAGTCGTTTAAACGTTGCGTAGCTAAACATTTTTTTCAATTAAGGTGTGAAAATTTAAACTGGGTCCTTTGGAACCGACGCCAGGGTGTATAAGGCTTTTAACGAAACGTTAATGCGAGGTATAAATTGGTGTAGTTATTCAGTTGATTTTGTTAATGAATTTCGGGATGAAACTCGTTTATTTAAATTAGATTGAATAAAATTCACAATAGGCAGGACAATACTGGATTTTCCTATAGTGATAAATAATGGTGTGTTCTGCATATTGGGGTTAATATGCAGGCTGGTTGTATCTGTAGGAAGTAGGTATATATTTATGTACACAGTAGTGATGTGCCGGATTGCCGTATCAGTATTCGTTATGAAATGCTAATAAATTATATTTTAATTAAAGTTGCTAAAAGTTAATTTATTAAAAAAGAACCTTGATTATCGCTCTCTTGCGAGTTAGGCAAAGCGGTATACGAGAACCGAGTTTCACCTAAGCAGGGGGGCTAAGAAATTAAACTATTTCTAACAGAGTTTAACTCAACTATAGTATACAAATCTAAATATCATTAGAAATTTCATGGCAACGATCCGTCGGAATCATTATTTTAAACACATACAGAACTCTACCTAATTCGTCATAGCAGATTTATTAAATATGAATCCTAAACGCTATTTATAATTATATTATATTATTAAATACACCCTTATACTGATCAGAGGATCAGTATAAGGTAGCGTATTCGTATACATACTTGCCAGCCGTTACATCTGAGACAGCGGTACGTCAACAAAGACCTACCTAGTGTGCACCTTAACATATACCGAATATTTTCGTGCAAAATGTATGGCAATATTCCTGTAAGCAAATTATTTCATTGCCTGCTCTCGTAGTTTCAATATTGTTAGTACTCAAATATGATACGCAATGTATTACTGTAGATTATATTATAGATTATAGTAGACGTAGATTAAGTCATAACCGTTTTCTCTCTTAAATTACATGGCTACATACTTAGCATAGATTTTTTATCAATATTACTTAAAAATAAAAAAATTTGAACTCACCGACGAAATAATGTCCTTACTTCGGACACACTGCAGTCCTAACTTTTTTACTTTACATAATTACCGCGCAACTCCGCATAATTATTGTTTTTTCACCCAGTTATGTCCCCGGAGAAAGTAAGAGTTTTCCAAAGCTATGAGCGTTTGCTCTTAGCTTCGGTGGCAGCTGCGGTACACTGGCGCCACCTGGCGTGGCAAACACGTCATATACCTCGGTAGTCAACTCAGCTTCTTGTTATCGATATCACCGACAAATATTTAAACATTTATTGTAGTGAGATACTAATAGTAATCGATTGTTATGAGGTACTAATTAAGCTATCTTTATAATGAGTCAAACCTCAAAGGTTTTCAACATGCTAGTAAAAATTACGAATTAAGAAGACATGCGAAGTGGAAGTTGAAACATGTCGTGTTACTAATCTTGAACGTCAGCTGTGGTTTGGAGGTAATGCGCATTGACTCCAACTGATTAATTAAATTAAGGTAAATATCCGTATCCGTTTCCGTGGATCTAGACACCAATTTAATACGAAATTAGTATCCATAAATCTACGAATACGCGTATATACAATTTTAACGATCCAGTACATCACTAGCATGTATATATAATTATGACACATGGTGTTTAAAACATTTGATCGGTTTCTGACTTGAAATTTCTAAAAACTGAGGACGCAGGGGAAAGGATATAAGGAGAAGTAGACGAAAGCTCATCAATTTGCGTATGAATAAAAGTATTTATTTTGACTATTAGTGTCGTAGATAATAAAGATGCGTTCAAAATTGGTCTATTCATCGTTGTTCTACTTTTTGTTATACTAGTAGAACTGATAGGAAAAAAAATCCAAAAATAATTTACGTTACGGACACCACCATAAAAATCCTTCTATCACATATGCTACATTGATAAACCAACAAACTCAGTTGTCATTTATTTAACTGTTTGCAAATAATTAACAATTACTTACTATATTTAATTTCATTTACGAGGCATGTGTTGTATTGGTCATCATTTGTATGGAACTGTGGTCTTTTAACATATTACTTAACGTGCGAATTTATGGACAAGCGGGACAGATTGTTCGATAATGTGTTCGGAGCGCAGATTGTGCCAATTTATAATTTCCTCACACACATTAAATAACCTAATTACCAACAGTTGAGTGGCGACTGAATATTGTTGGTATCACCGGGTTTTAATCGCAGATCACATACTTAATTGAATTAAATGGCAACCAAACTATGTATTATCAATAAGTAGGTTGCATAAAGCATAATTATTCTTGCATAAAGCATATTATTCTCAAGATTCCGGATTTTCATGATTGACATTGAAGGTAAGTGTACTGCTACTGTGACTAATGACGTAGGCTCATTTTTTGTAGGTGAAACATCATCACGAAGGGACATAATTACGAGGCGAATAATTCAAACCGCTTGAAATGATAGATAGTTTACTAGTCTTCAATACAATTGGGGTATGCAATATACAAATTACAACTGCCTATTTAGATTATCTGCTTCAATATACATTGTGTTCATTAAATAAACATTCTGAAAAATCTTTCGACAACTTAGTTACTTACCTACCTAAAAGCAGGTTAAAGAACTGAAATCAAATGGTGCCGATATCTTAACCGCACGCTTTAAGAGTCCAATGACGAAGGTAGGCCAAACAGACACTAAGTATTCGAACTTGGTATATTGCTGTCATTGTTTTGCGGTCAGGGATGCTATACCCTTGTAACGCAAAACACGTATTTGTGGTTATCAAAATGTTCGGGGTCGCTTCGTCTTCAAAGTGCTTTGGATGTGACAGTACAATTGCTTTTATAGAATAAACTGGTCGTGCCCGCAGCTTTGTCCGCATTGACCGGAATCAAGAGGATTCGGAAAATGAAGCTGTGAAATAAACTAGTAGGCGGTTTTCTTGTGATGAAAAATGTGTTGTTGAAAGTGGAAAAGATCTTTTCTTTACTGAATAAAAGCGTAAAGGTTAATGCCTAAGGGTCCGTCGTTCAAATACCTTTATTTAGTAATAATATCATCTAGGAATTAGTGTTTTTATGAAGGCGGTTTCTTTAATTTGTATTTATTTATCTACATCTATGGACTTCAAATAATAACTTGTTTGAGTTCATTTTTTAAAACCATCTCTTATTCTTTTTTTTTTAAGAGGTGTGATTTCCTTTTAGATCAAAGGGATTCTAAGACCACGTTACGGGACAATACCTGGCCAACTGTGACCCAACACATATCAATCACATTAAAAATTTAATTTCAGGGTTTGTACCCACATCACTCCCTCTCGGGCGCCTGCCGGTCCTTGAGGGAAGTGATGTGTGAGTTTTGACTCATCTTTGCACGTTTGTACTCCTGCTTCACGAAGACTACTCAGAATCATCTCGGTTTAGAAGACCAGGATGCCATATCTCTTGAGCTTCAGACCAGGCAAGATTCATCAGGATTATACTTGGCGGGTCGTAGTCGTACCATGAGATCAGCGTAAAAACGTATGGAGTAGTTCGAATTGTTTTTCTTAGATTATGCTGCGGATTTTCACATTTTTTACCTGTTTTAAATTCTACAAAAAGATGAAGTGGACCGTGTTTCAAAGAGTAAAAGTAGTAGTACTTCAAGAAAAGCAGTTGCCCTAAGCTATCACATAAATACAATATTACTCGTGTTTACCGCAATTTGAAATACTCGTAGTCTTCTGGGCAGTACAGTATTACCTTTCAAAGCATCACGATTAAAATAATTAAAAAAAATGATCTATTAAAAAGTTCACAATAGAATGTTTTGCAAATTTTAACTTGAAGTTGTCAATAGAAGTAAAAAATCAAAAGGACACGAATTCAGTACATTGATTGTCAGCATTCGATATCTAATAGCATAAATACCTTGCATGTGCTGCAAGGAATAGGTACTGTCATTGAAACATTACATAATTAGCATTAACAGCTGGCGAAGTTCCGAAGTACATTATCGACCTTATTCTAAGAATAAGGTTTGAAAATAGAAAGAAAGAAAAAAACCATTTATTTTGCACAAACATTGGACGCACACAAGACATATTAAATAAAGAACATGTATACAATAAAAAAAAGCAAATGACAAAAATAAAAAATAAAAAAACGTAAATAGAAAAATAGGAAAAACGCAGTGAGCCTTATGGTCGAATAAAAAGGTCTATTCTCTGCGGTAATCTGTGGGCGTACTCTATGGGCATATAATTTTGTTATCTAATGTAAATCTACGTTAGATCCACTGTCCCAAATATGGAAAAAACAATACAGTGTTTTTGTTTGTCGCCTCTTCGAATTACATGTTACTATCTGCGTCACGTATGCGCAAAAACAGGCATATGCTCAGCATTGCAGTGGCCTCAAAGAAATTGCTGCCTTGCCTGCCAACCTTGGGTGACGTAATGGCGTCCCACCAGCGAACCCAAACACAAGTTATGTAAGTGCAAATTGCAAGCTATTTATTGAATATTTGGCACGTTTTCTAAAATGTAGTGTGTATCGCGAGTGTAGTAAGAAGTGTGTATGTGTATCGTTGAACTGAGTGTGATGTTTTCAGCAAGTAGCCAGCATTGTTCACTCCAGATGCACATGTGCTATTCAAACATGAGGGGGAAAGGATGACGTTACTGCCAGTACCTGTTGGAGACCTGGATCACTGAACCGTTTCTGAGGCCATGACCCTTAAGGTTAAAATTAATAATAAATAGAATAGAATAATTATTAGCAGATTATCCTTTATAAGCACTGATAACCTATCTGCAGTCACAGATCAACTTGAAAAATAATAAGCATTGGTTGTTTCAGTTTTTTTGCGAATTCCAGCAAACATAAACACAGTGGCATGTCATGCCGTTTGTGTTGACCTACCCTGCAATGCATGATATCTCATGCAAATATTTTAATAGCTCTCTTTTTAACTACGATTATTACTTTATTTAAAACGGTTAAATTAAAATAGTGCAGTAGATTTAGCAGTTGCAATATTTCATGTTTCAGATATTTCTTATTTCCGAAATCTACTACTACTTCTAATTTAGAATATGGTGAATACAGGAATTAAAGTCATAGATATGCAAGTTAAGCAATTATATTTTTAAAGTGAAATACATGACGATAAATGCAGCAGTCACTTGGTGGATCGGTGTGCAGCCCACCACCATTCGCTAGTTGCGGACTCTTATCCAATGTGGAATCCACCAACCTACATGATCTGTGTGATATCTGAAGACTTTTGGTTACACCAAGGACCTTGAAGCGGCGGCAGCGTATGGCATTGAAGCGGTCGCGGGTTCGAACTACACCCAGTGCAACTTCCGACGTGAACCCACTCCTAACACGAGCTTTAAGCATAGCTGGAGGGGTTAACAAGAATACTAGTAATGTGTGACTATCTTTCCTAGTATTCTTGTTCACAAAAACGAGGAAACTAAGCATGAAGGAGAAAGAACGCAACATTTATATAGGCCTGAAAACGGTAGGCAAAAGTATGATTTTCTCAGATAAGACTTTTTTATGGTTTAAGCAAACGGGTCACCTGATGGTAAGTGACTACCGCCAGGCATCTGCAACTAAAAAATCACAAGTGCCTTGCCGGCCTTTAAGGTGGGAAGAGAGAGGTGGAGAGGAGAAAAGGGGGAGAGGGAAGGGTTAAGGTCTCCGGTAACCTCACTCATTCGGTGAAACACTGCATTGCTTCACTGCCGGTTTTGTGTAAGGCCGCGGTATTACTCCGATCGAGCCGGCCAATATGTGCCAAAGCATGACTCTCCCATTTCAAACTTTATTTTTTATATGCCATTTTCAGTAATTACCCCCAAGGAACTTCTTGAGGAATGGTTCAAGTTAAAGTATTTAAACAGTGGTTGCTGCTGCGATCCATTGGAAGGCTGCTTTCTGCTTTCTAAAACATATTGATTAATTTTTTTTTTGTTTTCAACCTCGATTTATGTCATTTTTAAATAATAATTGCTTTTTTCTTTAATTAAAAATAGCGTCCAACTTATTACTGTACCATTTCTATATCATCCTACAGGAATTCTATATTATTTTCAATAGTTACAATCCATTTAAACAGCGCGAATAATTAATTCGCGCTAGAAGAGGGTTCTAGCCCATAGTGTGTCGCATGGATCAAAAATGTAATTTTGTTTATTTATTTTATCGTTCAGTAAAGACACTTTTGCATTTTAATAATGTGTCAAACAAAAATTAAGAATGAGTAATGCTCTAAATATAGTTTAGCAGAAAAATAATAAACGGAAATTATATTAAAATTTGTTACGAATCTTCAAGTATCTTGAAGCGTAATAGTAATAGAGGATGCCATGACTCAAAAGTACACAATTTTTCTATGTTCCTATTATTGATGAAAGAAAGAATAGCATAGGTTCCTTTAAAAAGATTTCAAAGGGGCACAGCGTTTATTTTAAATGTCTTCTCCTACTGAATAAACGTTGTTTCCTCGATTTCAAGCACCCTCTGTCATAAAAACTTAGGTTTGTCTTCTCTAGAAAATAAAACGTTGTAGTACAAGTTTGCTCATAAAAAATATCGTTGGAGTATAACCTTTTAAACAGGATTCTTTGTACTGTGTAAATGTAGTAATTGAAAATTTGGGCTGGCCTGTTGGTCTAGTGGTTAGTGATCTTGACTGCTGAGCCAGAGGTTGTGGGCTCGATTCCCACCCAGGACAAATTATTCTGTGATGAGCACGATCCTTTGTTCTGTGTCTAGGTGTAATTTATCTGTAATATGTATGTACTTAGTATTTAGAAATATGTAAGTATGTTTATCAGCAGTATGGTTACCATAGTACAGGCTCTGCCTAGTTTAGGATCAGACCAGTTTAGCCGTGCATGAGATGTGTCAAGTTATTATGTTGTGCATTCCAAGCTATGTACAATATTTTGGTCTAAGGTTTCTCGCCTTTAACTTGCGCCTCGCGTCCTTAACACAAGTATGATGCATATCGGGTAATTGTCACTTATTTTCATAAAAGTCAAAATTAACGTCAGTAAATTCAATCAGTTCTGCTTATTATTCAAATGTTATAGGATCTGTGACAACGAGATCTTCAGAAGTTTCTTAAATTATACACTCGTATCTACATACATACCTAAGGACCTAATTATGGATCACTAACAGTACTTCAATAGTAAAACTTATTAATGCGATAGTTGTGTAATCAAACAATGATTTTTGTTTACACCATGTCAGTCGTGGTGGCCTCTACTGGAACCGTGGTTTTATTTGGTTTTGTATCAGAGCAAGACTATTTGTTTTCCTAAATGAATTTACATAAATTAATTCTGAAGGTTTAAAATAAGGAAATAAAAAAATTATTACTTTTTAGTATTTACTTTCTAGTTAAGGACAAGCGAACTTACTTTACTGTTGCAATATTTTAGATGCAGCCAACGATTTTAGTAAACCTGATGGCCTCAAAATCGTTGTCTGAACCTATTAATTTTATTTTTTAGTTTTTTTTTTTTAATTTCCTTTATTCTTAATACCATAATAGCGCACAACAAAACAGTACTGTAAAACATTCCACTAAATACTGTAATAGCTATCTGCTGAACATAAAGAGTGGCTGTGAGTTTGTATGCCCAGTTTCTTCTCCCAAGGCTTAACTATTTGGCAACTTTTATTTATTAATTAACCTAATAACTATTTGGTAATATATCGATACGGGCAGATAGGGATTCCAACTATTTACAACTAGGGATTGCAGTACCGGGACTAAAGTGTTACACAAAATTCCGGGCAAAATCGGGAAATTCGTTACTCAATACAAAAATTAAATGGTTATTTCCATAAATGAAAATGATAGGCTAATTTATACCTGTTTTAATCAAAGAATTTATTACGGTAAAATAAACTATTATAAAGCAAAAACTTATTAATCTTCCAAGAAAACACACTCAAGAAATAATTACGCTATTAGATCTCAACATCAGTTTTCGATTAAAGTTAAATGGGAAATCCGCGCTTGGCACGTATGAGCCGGGTCGACCGTAGTAATACCACGGCTTTAAAAAAAACCGGTCTGAAGCAATGCTTGCTTCGCCGAGCGAGTGTGCCTGGACGTCGCTTAGCTGAGAGGTTTTACTTGGAGGTGGTGGCCGCGCTTTTGCGGGCAGGAGCTAAGAGGGGTCCGGATGTTTTAATAAAAGCTGTTCGCGGATCCCTCCTATTTTACGCGTAGTATGACACACCGTGTGGTTTTAGTCGGTTCGATTCCGACACACCACCCCACCGAAAACCCCGGTGGGGTGATGAATCGAAGGGGGTTTCCACACGCGAAAAAATAAGGCTCCAACCCTCCTCCCCCTTTCCCCTACTCCCACCTTAAAGGTTGGCAACGCACTTGTGACTCTTGCGTTGCAGGTGTCCATGGGTGGCGGTATTTACTTACCATCAAGGGTCCCGTCTGCTCGTTTGCCCCATACAATTTAAAAAGCATTAAAAAACAGTTAAAAAAAACCGAACTTATACCACTAATATCATTGGTATCTCACTTGTTGGTATTATGTTCGTAAAAAGCTGTCATAGTCATTCAATATGAATTGGAATAAAAGGTTACAGATGTATGTAACCAGTGGATGAAAATGCTTTACACTAGTGGGAAAAACGGTAAATAGGCCAGAGGCAAATACCGACCTCGTTCTCCTCTATTCACTGTAGTACCTGCAGCTAAAAGAGTTGTATCTTGTTGACACAGCGTTTTAAACGTGGTTTTGATGATATCTAATACCTTATGAAGTTCCTTCATTGGTGCTCATTCCTCTTCAGTGAACTCCTTAGTGACCTTTAAGTTAATAAGTGCTTTTGTGACATAGCCTCGCAGTATAAAAAATCGACTTAACATATTAGCAACGCTGCTCTAATGATAGTGGTAATGGTGATGCGAGACTCGCGAGTACAGCCAAATCGATCAGTCATATACATATCACATCCGACACAGAACCAAGGTTACCGACATAGCTCAAAGAATTAGCAAGCTGAAGTGGCAGTGAGCTGGCCACATTGCCCGCCGCAGAACCGATAACCGCTGGGGTAGACGAGTTCTGGAGTGGAGACCACGTCAAGGGAAACGTAGTGTAGGACGCTCTGCGGCCAGGTGGAGTGACGATCTGCGTAAAACGGCGGGGAAAAACTGGATGAGGAGAGCTGACGATCGAGGTCAGTGGCGTTCATTAGGAGAGGCCTATGTCCAGCAGTGGATAATGAGGGGCTGATGATGATGATGTATTCCACAATTTACTAATAATGAATTCAGGTAGACTTTCAAATATTAAACGAGTTATTTTGTTAAAATACCGCATTAAAACCCAATTCGCCTATTCCATTTCATAATACAATAATATCAGTGCCACATATCTTTTGTCAATGGACATTTTCCGTGAATGAGTGAACTACAAAAGAGACCGAATACAATGTCATGAAAAGAATTACCGTTCATCAAGCACTATTATGGGTGCGATAATATTTCCATGTATCTACGACTCAACGTGTTATGTGAATACTGAAATTAATATAAGTCCTTTGCCCTGTACTACAAATAGATTATAGACCTTATGTAAGTACAGAGGAATCACTCACTGAAGCTATTTAAATAGAGTGCAGTCTAGATCGCACGGAAATCCATTACGTAAAATTAATATTTTATACTCACAGTTTATTATATGCCGTATGTCTACTCACTAGAACTCCATTCGCTGACTTCGAGTCAGGTTGTCATGAACTACACACCTCAGTGAATATAATCGCATAAAGCTGGTCAACACTTAGTTAACTAAGTTGCATTTCTAATGCGCACCTAAAATCATTATAATAATAATGTCACAGTCAAACTCGTAATCGGTTGAAATAACTTTTAACGGTCGTCTTCTTATGCCCGTTTCCTATAATGAAGAAATGATTCGTTTTGCTTACGGACAGTAATTCAACGAAATTTTACCCTTCATAAGTACAACGAATCGTTTCTTGATTATAGGAACCGGGCATAAATGTAGATTTTTTCAATAAATTCAGATACTCCTCTGGAAAAGCCTACTTTTTTCTGGATGAAAGGTATACTATGTCCTTGTCTGACAACTTTTATGCAAATTTCAAGATGATCCGTTGAGTGATAAAGGCGATAAAGCGTAACAAACAAACAAACTCACATTCGTCACATTTATAAAGTTAGCTAGGATTAGAACAATTGTTGCTACTTTGATTCTCATCGTGTTTAATCGATTTTGTTTCCCAACACTTCATTCGCTAGTTTGTAAATTAATGTTAAACATTGTTGTAATGCGATTTTAAAACATACCTAGGTCATGACTTTATTGCGAATGAAACATGAAATGTATATTCTGGTATTCATGAATGACACATTGACAACCTACATGATTAAATGAATTGAGTTAAAAACTGACTTTTATCACATCATCCTTATCCTCAGAGCCGTTTTCCCGACTAAGTTGGCTTTCAGTCTAACTAGGAAACGCCCGAACTTCGATCGGACTCGAACCGACTAAAACCACACAGTGTTCCGTCACCGGGTCTTATAGCCGGGGCCTCAGGTGTACCCTAGAAAGAAAATCCCTGTGAACCCCGGCAGACTTGGCCGCCTGTTAAACCAGGCGACCCCACTATGAGGTGCAGATAGTTCTATCCCCTCTAGTTTAGAGAGGCGCCCGCGGAGCACGTCGCGCCACCGTCTCGGGCCTGCTTCTGCTTCCCTTCTGTCGCCCCCAGCCAAGCGCTCATGGAGGCCCGAGATCGTTTTGCACTCTCCGGCGCCTGGTGCGTCTTCTGTGGGACGGAAGAGTAATTGTTCTCTCCCGTTCCCTCTCCGCCGCTTCTTTGGCATCCATCACTACCTCACAAAATAAAGCGGCGGAATCCCACGCACTCTCGCTCTGGACCATGGACATAATCATGGTCTCCAGCGAGAGACTACCCACACCAATGGCCGCCGTGAGGTCAGTACGCTGCTGCGTCCACGTAGAGCACTCCACCAGAGAGTGCACAGTGGAGTGCAGTATCCTCGCGGCGGCCCCCGCAGTGGTGGCACACAGACGTTTTGCTCCCCGCCTATGCGACACAGGTACTTCCCGAAGCAGCCGTGTCCGGTGAGTACCTGCGTCATCCGGTAGGAGAGAGCGCCATGTCGCCTCTCCATGGTCATCTATACTAAGACTGACCTAACCTACTCGGTTACCACTTAGTCCCCCTTACTTTTATGACAAAGGTTAAACTAAATTATTCTTTGAAAACTATTTTCTTTATTAACGGAAATTATCGATGTTCCACGTGAAACGATGGCGCAATACTACGCGTCCATTGCCTACTATCTGACAAATAAAGCAAAAACAATCTTGGACATTTGTGGGGCTTCAAAATAATAAGCGTGTAGTGTAAATACGAGGGTGCGAACGGCCGATAACGATAGCTTGTCCAAACGAACGGCGTATTGCTCTCGGATAATCCTTGGGAGCTGTCCGATGACGCGTACCGTGGAGACACCCATCCTCTTTGTGATCCAACGAGATATGAAGGGTGATTATATTGAAACTCGATAGTATATTTGAATGTTAATGAACTGTACTATCGTTGGTTTATTATCTTGGTTTAATAAGGTAAAGCTGCAGCTTTGTTCGTAATGTAAATCAATATATTCATTGTGCATTCAATTTGCAAAAGGTCTGTCTCTGTTCAATTTTAGATACCTATTATTGGAAGTCATTTTAATTAATTGCGACTCTCGTGCCTACGTAATTAAATGTGAATTAGGTCGTAAAATAAAAACAAAAAATATTTACCTATCATTAACTCCCGTAATACGTTATTAAGTATGTCGAATAAAGATTCATCATTGGCTTTTCAACTTAAAATATTAGGTATATATGTTATTTGAAATATATGTGATACTAGCAACCCATCCCGGCTTCGCACGAGTAGCAGAGACATCTTCAACAATCATCAACATATTTCAATCAATTTACACAAAATTAACAAATTATACACCTAAACCTTCCTCATGAATCACTCTGTCTATTACTAAAACCTGCATGAAAATCCGATCAGTAGTTTTTCAGTTTATCGCTAACAGACAGGCAGACAGACGCGGCGGGGGACTTTGTATTATAACATGTAGTGATGTATAAGGTATAATTGAAATAAAAACTAAGCGTGCTACACTCAAACTCAACTGATTCAAGACATCTGAGATGTTTGGCGGGGGCGCTGTGTGAATAGGAGTAGGCCACGCCAGCAAAGATATGTTTGTCATGAACGGGGATTAATCTTATTTGAAAGTAACTCGCAACTTATTTTCGTCCACGTTATTGTATTACCACTTCTTTCGGAGTTTGTTACTGAAACATCAACAAAATTACAGTCTCGCTATATTTGCGTAAATAATATTGTAACTAACGTTAATTGTTCAATTTCTGTTGAGGGAAAAGTTTGTTTCTTAGAAAATTTCTTACACTGAAATGCGAAAGGTCTGAATCAAATGTTCCAGTCAAAAGTCAACCTAAGAGATAAGAAATTAGATTAATTAACACTAATTGTTTATTGCGCCCTTTAACCTGTAACCTGTGAAATAAAATGAAATTTATATTCATTGTTTACTTAATGGACCGACAACCTGAAGAAGGTATCAGGGATGGACTGGATGCGGAAGGCGGAGGACCGGGTGCTGGCGCGCACATTGGGAGAGGCCTATGTCCAGCAGTGGACTATGATAGGCTGATTGATTGTTTACTTATGGATGTTAGGAGTTATGTTTAGTGACAGGTTCTCAACGTAATAAGGAGAGCCAATGAGAAAAGAAACAGAGAAATAAAACTCACTGCCTCTCGTTTCAATAGGGTATTTTATTCTTTAACATGCATCTTTTTTTAAGTTATTTTATATGGGTTTTTTCAATGACAGCGTGAATTATGCCAAAATAAAAAAATAGGTTCGATTTAAAATCTTTAACTCTACACCTTCCACCTGCTTTCATGAGAACCCGATGTGATAATACATGGAAATAGAAACGGTCATAAGTTTTAAACCGATAGTTATTTTTTAAAATCTTTTTGTAAATGCATCCTAGAGTTATGCCCTTTCAGTGAATTAAGCAAGTGTCACATTGTTAGATACACCTGTATAACACTTAAGTTCCAGAAGAATATTAAACAAAAAAATTTTATCGTGTGTATTGTGTTTATTAAACTGGAAAGTACATAGGTGATATAACTAGTGCAACATACGTACAAGTAGTTATGAAGTCGATTTATTTACAATTAGACAGATAAGTTTTATCCTCTATTGGTGATATTTTTTAAATTTTTAATAAGTACATTATATTTTTAATTTATATTTTTTAAATTTAAAAATAAAAAAAACAAACCTCCTCCTACTCCTGTGTCGCGGTGGGCTTTCCAGACATTCAAACAACGGACACAAAGAGCACCCAAACTCAGGACAACTACTTGTGGATCACATAAATTTTTGTCCCGTGTGGGATTTGAACCCACAACAATCGACAACATTGCGCCATCCGTGCAGTCAATAATGACAGAAGCATCTGCTTGGTTTAATACAGAGTTGCAATAGTACACGAAGAAATGGTAGTAAAAAGTCTTTGTCACACCGATGTAAACTTAGGGTTCATTAGGATTTTATTGTCCTTTTCTAAATGCCCCCTACTGACACGAACAGACACAGAACTATAAAGTGCTAAAAGTATAATCGCGGTCTTTTGCCTGGTGTAGGAGGTACTGTTACAAAGGGAACAGTAAGGTGGCTCCAGTTCTATAATAATAACTTCTATAAAACCATATCTCGTTTATTATAGTAACATAGAACGTTTTGCGTGTATATCAATATTCTGTAGTCACATAGAAAAACGATCTCTCTTTCATCCCGCACGCCCAAGAATCAACGTGATCTATTTGTTGGGCCCGAAACCCAGGCACTTGGAAAATGGTATGTAGTCACGACACATCTTGACGTTTGACTGATGGTGACTCGGTTCCTTTCACGCTTCGATTGTACGGAAACTCGTATACGATTGTAGCTATTTATTGCACAAAACTGGTGAATGATTTGCGAGAAACCGTGGTTGGATTATTGAGTAACTTTGCCATGCGTGAGAGAAGTAAGTTGATTGAATTTATAGCAAACTTTGCCTATTATGAAATTCAATTATTAACCAATTATTTAATGAAGACCTTGGTAGGGGTTAGTGATACAGATGTTGCATAAATAGGAATATTACCTTCTGCGATTGCGTGATATAATAAATAATTATTATCATATTCTGGCGCTATCTAGAAATTTAAACTAAGCCATTACTTTTAGTATGACGTCAAGAAAGCGGATAAATATACTTAGATAACTTTTTTTGTACATACTAGATGAAAACCCGGCTTCACTCAGATTAAATGTGACTCATAACACACAAACCAATTTTTACAAAATGTAGGTAGATATTTAAAAAGAAAAAAGGAAAATCACAGAAGTTGTTTAGTATGATAGAATGAGTACTCACCCGAGAAGTGGCAAAGGTACTTGTTAAGAATCTGACAGCTCAATCAACACAGGCTCATTTACACACTGAGAACACTGTGTCATCACTGACACTGACTGACAGGGATGCGTTAACGTTCCCAAAAAAAATTTCAAAAACGTAGAAGTAATTTTCATTAATTCTTCTTTTTTTATTCAATGAACCAACCATTGTTAAATTTAACCATTAATAACGCAATTTTAATTGACTATCGCACAACCGACTACGTGAAATCCGTCAATCCATAATTTATATTGACATAAGTTGATTGAAAGAAATCGATCGCGGCCTGAGTACGGTTGCAATGATACTTGTATGAACTTGCGTTATGCCTTTTTCATCGAGAGCAACTGAAATCGGTGTTCCCTATTTTAGATATTGGAAGCGAAGATGACTAGTATCACAAAAACCTATTTGGTTTCATAAGAGTATGAGCAATATTAAAAATATAAAGTGTGAAGTATTTTAATTTTAAATTAACACTATATCATAATTACCTAGACAGGGAATAAAAAGAAAAAATAAACTGACGTGATTTGAGCGTCTTACTTCTTCAAGTAAGGGCCGTTTAAATTGTTTCAAGAGATATGGAACACTTAGAGGTCGGGAATCAAATAAATCTGCTTAAATCTGCTCTTCCCTTCTCTGTTAATTGGAAAGATTACAGTGGTGACTGATATCAAAAACGTTTAGGATTATAATTAGTAACATAACAAGGTGTGATTTCATGTGATGGTTATTACAGTTTAATGTGATTAGATCATATTTATATTAATATAATAAAGCTGAAGAGTTTTTTCTTTGTTTGTTAAAACGCACTAATCTCAGGGACAGGGTCAGATTTGAATGATTCTTTTTGTATTGGATAGAGTATAAGAGCGGAGGAGTGACCATAAACGCATGTGTAACTGCTGGGAATGGCTAGTATAAACATAATATACACAAACGGTTTTTGAAGAGTTATTTCATTTTGGGTAGTATTTAATCGTATAACTATAAATCCCTTTTTTTCCAACAAAATATTCGAAAGTAGCACTGAAATTACTGAATAGCACACAAAATATGCACACAAATAAAATAAAATTCAGGATACTGTTTAATAGATGAAGCAAAACTTATTTACTATGTGATCATCCGTATTCTAAAAGTAAATCTAATGATTCTTTGAGTCCCAATAAAATGTGATATCTATTTTATGGAAACTTATTGTCTATTAAACATTTAAGAAAGTTATTTATTCTAAATGAAACACCATTTAATCAGCCATATTTATCTAAGAAAGTACCCAAAATAATAATTAAGTGGCATTTTAATAAACACTAAACATGGTAACAAAGTGTGGTAGGTAATTCAGTTTCTGACATATTTTTGGGCTAGTATTTAACGGTGAAATATAAAAAAAAAAAAATTTTTGTTAAAAAAAATCCACCCAAAGCTAACTCAAAGTGTTCAAAATATCGAATGTTTGTTACAAAAATATGTGATTTTACGATAGCTTCGCTCGCTCAGCTCGTGCATTGTGGTCGCAGTACTGTTTTTTTTTGTGCGTGTGGAAGCCCTCTCGGGCCGTCAGCCCACCGAGATTTTCGGTGGGGCGGTATGTTGAAATCGAACCGACTAAAACCACACGGTGGGTCGTACTAAAGCCACTTGAGTTTGGTACGAAATTCGGAAATATGATCATATTTGCGTAAGCCAAAAATGAATCTTATACAGAAATTCTGAAATCTCTCAAGTTTATCAAGTTGGTCTTCATTAAGATCAAGATAGCTGACGTCAGGATAGTCAAGAATGGGGAGAAGAATTGATTGTGCGAGTTCAATTTTAGTGGCAGTTGGAAGGAAATTATGCAATCTTCTTAACGAAGCTGCTGAGGCAAATATTATTTTTATGAATAACATTTTGTATTTGATCTTTCCATGAGAGCGTTTTGTCGATGTATATCCCTAAGTTCTTGACGTTGTTGCTTACCGGAATAGTTACATCTTCGAAAAACACTTTTGGTAGTACCGACCAGTCAACCTTTGCGATAAGTTTATTCAAAAACGTATTAATATTAAGAATTTAGCACAATATAGCCGGTTTTTAACACAGAATATGTGAACTGGAAATACCTTATCGAGTGTAACCTTACTTGATCTTCATAAGCCATGAATTCTGCATTTTTCACAACAATAACACAACACAAACAACACTTCACACAGGCTGGCGACCTGGACATACCGGGGTAAGCTCCAAACATTCAAGTCGTCGCAGGCGCATTATTTGTGCAAAAATAACAATGTCTTACAGTACATGTTATAGCCGGAAACAACCTATCTACAAGACGAGCGTCCCGGAAGTTTGGGGTTTACAGGGCTTGCGTCATTTGACGGACGACTTGCTACAATGTTGCCAGCCATAAATATATTGCCCAGTTTATCTTCATATAGGTAGATCATAATATAAAATATCATAAAAAAAATATATGTTTATTTATTTATTTATATGTGCGCACCTACTCCACACGGTCACCGCTGAAAATCAGCGCTGCTTGGCGCACAGCAACTGCCTTGCTGGCGCTATCAGCATCAATGCTGAGCGGTGACCAATTTTAATAAGTGACGTGCAAGTGCGTGCAAGGCAATTGTCACTCTATTTCGTTTTTTTCTTTATTTTTATTTGTATTTCTTTTTTTTTAAATGTTTCATCACTATAAGTACTGTAAGCACGAACGTCACTTAAGAAATAAATACTTTTTCTTTCTTTCTTCTTTCTATAAGTCTGGAGCTACCGACAATAGTAACTTGCGTCTTACTTGGGTTAACCCTCAGCCTGTAGATTGTTATCCATCTACTTATGCTGTTGAGATCTCTGTTAATAGTGTCAATACCTCATGGTAGCTCATAAAGATTAGTCTGACAGTAGATTTGCAAGTCGTCTGCGTAAAGGTGAGTGTAGTGAGTGGAGAGAAGTTGTTTTGAAATTGAATGAATAAATATTGAAAATAGTAAAGATGATAACTCGCCACCCTGTGGTATAGCGGAGTTCTTCGACCAAGTGGTATATTTGTCATCCAGGTTGCCGGCGGCCAAACAGGTAACTACGAAACCAGTTAATATTTGATGGAGATATGTTAAGAGAGTTTAGTATGGCAGGGAGAACGTCGAAGTCAACAGTGTTGAAGGCGTTTTAACGTGCGAGAGCCATGCTTCGGCACGTATGGGCCGGCTCGACTCCGCTCGATACCACGGCCTCATAGAAAACAGGCCGTGAAACAATGCTTGCATTGCTTTTCGCCGCGTGAGTGAGGTTACCGGAGGCCCTAACCCTTCCCTTATTCCCGTCCTTCCCCTCCCGCTCTTCTCCTACTCCCATCTTAAAGGGCGGCAACGCACTTGTGACTCTCAAGTTACAGGTGTCCATGGGCGGTGGTAGTCATTTACCATCAGGTGACCCGTCTGCTCGTTTGCCCCCTATACCATAAAAAAAAGGCGTTGCTAAAGTCTAATAAACATAGAACTCTGAGCTTCCCACTCTTCATACCTGTCCTTATATCGTCTGTAATAGTGACGAGAGAGGTGGTCGTGCTATGGCAGGGACGGAAACCGGATTGGAATGGGTTAAGAAGGTTATTTCTGCAAAGAAACGTACTGAGCTGATGGTAGATAAGGCGTTCAGTGACCTTTTTACCTTTATCTGTATATGCAATAGCGACTTTTCAAGGTACAGATGGTAAAAAAAATCTTTAGCTAAAAGTTTTAATGGGTACCTATTTAGTATATGGCAATAGATATTAAAAATAAAATATACATACGTTATAGCTGGATTCCGAAATATAGACTTAATTGCACTCGACTAAATGTGATCCTAGTAAGCTTTATTCCTTCTTTTCATTAAAGGCTTTAAAAATTTACTACAATAATTATTAAGTAGAATTATTTCGAACAGATCAAATCAACAAAAATACAAAATGTTTAATTCTTTAAATAAAAGCTCAATGTTTAAAAAAGTATAATATTAAAAGTATATAAACTTTAATGTTCTTTTTTCAATCATTAAATACAACATTATCTTTATTTATCGTGTAGAAAAAAAATACATTTTAAACATTCAATTTTAATAGAAATACAGTATCAAAAACGTATATTATCTTAAATTTAATTTAAAATATAAAATTGTGGTTACTACTAGGTATTCTCTTTATTCATAGTACATCTCTTTATTCATAGTAAAACTTATTAATTACATTTTTAAATACCTATAAAACAAAATATATTACATTCATACATACATACATTTACTACTACGTAATGCACTGGATACCCTATTGTTCTACTCCACTGTTACATACTACATATATTTATTAGGTTATAAATGTGTTTCATAATGAATTGAGTCAATACTGAGAATCGCCTTGAAAATACTTTTTGTTATTCAAACAGCATGAATGTTGTTTGTGTTTAACAAACCACCTAATTTAATAATATGTAATACATAAAGAGTAAATTGTAATTTATTAGGTAATAAAAGTAACTGGGCGACTGTTTGGCCTTTTTTTTCCAGTAATGGCTATAGATCTATAGATAAAGTAAAAAGCAACACCTTTCTTTAATACAAAATTTGATCCAAGTCGTAAGAGCCGTTTCCAAGATACACGAAATATGTTTACATATATGTGTATAGAAGGAACTTAACCAAAATTGTATACATATAACTTTTACCTTATTCCCTACATAATAATTGCCGAAACGTCCTGGCAAAACTACCTAAACAAGTCAAAACCAATTTTAACATAATAAACATCAGGCGTTACAACAGCGGGTCATTTTTCTGCTTTATCGTTTCGAAACACGAAAGGAGCTCTTGAATTAAAACCTGCAACAAAACATGAGTACTTGCATCACTACATATTATAAAACAAAGTCTGTCTGTCTGTCTGCCTGTCTGTCTGTTCGCGATATACTGAAAAACTACTGAACGGATTTTCATGCGGTTTTCATTAATAGACAGAGTGATTCATGAGGAAGGTTAATAGTATATATCCCAAAATGAAAATGAAAAAGTAAATAATGTTTAAGTAGTGCTTAGTTATTAGCGTAATTTGGCCGTCATCGCGTCAGAGAGAATTAAGCTACTCGAGCTCATGTACGAGCATACAAATTTAAATGGATTGTTAGCTTACATACGTATATTTTATTAGTATACGTATGTATATCCAGATCCTGTATGTGTTTATCTAATACATACATATTATATCGATTATAATAATATGATGATAATTTTCAGATTGGAAACCGGGGCGATTGTGGTTGTCGGTGGTCTATTTAACCGTGCCCAACGCCTTCGAGTCAAAAGAAACTTTTTCTGACAGCCGTTTTCTCTGCTGCAGGCGCAGCGGCTGGTTCGTTGTGGTTCCTGTCATATTTTAAGATAAAACAGAGAGATACATTGAAAAATGTTCGGTTCCAAAATGTAAGCCTTTTGTGTTAGGGGCAGTGCATCAGCTGGAAATAGTAACGTTTTTCCCTAAAGATAAGAGAAGAATCGTTGCTGCTTTCATTGTCCAGATTACACAGTGAGAAGGTTCTGTTAAAAAAAATGTTTTACAGAAAGAAAGGCTGCATTCTGTAAAACGAAACTTTAGCTACACACATCGTAACGTATGTAGCTAAAATTTCCTTTTATTTTTCATTTATTTATTTTCGGAAATATAAATAGGAATTGCTTTTTTTAAATGAAAATAACAATTCCTTGTTTTTTAAAGCCGGTAAAAAGTAATAGTGGACAACACTGTCCGGGACGCGGCAGAATGTTTATATGCACTAGTGTCCATGTATAAACGAGTAAAGAAGCTATTTACAAAGTGTAGGTTTTAAAAGCTACAGAAATTCCTGCGGCAGTATATTGCTAACTCTTTAATGTAGCTTACATCTACTTTTTAAGTTTTTAAGGTAACGTGTGTGAAATTCAGGTACATTTTAAGCTCAAAAAATATTTCAGGTTTAAAATATTGTAAAATTATCTAATTGTAAGGTTTTAGTTTAATATAGAAGTAAACGAGAGTAATATTGCTATCTAACAGCTAAGTGATATAGAGTAGGCCGTTTAGTTATGTTCATTTATCAAAAAAAGCAAAGTTAGTATTTATAAGTCCCTAGCCGGTAGCCCGGCTTGGCAAATAATTTAAAGTCCAAATAAGACAAATTCTAACTGTAATTATTCTTCAAAACAAATGATTTAATATTCTTAATAAATAGCATTGAATATTTTACATGAGGTTATTTCGTAATAGAGGCTAGCAAAAGGGAAAAGAAGAAAAAAACAAATTTGATTCAGGCCAAGACTGATGGACAAATTTCCTGGTAAACGGCTTCTTCCGCGCCGGGACTATTTGTCTGAATTTGAATCGCATTTGTTTCGTGGGAAATTTGTCTCCTAAGCCTCTAGAGTATATCCTGGGTACACTTGCGGCGCTTCGTCTCTCTTAATTGAATAAAGACCTCTTTATTTGTTTCTTATTGCGTAATTATCTACACACACATTTTCCCGAACACACGGGCCCATCCGAGTTTGTTTTATTTTTCCTATAAACCATTTCGATAGAATCGCGGTGTAGGAAGTCAGTGTTTATTTTTTAATTTTCCGGTTGTCTTCACGAGGTCTGAAGGCAGACGGGGCGATGCTTGGTATGTAATATGTGACAGGAGTATTACAAAGCCCTGCTGATAGATGATACCCCTCTGTACATGGTACACGATGACAAAAAGCAATGAAGGTTAAAGATATTTGATTTTAGCTCTCGTTATTTTCTTGTTAGTCGAATAGATACTTAAATTAGTGCAGGAATTTCCTTAAGTTTATCTTAACGACTGGCTGATCCTGTAATGGGTCATATAAATTGCTTATTATCGGTACGAGTGGTCATTAGGAGGAGATACGAAAATGTGCGACTTAATGGTCGAATATTTGATATTACACACCATAGATTCGAACTAGTGTTTCACAAGGTCGCTTTTATATTTGAGAAAAAAATATTTGCTTAGGTAACACCTTTTTTTTATATTAGAGTACTATTTTCAGAAGATGAAAAAAACGTAATTGCTTTCGATAAGTGATTCAAATATCAAAGACTTGAAGGTTCATTGAATGTCACGACAGACTCCGAAGCCACAAACTGGGATTCATTTAAAGTCAATGTGCGGATTAAAAAAAGTTGAACGGTCCCTTCATGGAAATAAATTACTGCAAAGAAAAGGATTACTCGCCAATTTTCGATCTTTTTCAAAATGCTCGAATAGCGCGAAACGTTGATTGAATTCTAAAAGTTCCTAATTTTTAGAATTTATTCATATTTTATTCTTTGATAGACACTTAGGTTTGTTTAATGAGCATGAAAATGTTGATGTGTGATGTGGATAACGATCTTAGGTTTCGCCACCTTTTTTATCTTGTGAACACCCCCACGGGCTATCATCTAACCGGAGTTAACGGTGAAGTGGTATGGTGTTCCATCACAACTGTCAAGTCAAGTCACCCGAGGAAAGAAGACTCTGGGAACCCCTGCTGACCTTGCCCGCTCTCTTGATCCACAGGCCACACCATGGAGCACGGACTCCTTATCCCCTTATCCCCTTCCTACCTACTATCGAAACTATCAGTTGTAAGACGGACGTTAACAACATTACTTACGTATAATTATATATACATATACACACACACATCTGCATACATTTATCTGAGCGTGACGGTCACACGAGTTCAGTCCTTTTTCCCATACCAAACCTGCCCAACGTGCCTAAAGAAGTTTTCACTTCAAAAAATATTAGAACCTACTTTAACCCTCTATTGCGGCTTGAAGTTCATGAAAATTCACCAAAATGAGCAATATATAAAACTACATAAACTAGGAGAAAAAAAAATTTTTATTATTGTTTTCACATAAACTGTACTAAATATCCCTATTTATTATAGGAAAGATCAACTTACTGACAAAAAGTAATACAAACTTGGCAAAGATAAGACGTCAAAGTGAAGAAAGTGAACAAATACCACGGATATTTGTGTAAGTTGCGTTGTTATCTTTCTTTGCATAATTTTAAGTTTTATCTGCATATTTGATTAATAATACCTAACTTATTTAATTGTACTTGTAAGAAGATATAAACTTTCAGAGAATTTAAGATTATATTGACATAATGTTGAAAATAGTTACGAGAAATATAGTATACTGTCCCATTTTAACATCGCAGGGTTTAATACATCAGTGCTTCCAATAAAAACCCACATAATATTGAAGCATATTATTTTTGTTGAAATAGAGAAAAACGAAAAGGCAAACAGCCTCCTATCCCTGAAGTATTTGATACAGAAGCAATAAATCTTATAGAAGTGTGGACTACGGCTTCATTATCAATTGTTACCATGCAACAAACCATGCAAAAAACCCACATAATATTGAAGCATATTATTTTTGTTGAAATAGAGAAAAACGAAAAGGCAAACAGCCTCCTATCCCTGAAGTATTTGATACAGAAGCAATAAATCTTATAGAAGTGTGGACTACGGCTTCATTATCAATTGTTACCATGCAACGCGTGAAAAACATTGGACAGACCACTGCAATGGTTCATTTGTTAACTACATGCGAACGGACTACCCCTTCGGTATTTGCTTACTAAATAAGAGATATACACCATCGGCACCAGCTTTATTCCGAGCGCAAGAAAAGTGTTGGAAAACAACATTGATCTCCTTGTCACCTACTAAACATGCCTGTTTCACTGAAGGAAACTGAAATAGTACTGACTAAATGTAGCCCCACCGAACCCTACAAGATAATTAATTAAACTCACAACATACATTTTAATTTAAAAAGTTTATGCTCCTGTGGTTATGTATAAAGGAAGAGAGTTAATTTTTTACATGGTATAGGGGACAAACGAGCAGACGGGTCATTTGATGGTAAGTGACTACCGCCGCCCATGAATACCTGCAACTCAATAAGAGTCACAAGTGCGTTGCCAAAAGAAAAAAGAAAAAAAAAACAAAAGAAGAACTTGTTGGGCTTAACGGCTTTCTAGTTAAAGGACGGCAGTATTATTTGACCCGTTCTGCGATTGTACGTTTGGTCTTTCCGATGAATCTACCTTGTACACACCTGGCGTCTGTAGAGGAACAACACCCTTCAGTGTTGAAGACTTTGCTATCTTTGAGTGCGGATAGTCCGCAAACAAGACCAAGTCTTTACTTCTTTAATACTGTTCCAACTTTGTCCGTCACTACTTTAACAAATGGCAGATACACACATACATTTTTAATAATTGTCTAAAAACAATTATTAATAATAAATACCAGAATTCATGTTAAGCGAGAAAGTTGTATCAGCATTGGCTTATACAACTCTGGACATTGGTACAAGAATATATTTTTCGTGGTATTTAAGAGGAAAATACTTATTCGATTTCTACTTCTCCTCTTTAATAATTCCACTGTTTTGACAAACTCAGCCATAACGAGTTTTCCAAAATTTAAGATGGTGTACAGTATTTCGGAGGAGATAACTGTCGAAAGTACTATAATTTTGAGAACCAGTGTGGCAATAGCATGCACTCGTCCGTGGTGAGCGGTTGTCGATACTTATATAAACTCTAGCGACGTCAGCCGTATCAAATATATGAAAACCCTTCCGAAATTGAAAACGGAAACCCGCCCTCCTTTTTCAAAAGTTGGTTTTAATTAACAGATTAAAATGGACATTCAATAATTTGACTGCACGGGTAGCGTAATGACTAAAGTGGTCGACTCGCCACTACGCCGCGCCGAGTTTTGTGGATTAGATTCTAACACGCTACAATTTTTTTTGTGATTCATAAATCGTTGTCTCGAGTCTGGGTGTTCTTTTTATATGTTAAAAGCTTTAAAATAGGTACCTACATATATGTAAACAAAATATGCATTCAATGGACTTTTACGTGATGTTAACGTATTTAATGCTACGGTACAACGTTTTTCAAAGGCTATCTGTCTTTAAAACAAATGAAGTCCTAAAGAAATTAGAATATATTTCGGACAACTTAAACATTATACTCAAAAAGCAAATTAGATAACAGGTAAAATAGCTTTTTAAGCGATGTCCTCTGATCGATTTAATAGAGTGATCAAAATTTATTCCGTGCTACCGACAGTAACTTCTCCCGAACATTGTTGCCGAAGAACATTGAAAAGTTTTCTTGTTAAAAGTTCTCTATTGCGGAATGAGAATAATAATTCTTGAAATCGCTTCCTTATTTAAGAGAATGTTACTATTTTACTTATAATAGGATACTGGTTGTTTGACTATTAGAAATGTTAAGTCAATTCCAAATTTTAAGAATTTTATAATGTATATTATAACAGAAGGGGGCTAAAGCATTGTGTCATTTTAGAATGAAACAATGCTTTCCTAAAAATGCACGGTTATGGAAGTCCAAATAAATACTTACCAATGATACAAAAAATAATTATTTTTGTTACAGAGAATTCATTTTAATTTAATAAATTTAATAAAAACCCCAGTTTTGACTATTATGAGATACCGTGCTTTTAATGTCTTCTCAACAATAATAAAAAAAAACAACATAGGCAGTCATGGGGACTGCCAACAGAAGTAAAAACTTACAATTTTGGAAAAATAACTGTGGCTTTTTTAACGACGCGTATTGTCTGAGACTAGAGACGCGAACCCATAAGTTTTGGCCCTACCAGAAATGGCTCAACGTGACAAAATAAGTTTTCACTTAAAAAAAAAGATGCTCTATACTATACTGAAAGTAAATAATGCTTACCTGTCCTCACTTATAGATTTTTAAAACACTAAATAAGCTCACAATATCGGCCTATAATAAGCCGTCGTGTTTTCTTAAGGACATTTGCTAATGCTGGGCTCAATCTAATTTAAAAAAAAATTGTAGTCCCTTCGTAGTTCTTAAGATATTGATCCATTTATGAGAATACTAGCAACCCGCCCCGGCTTCGCATGGGTACCAATTATACACCTAAACCTTCCTCATGAATCATTCTGTCTATTAGTGAAAACCGCATGAAAATCCGTTCAGTAGTTTTCCAGTTTATCGCGAACAGACAGACAGACAGACGCGGCGGGGGACTTTGTTTTATAATATGTAGTGATATTTCAAGATGATAGGTGTGTCATAGGATCTGTAGGATTGTAATGGCCGCTGATGCATGGAAAATAAAACTTAGCGTTAATTTAAAAAAAAAAACATCTGTTGCATATGGCTGTATTAATAAAACTTTAGTCTTCAAACTATACACAGTAAAATTATTTTATGGAAATTCGAGATAGTCAATGATAAAACTCTTAGTCGTTGCAACTATACGTGATCTAAAACTGTACACAATTAGATATTCAAAATTCAGTGCAGCCGCCAGTGCAGAACGTCGTAAGATGAAAAGTTGTTTAATATAACTTAGTTTCCATTTCGTTTGTTTATATCGTTTGGTTTATTTAACGGATAAGAATTTCATAATGGTGTATTGCAAAGTTTTGTTCGCAATTAAAAGGAATGGTCTTATTTTGATAATAATATTACTGTTAACGCAAAGCCACTGTTCTGTTAGTTCAATACTCACAATAATTAAACGTTTATGTTATTTTCATACATCAAAATGTATTAGAAAATAAGTCCATTCACTACATATTATAAAACAAAGTCTCCCGCCGCGTCTGTCTGTCTGTTCGCGATAAATCAAAAACTACTAAACGGATTTTCATGCGGTTTTCACCAATAGATAGAGCGATTCATGAGGAAGGTTTAGGTATATAATTTGTTAAGGTCTTCTGTAAATTGGTTAAATTGGTTGAAATATGATGATGATTGTTGAAGCTGTCTCTGCTACCCGTGCGAAGCCGGGGCGGGTTGCTAGTTCAGAAATAAATATACATAATTCTGATGTGTTAGTTTTGATTATTTTAATAAGTAAGTATAAATTAAAAATACTACCGATACAAAAATCCTTTCAACGATTAGAAAACAGCTGATGGTCTTCAAACAGTTAAACAGATTTTCTTGAATTATTAGCTAAAATTAGAATACTCTCGAAATAACTTCAAAATATTATCGGTCCATTCCGGTCCGATTCGGTACGGTCTGTTTAGGAGCTAAGATGCCACAGACAGACAGACAGAGACGCACGTTAAGCTTATAACACCCCGTCCTTTATGCATCGGAGGTTAAGAACAGCCTATAGTCATAGTATCATACAATACAATTTAATACTCTTTATTGTACACCATGAGGAACAGATTAAAACATTTGCAAAGACAAACAAATAATGGTATTTATAAACGACGATCTTATTGCTAGTTGCGAATTCTTACAGACAACCTTTATCGGAACAACTAAAAACTTGGTTCGTTTGGAATAATTTTGCCCAAAATTAAAATATTTGACAAACCAGTTACCGGGAAAAAACCCTTCATCGAGTTCCATTCTGCACAACCAGTTGGACGGTTCAGTTGGTCGGAGTGGAAGGACAGCTTTAGACGTATCATAGTCATATTTTGACTATTATTCTGTAGATAACAACCTAAGTATACTAGGTAGGGTTTGTACAGATGTTACTCTACTCACGCGTTCATTTAAAAAAGTAGAATCAGTATACTTTCTTAAAGTATTTTTTTTTGTAAAATGAATAGCAATTACTGATTTTAAATCGAGTTCGTACAATAATAAAACTTTCTAGATACCACATCATTCCTACATCGTACACGTGTATACATAATAAGGAGGGAGCTTTTTACACTGATACTTAATATGGGGTTCAGTTTATAGTGATAATATTAAAACGGCGTAAGGAAAACCAACCAAACTAGCACAAATAATGAACCTTTCACATCTTATAAGGCCGTTTGACATTGACGAAATACGATATCTGAACTATCAAAAACCCGTAACTACGTCGCCACAAGACGCTGGATTGCTTGCAGCCAACAGGAAATGACTAGGAAATTGCCCCATTATGCTTGCAAATCGTGAGCTGCATTCGAATTACTTCTTCGCTTGTAATTTTGCATAGTATGAAGAGAGAGTGGCGGCGCTTAAAAGCATCTACGCAAAGATGACGAGTCTTGGGAGATATAATGGCTTGCAATGGTGCAATAAAGGCACCTAAAGGCTCATACTTTTGCGGCGTGGTGCAGTTTATTTCTGACAATTGATTTATCGTGTTTAGGGAGGTTTATTTTTGGACTTCCGTTATTATATTAGTCATCGGTTAGTACGACCAATGCTCTACTCCAAAGGTTTATAGGCTTATGTTCTACAGCCTAAAGGATTATCCAAATCATTTTTAATTAAATTAGATTTATACTTACTGAGAAACAAACTAAACTGTTATGAAATATTAGTATACTAGCCCGCAGGTTCGCTCGCATAAGAGTTAGGTTTTTTGTATTTCTCTAAAACAATACTTTTTTTCTCAATGATAAGTACATTATCTTGTCATAGGCGCCAGGCAGTAACCCCGCCAAGTCGAGCAAACAAAAAACAACGAAGATACAGCCGTACCATCCTTTTCTCGAAGCCATTATCGTCTTCCTGTAACTTCGTTGTGTATAATGTTAGAAGCCTGAATTTTGTGACTAAGAGGACATGACGTAATTAGGTATATTCCCAAATTACATTCAATTTGAACTTGTAGATTAAGAACTAATGCATCCTATTATAATATTTATAATCCTGGAACGTTTCAGTGTATAGTGAATAGGTATCTCTTTGATAGGCGTTTATCATCTTCGTTACTTTAAATCAGGTGAGTTTGATGACAAATGCCTATTCCATTATATACTAAAAATCAGTAAAATTTTCTTATTAATTTTGTAACTGACACACTCACAGATCATCAAAATTCTAAAGTACTTCTAGCAGAGACACAAGCTTTAAATTTTGGAACTTAATAAGCCTACAAAGCAAGGAAAACTCAAACATCGCACTTTTAGTCAACTCAACATAAAAACTGCATAAGTAACATTGTACTTCTATAAAATAGATATGGAATTAAAAAGTTACGTTTGTAATTCATACTATACAAGTTTTCGTTTATCTACTCTACCTAAAGAGATGGACAGGTAGATAAATAGTGGATATAGGTAGGTAAAGTGTCATTGACTAACGATGTTTTCTTGAATATACATATCTACAAAAAGATATGAGATCCCATCAAAAACAATATCGCAATCGCAACGCAGTTCTTCTATTGTACGGTTTGGTGTTCAGACCAGAGAAATGAAACGATCGAATTCCAGATTAACACTACTATATATTTGAGTAGTTCAAATTACATAAACGACTAGCTGCGCCACGCAGTTTCACACCCGCGCAAGTCTCGATGCCGTGGGAATATCGAGATAAAAGTAACCTGTGTTAATCCAGGTATCCGACAACTGTCAAACGACTGACAGTTATGTCAAAAGCGCTAAGATTACATTAGAAAAGTTGATATGGTCGTTAAGTTTTCTTAAATATTCTAATTTTCCGCGTAACTGTTTGAATTTTTTCTTTCATAAGAACTTTCTCTTGACAATAACAAACACAAAAAAAAGAATTAGTGAAATCGGTCCAGCCGTTCACGCGTGATGCCGTGACCAACTGAAATAGGGATTCATTTTTATATTTATAGATTACAATATAGAGTATAAAGTAATGTAGAGAGTAACATAGAGTAGTATTTATTTATTTATAAATACATCATACTACAGCAAAAAGTTGGGAGACCTAATTATTACTTACTTTGTTAACTAACAACATTTTGTAGTGACCGTGTCAATATTAAACAAATTTATTTTATAAATTAAATTTATTCCTTAAATGAATATAATGACTGGGCATACCCGGGTCCCTTGCAATACACCCACTCGTGACGGAACTTCATGTGGTTTTAGTCTAGTTTATTAAGGAAATTAACATAATGATGGTGGCATATCGGTATATTTATGAAAACTTGGTCTACCTTCATAAGAATAAAGATCGGTTTTGTAAGAAAAGTGATATATATCTACACTCTTTGAACAAATGCAATAAACATAAACTTGTTGTACCTGCATATGCTCCAAAAAAATTACGAGTCCCTTCGAAGTCAGTGTGCGGATTTATAATAAAATGACAGATAATATACAAATGTTAAGTTCAAGCAAACATAAGTTTACAGTAAAAGGACAACTGTGCCTTAAGGGCTATTACTTAATAGTGGATTATATGGAGAATAAGAATGTTTGGATTTCAATTGTTTTGGATTCACAGGCTATTTCAAATATTGAATATATGTAAATGTAATGTGAGCTAATATGTTTCTTATTTTCCGATTTTCACGTATTTCTTTTATTCCTTTTTGATTTTTTTTTCTTTTATTTTTCAGTTTCCCTATTTTTAGATCTTAAAATTTCCTAAAGATCCTATATTTAATTTATTTACTTTTAATTTTAAAAACATAATAGCGCACAACAAAACAGTGCTGCAATACAATTTAATAAATACTGTAATAACTATCTGGTGATTGAAAGGACTGGCCGTGATTTCTTCTCACAATGCTCAACCATTTGGAAACAGGCGGTTATAGATCGACACAGGCAGTTGTAGTACTATTTGTTATCCATTGTTTTAGTAACTTTACTTTTGATAAAGCAACCTATTAACCTACTATTATTTTGTACTAGACGCTTGGCAGGTAGGCAGTTTATAGGTAGGACACATCAGCTACTAATGGAATTTGTGACTGGGCTGGTTTATAATGGTCTAAGGGCTTTCGCAACCTCATGTGAAAGTTCTATGTTTTTGCTACTAGAGACGTAAGGTTAAGTTAGTCTGGTTTACAATGTAATATTAATACATAGGGTTGTAAGATTTTCTTCATAGGGACGAATAAAAGTGGTTAAAAGAAATTTGTTACTTTTGTTCTTTTGATTTTTTAAACCAAACACAGTTATATACCTGTATTCTTCTTATGTTAGCCTACCATATGGTAAGCTATCATAAGAATATTTATGTTAGCTTACCATATGGTAAGCTAACATAAGAATAGATGTATTATTTTAGACCTATTGCAGAAACCTTCTTTTTTGTAGTTACGTTTATTTTTAGATATTTCTATATCTAATAGTTGGCCAATGCACAGAACAACCAAATCTGCTACTCTACAAGTTAGCTGTCAATTTACAAATGACATTAACGTTATAAAAAAGACATTTTTTATAAATATGTTCTAATATAAAGGGTTTTACGGTACCTAGTAAGTATTTTAAGTGTATAAAGTCGCAGGTAGCAGCTAGTAAGTATATAACAAACAGATGTAAATGACAAATAACACTCAAACACCGATAGACTACCTAAATTTCAAATGTGATACACGTTTCAACTACTTGAATGAATGGTTACAATTGCGAATGCATATTTCATACAGTAATGTTCTTAATAATTATAGTGTTCATATATACACGGATAAACAACATATACATAAACATATTATACATAGAAACACCCAAACATGCATATATATGTATTTGCACTACTGCGCCTGCGACGCCACAGAGGTCGTCTTACACATTTTTAACCGACGAAAAAACAGAGGAGATTTTTAAGTCAACCCGTATATTTGTTTTTTTCTTTATGTATGACTAACCACGCATAACTTTTTATTAATTGTAAGCATGCTGTTTTAAGGGATCGCATTTTAATGTACAGCACTTGATATTGCATCTTATATAAATATTACTTATAGAACTTTCGAAATAAGCTTCGTAACTTTGTAAAGTTAAGCTTACTTAGAAGTTCTTTAATATTCGTATAAGATGCAATATTGTTTTTCTGTAAATATTATTCGACTCGACGCTGATATTGCGAAATTTGAATTTTGTTCTGTTTGTATTTTAGTAATAAAAAAACAATCTCAACGCTACAAAAAAGTATTCTGCGTTAAAATGCGTAATAATTATATTAACAAATAGTAATTTCAACAATAAATACAAATTTCTTTCATACAACGAAATTGTAATACGAACAAAATTAAAGCAGAAAACAAATATTTATTACCTAGTAACGTCACTGAAATACGAAGTGAAATTCTTACACACAAAGAAACGTGGTTCTTTTGTTCGATCGTATTATTCATAATCGTGATCTAAAAGCAAATGTAATAACTCGTTCGTAGGAGCCAATAATACAGTGGGAACGGAGGGGTACGCACGAACAAAGAGCGGGACTAACCCGCCGGAGCCCGCACTAGGGGGTTAAGTGTGCTCCAACACTAATCGCCTACAAGTGGCTCTTTAGAAGATTCCAAGGGTTCTTTCGACGGATCTCTATTGCCAGAGAAACACGTCCCAATGTTAGATAATGAATTTTCCATAATTGGATTAGTATATTGAGTCCAAGTAGCGGTATTGCAAATGTTTGTATGTGTAATTAGAATGCTTATTATTGGAGGTATATTTAATGTGTATTGTTGTAAATATGCCCAAAAAATTATGACAGGTAATTGAATGAAGTTAAATGTAAATATCATCTAGCAAAGGTAACAAACTATTTTTACTTTTAGATGTGTAACTCGGGGCTTAATCGCGATAATATTTAAAAGGTACAATACCTTTATGGTTGCCCATTCGTGACCACGATCGCAGCAATTCGATCGAAACGTTGGGTAACCAAAAAATATTGTACCTTTTTAATAATAGTTATAGTAATTATAGTTCTTAATAAAAAATTGAAATGCACCTCCAACTACAACTGTCTCTTCGAAACAAATTGATCCATCCTAAGGTTGCCTGGAAGAGATTGCATTTTGCAATAAGGCCGCCCTTTGTACATAATCTTTAGGACAAATGTATGTATGAAAATTATACTGTAAGACTGGTGTACAAATAAAGTGTAATCTATCTATCTATCTATCTATGTAATACTATCGCGATAAAGTCCCGAGTTACACATCTAATATGTATCGAAGTCGCGAAAGTTTAAAAACATCTTCTTATCCATATCATATCATATCCATACCATATCTTTACTAATTATTCTGTAGGCTAGGTCCAAGTAAAGCAAAAATCTTAGTTTCTAGACGTCTTCCGCTCATCGAATAACGAGTAATATTATGATGAATTGATGACTAAACATTTAACTTAACAAATCACTTCATACGGATTCAAGTGGTTTGTGTTTTAGAAACTCTTGCGCTTCTACGATGTGAAGAATAAACGTAAGATGTAAAATATACTAACCGATAGCAGTGACGTCCAACGGACAGAAGAAGTCGAAGAATACAATTGCAAAGTATATTCACTCACAGAACTAGAATCTTACAGAACAAAATTATATACATAATTAAATTAAAAAAAAAAAAAACTTTTAATATTACTCAAAACTAGGCCTTCCATCACTTAAATTGCAGACGCCGGACAAAAACTTCAAAAAATCCGAACACATGGGTGAAATCGAGATTCTTTCCCTTAGCCGCCTTAAAAAAAACGCCGATTTCATTTAAATTTTAGCTTGTTAACGATTCATCTAATAGTTATAATTGTCCCTTGAACAGAATTTTTTTACCCGGACACTTTGAAAACCCCGCCCGGACAATATCCGGAAGCCCTCTAAACTAGGCCAAAGCCGGGAAAACCCGGACGGATGGCAGCCCTAGTCAAAACTAACCAGTTTTTTAAGAATATGATGTGCTTACGAAAACATCAAAGACTAAGTCATGCATACAAATTAAGTAAAAAAAAACGTATGAATAATATGTATGTATAAATAATGTATTTACTTAAAATACCGTTCATTAAAAACACCATAAAATATTTTAACACACGTATGAATATTCAGAAAGTCCAACAAACCACCACCCCAAGTCTTTATAAAAGAAAACGTGTCAGTTTTTTCGGTCATAGATAAAAATAAGATTAAATATGTATTTTGTACGTACAAAGCGACAAGGCAATATGTGACTTATTTGTTCAGCAAAACGATGATTTATTCATTTATTGAGGTTTTATAACGTCTCTTCTGATCTTTGAATAATATTAAGCAAAAAATATTATACCTTTGAAGTGTTTCTTTGCACGTTTGACTTTAATACGAAGCAATTATGTGAAGTCTTAATATTATGATATTCATTTTATTTATTGTGGCTTCAATTATATTTATCAGCTATGAAGTAAAAGATGTGTACAGTAAAATGATCAAAGATATATTTTCAATGGTGTCCAAATCCTATAAAAATAAATTGTATACATTTTGAATAATGTATACAGGCTGAAAATTGACTTACTGAAATCACTGAAAGGGCATTATTTTAGAACTATTCACTCAGATATTGACAAAATCCATAAAACTAACTTAAAAGGTTTTCAAAAAATCTCAAAATATGTACGATTTAAAATCTTTAACTTCACACATTTCACCTTTATTTATTTTTATTTTTTTGACATGTGGAAACCCCCACCGGTCGTCACCTTACCGAGGCTAACGGTAAGGTGGTATATCGGATTCGAACCGACTAAAACCACACGGTGTTCCGTCCCGTAGTCTTATTGCCAGGGCCTCAGGTGTATCGAAAGGAAATCCCTAAGAACTCCGGCAGACTTGGCCGCCTGGTGAAAAACAGGCGATCCGGCTATGGCATCTAGGAGGCTTTTCCCCTCTAATTCAAATAGACGTGCGCAGAACACGTCGTACCACCGTCTTGGGCCTGCTTCTGCTACGGCGATGGATAATTCTGTACGTCGCCCTTAGGCAAGGGCTCATGGAGGCCGGAGATCGTCTCGCCCTCTCCGGCGCCTGGTGCGTCTTCTTCGGTACGGGAGAGTACTAGTTCTCTCCCGTTCCCTTTCCACCGCCTCCTTAGCACTCGCCACTTCCTTCCAAAACGAGGCGGCGGAATCCCATGCGGTCTCGTGCGGAACCATAGCAATCACCATGGTTTCTAGCGAGAAGCTAGCCACAACCAAGGCTGTCGTTTGGCAGACACATTGCCACGCACTCGCCCTGCGTGTTTGTGCACACGCAGAGCACTCCACCCTTTGCGTGTGGAGTGCGGTATCCTCGCGGCATCTCCCGCAATGGTGGCACACAGACGTTGGCCGTTGGCGTGCCCTACGCTGGGTCGCTGAAGTCGTTCCTTCCAGGCAAGCATGAGCTGGGACCGTTATGCCTCAATTACATGATGGATTGGTCTCCAGGTCCCTTGGCGGTGTCCCGGCTAGGATGGGCTAGGCTCTTATGACCCTGATGGCCATTACCCGTTGCGGGCATCGTAAAATTATGATATTATGGGTCGTCAATGTCTCTGCCCCGATTGGGGACTCATAAAGAGCCATAGACTGCACGATCCGCCGATGCGACTGCAGGAGGCGTCTGGCCCCCCCAAGTTGGGTAGGTAACAGCCGCAAAAGCGCGGCCTCCGTCCTCGTAAGTTTCAGGGCCAGGCTCCAGAAGTGAGGTCCTAACTCCCATCGGCTGTCGAGTACGACTCTCAGATATTTCATTGAAGACTCGACGCTGATAAAAACACCTCCTACAATAAGGCCGAATCCATTAGGTGGACTTTCGCGAGGCCCATGAAAACAGAGAACCTCAGATTTGTTAAGAGCCATCTTGAGACCCAGCCGCCGAAAGTGTCCTGCCCGACTCGGGTAGATCACGGCTCTCTCTGACAGATACGCCCCGACAATGCGGCGGAGGTAAAGAGGCACCCCGTGATAAACAAGTGAGGACTAGTTTCCCCGTCTATCACATTTTCGGGAACTGGCCCCGCTTGCGTTTTCCTCTGCTTTTATGAGGAATGGAGGTAAAAATACCTGGAAGTTTAAACAGTCATAATTGGTAAATAGTTTTATTCAAAAATTCGTTTTGTAACAGAATGCTAGAGTCCCTTTCAGTGATTTAAGTAAGTGTTCTATTGTCATATACACCTGGTATATTATATATATTATATAATATAAATGTTGCCGCATCTTTAACTGGATAATTATAATAATAATAATATATTTATTTGTCAAAAGTAATACATGTTCTTCATAATAAAATAAGCAATATTACTACTAAATTATAACAGTTTCCTAAGAACATTTAGTCTCATTATTCCAAAAACCTCCTACACTAGGCTTAGCCTGTCCTGTAGAAGGTCTTTATAGCCAGATTTACCAATAGATTGACGTACATGAATATGTTATTTTTAAAGTAAGTATCACCATGTTTATGGTAAAGATTATACAAAATTATTTTATTACTCTAGTATTTTAAACTAATTTTTAATATTTTGTTAATTATATTAGTATAAATTATTTGTTAAGTAAATTCATGCAGTAGATTAAAATAACAATTAAATCTTATCAAAAATATCATTCAGATGGAATCAAATCATAAATAAATATCATTCAAATTAAATTATATTAATTATTGAAAGCAATTTTGTAGGTACATAAATATAGTTGAAATTACAGTCTTCAGATTAAATTAATGGCTTTAAAAAACTCTCGGTTTGTTCATAAGTCCAGGTAAGTAGTTTATTCTGTTTTACTGATTTAGCTTCTCGATACGTTACATTGACCAGGCTGCATATTTTGTTAAATCTATTATATACAAAAGGCTTCATATAGGCACAGAATCGTTTTGCAAATATGGTATTTACCTTAACGAGAGGCAGTCTGTAGACCCGTCTCTTGATCATGTCTTCAAAGTCACTATTTCTTTGTGTGTCTTAAGTGTAATTTTTAGGATTCCTTCTGCCTTCTGACACTAAGCACCTGAGTTTCATTATACAATGAGGTAGTTGGAAACCTAAAAGGTTTTTTAATCATGGTTTTTAAAACTGCACGCTGTGCCCTTTCCAAACCTATAAGGTGAGGAATATTAGTTCCTCCCCAGGCTGTAATGCAGTACGATATAATCGATTCGCAGAGAGTAATGTATACAGTCCTTAACAAGCTTATCGGAGCTACGTCTCGTAGTATTTTCATAATGTAGATGACTTTCCGGACTCTTGCAGACGTAGCTGCAATATGCTCGCCAAAGGTGAGTTTCTCGTCTATGATTATTCCTAGATATTTTGTGAACTTTGCTCTATTTAATCGAATACAATCACAGCCTGGCGGTAAGTTAATTGCAATGTCAGTGCTGCACGCGTGAGCTATAATGTTCAATCCTATCGGAGGCGCCGAGGATGCAGTTTTGTGAAAACATACTACCTTTGTCTAACTGACGTTAAGTGATAAGAGATTATTGTCTAACCAGTTAACCACTCGATTAAAACCCCTCTGAGCAACGTCGAACACTTCACTCCATGTCCTCCCATGGAACATAATAACGGTGTCATCATCATAGTTAATTATTTCTGCATCACCTATATGTTCTTTTGCCGTCAGGTCGTTAATATAAACCAGAAAGAGGGTCGGACCCAAAATACTACCTTGTGGTATTCCATAGGTTACTTCCTGTGTGTTACTAATCAAACCATCAGCCTTCAAACACTGTCGCCGAGACGTGAGATAACTTCGGAAGAAATCTAGACTAATTCCTCTGACTCCAATGCTTTCCAATTTCTTCAGTAATATGGGAATAGATACAGTATCAAAGGCTTTGGCCAAATCCAGGAATATTCCCAAGCAGGCCCGTCCCTCATCCAGATGCCTAGCAATGATATCGGTCAAAAGAGCAACTGCTTGTTCCGTGGAACGACCCTGACGGAAACCAAATTGGTGAGTGGATGACTGATAACTGATGTGACTCCAAAAACTTAACAAGTTGGTTGTTAACTATTTTCTCCAGTATCTTGGAAAAAACACTGAGGAGAGAAATGGGTCTGTAATTATTAGGACTCTCTATGTTTCCTCCTTTGTAGACTGGAGTTACAGTTACCATTTTCCATATGTTAGGGAATACTCCAGAAGAAATAGCCGAGTTAAAAATGTATGTTAATGGCTCAATAATGTAATTTTTTATTAACTTTACAAGCTGATTCGTAACTTTATCAAAGCCGGGAGCACTATTACCATTAAGTTGGAGTATGATACTCTCAACTTCCGACGGGGAAGTTGGATGCAGAAACAAAGAATTTGATGGGGTGACAGAAATTTTTATTTTGGAAGCTAATGAGGTTTCAGTTGCCTTTCACCGAGTTAGTATTTGATCAGCCAATCGTTGTCCCAAAGAAGCATAGAATGTGTTACAAAAGTCTAGTGAGTTTATGGGCGAGTCTTTGATTTTGATTTTGAATTATACGTTTATACCTATTGTTCTTAATAATTTTTGTATTTTTAAAAGTATTATTGATAGACTGATTGACAGTTCTAGATTTGATTAACAATTGTAATTAGAGTTCAACTGTGTCATTGCACAAAACTATCTAGGTATCTAATTATGTGGGTATTTATTGTTAAACTAGTTCCTAAATTATCATTTCAATATAACTAACAGGATATCCATCCTTAAACGTAATTCTTAAACAGTTACTAAGAGTTAAAAAGTATTTCTTGTTTTTTTTTAAAGAATACTAGCACTGCATTATTAGATAGTTCTGGAAGTGTTTGTATTATTGTGAATGTAAAAGCCTTTTAGTTAATCCGAAATACCGTTTAAATAAAGGTCAGGACTTTATAAAATATGTGATAAATAACTTAAATTATCAAATATTATAATGTATTAATTTTGTGATGAACCTAAAGCCATTTGTTAAAGTGGCATGTGTAAGTTTGAAATGGTGAGGAGTACAATATAAAAGTCAGTGATTGGAGTATTTTTAGTCAGAGGCTCACTTTGCTAGCGACATTGAGGGGAGTAACATTTGTAAGTAGAACCTTTGTTAATTTGATTTAAAAAAAAAACATATTCTGATTTTTAATTTACTTGCCTTTTGTTGCTGAATATCTTTTTGTAAATATTCCACTAGCTTATATGCATATGAGTATTAGAATTTTATGCTGAAAATGCCGAGACATTCCATACAGTTTACAGACAAGTACTTTTCGGTGCAAGCGCTTAGATTATGGAATAACTTGCCTGTAACAATTCGACAAGCCAAAAGCTTGCACTCATTTAAAAAGCAAGTGAATTGTCATTAAAAATACTGTTTTAATAATATTATTATATACATGTATAATAATGTATATATATTTTAGTGCATGTTTATGTAATTCGAATATTTATGTAATATGTAAGTTTATAGTTATTATGAATATGGTATAAGTATGTAATATCACAACAAAACCTTATATTACTACACCACAGACTACTTTCAATTATATTTGACAATATCCGTACAAAGATTGTCTGGAAGAAATCGCCGTGTGTGGTAAGACCGCCAATGGTGTCAATTCTGTTGTATTACTCTCTTGACTATAATTGACTAAATTTTCTTCATACAAAATGTAAACCTTGTACACTTTGAGACAAGGTGTTATTTCAAATTTAAACAAGTAGGTAACATATGTCGCTATCGAAATAAGTAATTTATTTGTCGACTAAAGTCTTTGATTTGTCGCTTAAATAAACTTTAATACCACGTAGCGAGAGCCGCTATCCGTTGAATGCTATCTCTATTGCTCTGTGTTTTTAGTAAGCGTCTTCGTAGGTATCGATTAAAATAACGTCATCTTAGTTCGTTTTGAACAAGTTTTTATACGGCAATTATACGGCATTTGAATAAATGGGGACTCTCGCTGCGTGGAAATGAAGTTGAGTATATGTTGACAGGTTTTAGTGAAATTTTGTGGCGCTGAGAAATAGATGCCAGTAACAAATAGACCTTGTTACGAAGAAGACAAGGGTGATTTCATATGAAGAAATTAAGTCAGGTTTTAGTTGAGTCGAGTGTACAATACAATCGGGACCAATGTTATACCTAAATATTTGTTACATGTTTGCAATGTTTACTACTTAAAGGTACAATAAAGAGAAAAATAAATACTTTCAAGTTCATTGTTATAAAAAAATTGCAAAAAATATTCAAATATAGTTGTGCACACTTGATAGCAGTGCACGACTGTATTTTGATATGATCCTTATAAAAAATCAAGACGTACTAATCGCTACTTACTTTTGTGAACAAAATTCTTTCTGTGCGAAACGAAATATCAAAAAAAAAAAGCAAGGGTTAATTCGCGTGATTCGTGCGAAACGAACGACAGCTAAACCAAGCAAAACAAACAATGTTATAAGTAGTCGTTCAAATAATTAAAATTAATAAAACATTTAGACATGGCATCAACAAGAGTAAGTGTTTTATATATCTAAACAAGTAGTACACAACTTCTATCTTCCTTTAATCTTTAGCTTTTGTTACAAAATAATCACAACTAAAGCAAACAATGATATAAGTAGTTGGTCATTTAATTACAATAAGAATCAATTTTACAATCATTTCACTAGATTAGTCTAGCAAGATGGTTATATACATATTAATAGATCGTGCTCATTCATTGTTATAGTTCTAGTAAGACAGTCTGTTATGATCATATAACTACATATATTACGGTTCATAGCTATATCCCTAGGGATATACATGTATTCCTTTAAAACATCGATTGTAATTACGTGACAGGAATATTTTAGAGTCCCCTATCTGTTTAATTCTGCAAACTGGACCGGATTCATACATACTTACATACAAAGTTTATCTCTGAATGCATACGGTTGAACTTTTGGGAATTTCGATTTGCATTTTTATTCATCGGATCAGCAAATTGATTAATTGTTCTAAAGTTTATCAATTTAGAAGGGATGTGTAGAGTTTTACGATTAACAAATCATTCGAATGAATCGCATATTCTGTGTTTTTATTCAGAATCGTCCTTCAGGGAATAGTTTGACATTACTAGTAATAGGTCGTAGCTTTTTATTTCGAAAGGGTATTTACTATGGAGGTTTTTCTTTACAACCAAAGCTACTTTAAAGGCAGAAACACATGTCGTATTGTGTCGCGTCGCGTCAGAAGCACTTCGGTTTCATACATTTAGTTATGGTTAGAAACACATTATTACAGTGTATTTTGTCTACACAAAAAAAAATCTGTGGTAATCAAAACAATAACAAAAGTCGTCCTCTTGGAAGGATGAAAAAGATTCGAGTTAAACTCTATCGGAGATATATAAAAAAATAATAAAACAGCTTCAGTCGTAATGATTTTCTCAAGTAAATTAATAATTGTCAAAAGATGAGAATTTGATAATAGGTAATATATTTTTTAATAAGAATAATATACGCATGTATTTTTACTTTCATACAATTATATAACAACATGAAAGTAAAAATATATATCCACAATTTACAAACATCTTGCTAGCCATTCGGAATACTCAAAAGATGCGAGTGGAATTTCTCTAGCACGGATGTTCCGAGAAACCCTTGAAATGTTTCGTTTAATTTGAATCTCAAGAGGACATGGCTTCCTAGCAGTAATGTATGTCATTTCAGGATGCTTATATTAGATTAATATTATAACTTATTCAAATATAACTACAGTAAACGTATGTGTATGTCAGGTCTATAATGCTCCTTTTAAGCATGTAAGTTTGTAGGAAATGAAGGTTACCAAGGAATTAATGGGATGAAATATAAAACCCTCACCACATTTTTACTAAGTAAATTTACTCACAAAAGCTTAGCCGTATTATAATAAATAATATATATAAAAAAAATATAAAAGATATGGTAGTACAATAATAACACTAAGCAACACTAAAAAATTCCCCGGTAAAATTCGTAGCGTATATCGTAGATGTTCATGCACCTATTACCAAAAAAATAATAATTTATTTCAATCTGATATTATTTTTATCAACTTAGAAGAGTAGTTAAGAGAACGTACCCATACTACGTACGGCCATTAAGTACGCCTGTGGTTACAAAGAGTTATTGTGGATACTTTGATTTGGACATTCGCAACCATGACAAATATTGGGTGCCACTGACGCCACCAGAATTTGAGGAACTGGTTCAATGGGAAATCAACATAGATGCCTTCTCGCCAACCTGTTATTTGGCTTGAACCTAAGGATTACGTTAGTAGCTGTTATTTTTTTACGGATGCTTAACATTTTAACCAAACGATAAAATACGCATAGACGTCTTCCGTAATGAAACCAGCATGACATGCGGAAGATTTTCCAGTATCTAAGTCACTAAGCTACGTTTAACAAGTACTACTTTCAAGTAACAGGTAGGAGCGTTTTCACCAAAATATTGCTTCAATAGAGAGCGCGTTATTAGAGAAATTGGACCGCCGCAAATGCTTGTAGACTACTAATTTTTTACATCTTAATAATGGATTTACTTCAAAATAACTACAGAAACTAAAAATGAATTTCTGTTGAAAAGCTATACGTTAGTGTTTTATTTATTGTTCTCTATAGCATGGCATTAACAAACCACTATCTTATTCTTGAGTATACAATCAAAACGTCGAATTAACATTCTCAACGCATCTGTCTTGACGCCCTCTGTCGCTTTGTTAAGCAAACAATTTTGAATCAAACATTCATTTAATCAAATGAACATAACAGCTACGTGCTTCGTGAAGCTCTAATCAAATCTGGTGACTTCGACACTATCTTACGTTAAAGTAAAAATATTTTTAGGTGTAAATGGCTAAGAGTTTGTATCTAATACCGCTAATTTAAATACGGGTATAAAAAATTGCATACTTTTATTTTCGATACATCCTTGTTTCAAACATATCTTCAACACTTTACATTTTCACTATTTACAATGTTGTATTGAAAGGCATCCGTGTAAAGACCAGTCACTCTAGAAATCGCTTTGAAATTTTTATTGCAGCAGACTCCATTTTAAAACATATACAGTACCGGCAACATCCTAGCATCAAGACTACGCTTGTGCAGCAATGCCCTATTAATAGTCATCATCCATGAGTTAAGGTTTTCAATAACAGTATTAAAACCATTTATGGATACTAAGGATTCTTATCGCCACTATTGTACCTACTCGCTAACACATAATACTGTGTAAATACTAGGTATCTACCTAAGAAGTCGGTACTCGTTATTGAAAAGATAAATCAACAAGAAAGAAAGTTCGAACACAAACCAGCCTAGTTTGACCATAGCCTAATTGTTGGCATATACATAGAGTTTATATACAATTACATACAATTCGTAAGCCACCCGTGTGCCGTACAAAAGTATCATTAGTAGACTATGGACAACATTATATGGTGCAAGATATTAACATTTAATATTGTTTTGTTACCCCGTAATTGAAATGAAACGCAAGGATAACTTTTCGGGTTCCGTCCGTTTAATTTCACATGTAAATTGGTATGTATTTAGTAAGTCTTTTATGGTGTTTTTGCGGATAATCCGACTAAATTAAACCTTCAATGGATAAGCTTTAGAGGGTTGTTGATTTTGTTATAAAAGTGACAAGTTGGTTTTACCGATAACTAAAATAGTGAGTAGGCATGTGACAGTTCACATACGAATACGTATGTGAAATAACGGTCACATCAGGCGCGTTATCCTCCAAAAACCTTTTGAGTCCGTATTGTGACTATTCTTAATGTTGTCTGTATCGAAAACAACGCCTTCCGCAATTTAAACGTCTTTTGTCTGAAGTTTGAGACTTTAGTACTCAACATTTATTAAGTATCTTTCTGGTAACTGGTATAAAATGTTCGAAGTATTTGCAGTTTTGCTAATAGCGTAATTATATTGTCTCGCGTCAGTACCTAGGCTGCCAATAGAATTTTAATAGCGAATGTCTATAGGCTTCTGTAAACGCCAACTGTTGACGTCAATGTACGCACGATATTGTTTAAATATTAAACTAACAACTGTATTGTGCGCACATTGACGTCAACACCAATCATCAGGTGGAACATAATCTAGTTAGTTAAAGTTACCAAACAAAATTACAGTTACACGGCGCAGTGATTATAAGCGGTTACCTACCATTTTTTGTTGTTGATGTTTTATTAGCAATGCCACTCGCAGGTTGGTAGGGGAGAAGGTGGCCCTGGTAACCCTAATTACGCTTTGCGTTTACGCAATGGGGAAGCCCCTCGTAGGGTCACTCCAGTACAAATAAAAATCGACTGTACAATATCTGCCATATAACTTGAAAATATAAAGTAAAATAAACATTAAAACGATTATGCACAGCTTTAGTGCTAAGCAAATCATAACTCGATCACTTCACTTCTAGATACACCTGTTTCCTTACTCTTCTATTGTTAAGAATTGGGTATAATAGAATGATGGATTCCCTAGCCTTCAACTCTTGCAACACATCGGAGGCGACTACAATTTTAGTTCTGATTTTGTGACCGTGTACCGCTGTACCAATGCCAGTGCCACGCTATATTAATAAAATCCTGGGTTAGTTTCTCCAACATTTTACTTTAGTTAAATGCGGTTAGATAAGAGATTTTTTCTGCGCGTTTTACACTCCCTGTGGCATACGCGATTACCAGCCAGACGCCGCGCCTTACATATACGTATGCCAGTGTATGCGCTTCGAACCAGTGGCTCAGTTAGTACCAACATAGATTCTAACTTAGATACATTACTATTTACGTTATTATTAAAAAACAAATTACGTAAACTATTAGGACTAAGAAAGTTGCTGGCTGTCTCCGATGCGTGCATGAAGAGAAGAAACTGATATTTTTTTATATTTATTTTTATACAGTGTATACCCAGACGATTTGCATAGAGATTCTAAGTTTATTAAAAAATATTAACGTATGAGAATTTACGAATCGACACGTATGTGTCAAAGATGTGAGTACATATATTATGCACCAACGCATACAAAAATTCTCAAGTACTCTCAGAAAAAAATACTTCTCCGTAACAGCTTTCCTGTTCTGTTTTTTTACCACAATAGTTCATTTAATTTTACACTGGCGCGATGCCGCAATATCTACTGAGTTGAAGTTATTATTATAAGAAGGAACTAAGCTGTAAAGCGGAGAGCGTTTGCCTGCATTAGTACGGTATATCGTTCCCGAGAAGCTAACGTGACACAAAGATACATTATCCCATTATGCTTTACACAAGGGAAAGATATTGATACTTTTTAAATTTATTGTTGGTTTTATTTTATTTGTAAGATACAGACTACAGATTAATTATTTATTAAATGAAATATAACCTTGTACAATTTATTAACCTGGAGTCCAATTACAGCTGTACACAACATTTACAAGTTATTTAGCTTCGTTGAAGAAAAAACATTAAAAATGATTACAAATAATAAAATAAATTAATAAAGTTTGAAATAAAAATTTCACTTGTACCATGATACATTATCTGGTTGTAAAATCGTTTTATATAAAGGTTTTGTAAAATTAGGAGATTTTTCATGGAAAATGTCTACTTGAGAGCGTATTGCTTGGATCGTTGGTCTAATGGTTAGCGATCCTGACTGCTGAGCCAGAGCAGAAGTCGTGGGTTCAATTCCCACCCAGGACAAATAATCAGTGTGATAAGCATGATCATTTGTTCTGTGTCTGGGTGCAATTTATCTATAATATGTATGTATTTAGTATAAGTAGATATATTTATCAGCAGTCTGGTTACAATTTTTGAAGTGAAAACTTCTTTAGAGGCGTTGTGCACTTTTTGGGATGGGTAAAAAATGTTAAACTTGTGTCAGGACCCGTGACCTGATCGAAAATTCTTAAGACGGAGCCGAGTTTCTTATGTTTAAAAAATATAACATTCGAAATTCAAACATTTATGAGCGGCCAGGAGCGCAGCACTTCTAGTGTACCATAGGCATACATTTAGATATGTTGTTACCTACTTTTTATTTTTAACCTAATTATATATATATACAGATGTGTGTGTGTATGTGTATGTATATGCAAATACATTGTGAAGTTATATTTTCACTTCTAACGTGCAGTCCTACCACTGACTGTTTTTTTTATTGTGAAATGGCATAGGCGTTTGTCTTCCAACTCACCTGATGGAAAGTGACGATATGGACGAAAATGGTACACGCCTAAACAAGAAAAACCTATTCACTCTACGCTTGAACGTTCCAGGATTACAATTGACTGGAAAAATAGACGATCGCAGCTAATTCCACACCTTGGTGACTCGAACCAAAAAGGAGCTGTCAAAGTGTTTAGTTCGACTTTTTGGTGTTTCGACAACGAAAGGATGGAACCTTCATCTGCGCGTCCGATAAATGAATGGTGAGGGTTCAATTAATTGGAAGAGAGCTTTCTCGCACTCACCAAAGTAAATCTTATAAAAAACCGATAAGCAGGCGACTTTACTTAGGCTTTGCCTAGTTTTGGATCAGACGGCCGTGAGTAAAATAAAAAAAAATTCTAATAAGTGGATTGTTCTGGGATACATTGTTGTCAGAAGTAGGTATGTTAAACAATTGTGGAATACGCACAGATCGTATCACTAATTCACTACATATTATAAAACAAAGTCGCCGTGTCTGTCTGTTCGCGATACACTAAAAAACTACTGAACGGATTTTCATGCGGTTTACACCAATAGACAGAGTGATTCACGAGAAAGGTTTAGGTGTATAATTTGTTAAGGTTTTGTGTTAAGTAGCTAAAATATGACGATGATTGTTAAAGATGTAGGAAAAAAATCAATATATTATGGTCTGCTACCCGTGCGAAGCCGGGGCGGGTTGCTAGTTGGAAATATAAAGGGTATCTGAATTATAACTCGTTGGATAGTACACTATCCAACGAGTCACCATCACTTTCTCTCGAGACTGGTGATCTCGAACTTTTTAAATATATCTTCGTATTGGGGTAGTTTACGCCTTCTATTTATTTGTTTATTAATATCACTAGCAGCGCCCCACGGTTTTACCCGCGTAAGTTCCGACACGAATATCGGGATAAAAAGTAGCCTAAGCGTTAATCCAGGTCCAGCTATCTACAAACCAAGTTTCATCGCAATCGGTTCAGTGGTTTTTTGCGTAAAAGAGTAACAAACATCCACCCATCCATCCATCCATCCATCCATCCATCCATCCATCCATCCATCCATTCATCCATTCATCTAAACTTTCACATTTATAATATTAGTGGGATTATCTACCTACTCTCGTCCCAATTTAATTTGGGGTCGGCGCAATATGTTTATACACTACTCGTACTGCACAAGGTTTTGGCTGTTTCTTTTTCTGGTCGCTAACCCTACCTGGGAATATTTTCGTTTTAAGACGGGAAAAAAAGAACAAGGTATATTGGGATAGGGGAAATGGGTAGGGGAAGGAAGCTAGGGTAGGAGATACCGCAGGTCTCCGGTGAGGAACAGGACTGAGACTGCAGTAGCTTGAAGAGGCCGGGGTCGTATACCCGTATGTACAATATGTCCTGTAGTTGGGGAGGCCACTAAGACAAGTACACCAATCTATACTTATACACTCTTATACTAATACAATCTATATCAATATAATAAAGCTAAATAGTGATCTTGTTAGTATAATTATGTATTTATTCGAGATTTAACGCGATCACGAAATAGGTATTAGATACATCTGAATTTTCAATCGGTCATAACTTGTAAACGGGTAGTTTTTTTTCAAATTGTTTTATTGTAACTGCATGCTAGAGCTACATCCTCTCAGTGATTTAAGTGAGTATTCTATTTTAAAATACACCCTGTATAACGCAACTCATCTTGTGAATGTTAAACCAACTAATATCACATAGATTGTAAGAGGAAGACGCTAGTGTCTGTTACACAGTTAACACTATCATAGACACTGACATTCACTCTATCTCTAAAAAAAAGTGTTGTACACAACTGTTTGGATGAGATGGACAAATTGTATTTGGCTTTTTTTTGATAATGAAGTGTTTGTCGCTAATTTTGGACCACGAGTCGCATTTGAAAAATTCATTTTGTATTTGATAGCCTAATTCTTGAGGATGGTCACAGGCTATTTACATCATGCTACAATCTTTAGGAAAGGAGCAGTGACCAAAAATGCAAGTGAAACCGCAAAGAACGAATAGTTTGTCCCAATGAGAAAACCTTTTGTACGTAGGTATCAACAGTCTTGCAGATATAAAATCTCATTGAGATCTTGAAGAGTCGAAGCTGTACTGTTAACAATTTGCGAATTTAAAGGATAATTGTTCAACCTAAATATTTGGTCCTTGCAGATTTGCGATAACATCTTTGTATTATTCACACACTTAATAAAATTTTCTCAAAAAGTTAGACAACGCTATTTTTAACTTACCATCTTCAATAAAGATGCCTTTTCTAGTTTAAGAGTATATTTCCATTTGGTGCGATACTTCGATATGCTTTGGGTAAACTCACATGCAAACTTCCCGACTAGCGCAGTGTGTGAGTTTTGCACAAAACGTGACCGGTCCCTTTAGACTTCTGTCTCTTTCAACTTTATTCGAAATATACTTACTACAAACTAGTTAAACATTATTTAATTCTTTTATATTTTCTCTTTATTTATTTAGTATTTTTATTCACCTATTTAATGACATGAACATATATTTTTTGTGCATGTCTAGATGATACAACTTTTAACGGGAAACACGGATTTCCACAATTTGATTTGCTACAAATATATTTATTTAACATTACAAAAATTGAGATATCAACTACTCCGTATGTGTTTCAATGTTGTTCGTCTTTTACCAGTGGGGGAAATTATCTGGTGTTCTAGCTTAGGTATTTATTTTCTTTAGTCAATATTAGTAGAATATCACTCGTTTTAAATCCATGATTGCTTATACTCGTGTCTCCGGTGTATTTCTCCGTAACAGTGTCACTAGAGAAGCAATTGACAGTCTTGAATATCACGTCCTATTATTATTTGTCGCCATCGTCGTTCGAGTTACATACTTCTTTGTCTTTGTACAGTTCGTTGTCTATTAGTATATTTCACATTCAATACGGCAATGGAGATAGCTTTACAGGCACACAACAAATATACGCGTACCTACATACATGATAGAAATTGTTAGACATTTAACCCTATGCCCGGCTGATGTAAGAAAAATATAACCTCTTCATAAGTCAAAGTCAAAGTGGAATAATATAGAATAGTGGAACCTCCTTTTGTGGCCGACATTGACTGCACCGTTATATTTTTGTGGCATTTTCGATATTTTGGCGGCATAAAAAAATATTAACTATTGCAAGGAAACTGCCTTAACATAAACAAAAATTTTACAGAATTGTATTAAACTAAATGAAACTAATAACTAATAAGAAGTTCAAACGGGGTCTAATTAAACCACATGCCACTGCTAACCATTCATTATAATTTACTGCACAAAACGAAACTATTTACTTTAGTACAAAAAATATAGTTAGCAAAATGAACGCTTCCAAGTAATACATTAATTTGTGTCATTTAAAATCGTATGTGGGTTGTGAATAAATTATGACGCATATGCATAAATGAGGCAGTTACGTCAGTAAAAATATGACTGGTGGTCAAACTGATGCACGCTCCTGGCTCACAACCCGTACTATTGATTCGATTTTCACCTATTTTTACATTTTATTTATTATTTTATATTATATGTATTGATGACAGAATATTCTCATGATCACACAGTATGTGGTAGAACAAATGGGTCGATCAAGAGTTAAATGTTATTCACATACATTTGTTGGTGCTTCTGTGGTTCATGAAACATAATTTTTTTGAATGATGGTAGGTAGTATCACTATAACTGATAAAAGTTCTATCTATAAGTGTTTATTGACATATTTTGTATTTATTTTATAATATTTTATTTTATAATATGGAGTTTATCCGTAACAATCGATGTAATAAGCATCTAGATGGTATCTAAAGGACTTGCTTAAGTCTTAAAAATATCATTATTTTAAATGTAAAGCTTTGATTATTAAATTTATCTGAGCTAGATCGAGCTACTGGTACTACATAAAGAGCTGGGTGACATTTGAGAACGGCCTTCACAAATGAAGTGTCCTATGTTGACAAAGTTTATATACATACACCTGAAGACTGTTTTACAAGATTAATTTTATTAATTCAGAGAATTACCGCATTAATTTCTCTTTAAGCTCACGTAATATTATTTTGTTTAGCAACAAAAAATATAATATTATTACAAGTCATCAATTTCCTATACACCTTCCTACGCCTTGCTATCAGAATAGATGAATTGTAAATTTGAAACAGGTTTGCACAAGAAAATAGACACGCGTTAACGGTAACGTGTCAGTTTTTCTGTGTAGTGTACTATGGTTGTGTATGCCGAAATAAGATATGAGTTTTTTTACGAATTGTGTTGGAATAGTTCGAGTCATGATTTCTTAAAAGCCTTTGCTGCAGGATAAAGTGTTGACTAACTTTTCAGTACTTAAAAAGAAATAACTTTTGAAACAAATATTTCATGACCATATTGGTTCATTATTAATGTCATGTAAAATACCTTACAAAAGTTGGTGACATACAACAGTTATATTTATTTGCTATTGAAGCATTGTGAAAATAATTCATGCAGTCGGTTTTCCTGAATTTTTGATGACTGTGTATTTTATAGTACTGCTAGCGATGATTAAAGCTTGGTTTGGATAACTATTGGCACGTTTTTAGCTATAAATTCACGGTACGTGGCTACCTTCAGTTACACGGTTTGTCTGCTGGTCTGAATTTGCTGCTGCGAATGTTGACCTCAGGCTAATGTGACACATGTACTTCACGAAGCGTTCTTGCCCCGTGTGTATCTGCATGAGCCGGTAGTAGAAAGTCGCCAAAAGACGTACAAACTTAAATAGAATTGCATTTTTTTAATAAAGAATACTAGTAACGTGGGTCACACATTACTAGTATTCTTGTTAACCCCTCCAGCTAAGCTAAATGCTTAGGTTAGGAGTGAGTTCACGACGGTAGTGCACTGGGTGGGGTTCGAACCCGCAACCACTTGATCGCAAGTCCAACGCCTTAGTCATTACGCTACCGCCGCTCCAATTTTCCATTTGGCTGAAAATAATTATCCGACCGTATTTTTAATTATCACTCTCGTCTGTCGCGGGGACTCACTGCATCACACTAGACTAATAGACACTTGTGGTTTGCACTGAAAATCAGTACTGAGATGATATATATACAATGTGTAAGTTTGAGCTACGCGAAACCTCCTTCTGTTTATACTTAACACAATACAAAAGTCAGTTCCTCATAAAAATGCGAGATTAAAGATTTAAAGTTATTAGTTTCATTTGGCGCTATGGAATGTACATGCTACATGCATAGGTATTCTTTTTGTAAGCTACGGTGAATGGCCTTAAACGTTCGGCACCGTCAAGACCAGCTGATTGTATAAAATGTTTAAATGTTGTTTGATTGATTCCATTGCAGTTTTTGGCCGTATGCGGTATTTTTTACATTTTTTTCACTAAAATATTGTGTTATACATTGTGATATCATTTTTTACAAAAAAGCCAAAAAAGAAATGATAAATTTTCCGGCAGAATATTCCGATGATTTTCGACTCAGAATTATGGTCTGAATACACTATTTCAGGATTCGGTACGGTGTCTCTTACACCCTGTATCAGGGGCTTTAATTTTTTGTTTTTATTGGCACATATTGGGTACATAATAAACCTTGTTTTACTGAAACGTAACCAGCCACTGTGTCCAGTGACCAAGTAGTGCAGTGCTCTAATTATATAGGGTGAATCAATACAAATAAATAAAATTGATGTGTCTGTTTGTAATGTCAAAATAATAGTTTTTTTAAGCTCATACAGTTATTTGCACAATATCTATGCCTAAAGATCAGTTTTTTTAATTTTTGTCTGTCTGTGTTTGTCTGCCTGTTTGTTCGGATAATCTCCGGAACGGGTGGACCGACTTCCACGGGACTTTCACTGGCAGATAACTGGTGTCATAAGGAGTAACTTCGGCTACTTTTATTTTGGAAAAAGAATTAGGGTTCGGCGCAAAATATATAAATATGCACACGCAAGCGAAGCCACGTGGGCACTGCTAGTTAAAAATACGTACCTAATTTAATTTTGATTTGAAAGAAGCATCGGCTTACATAAAATCGTTTATGTCACATTGTTTCTTTTAATGCATATTTAGGTAAATAAAATAAACTGGTGAAAAGGAGCAATCAGAGTTTGAGTGAAAGAAAGGAAGGACACGCAACCATACTTGAACATTTTTTTTTTGTTTAAAGGAAAACCACCCGGACTGATCGTTGCCATTCCATATCAGCTGTTCATCATGTGAATTGAAGGAACCGAACGAATTCTAATTCACTCTGTATATATTGCATCTATTTTTGTGTTATTTCTTATAGATAATTATAATAAATCAAAACTAAAGAAAACACCTAATAAATGAATCAGTAACAACAACAAAATGTTTTAAGAAACTCGAGAAACAATCTTCTAATAAATAATGTATTTTTTGCAACATTCTCACCCAATTTTCATTGGAGGTTATTTATAACTGTTTCAGTCACGCTAAACCACAGGCTTGATAGGGGATATAAATCACTGCATCGTTTGGTAATAAATAAAATAAGTAAGACTTTTCATAATCAAAGTTTACCCAGTATGATTAAATTACTTACAATAACGTCGTATAGACTTAATAATACGTTGTTTACATAAACGTGGTGTAGGGTGGGGGTTAAAATTAATTAAATGTGTCTTCAACAGACATTTGCGTGTCGTGGAACGTGTCTCTTGAAGGACTGTCACACTTAATCTCCATACAACATATACTTACTCGTCTTTGTGTGTAAAAGCCGCGAGTTCTCCCACCTATTTACATTTTTGGAACACAATTTGTGCTTTGTTTATGAATAAAACAAAATGTACATTTATTTAACTTAGTTTACGCTTGCTAGCACGCCGTTTAGGGCGATTAAAGTTCAGATATATCGGGTAAAGGAGTTATTTCTTAAAGTACACGTTTCCCAGGGTTCGAACAAGAACTGTCAATATAAGAATCTGTATACAACAATTGGTACGACCTGATCTAATGTAACCCTTTCACTAGATTATGTAGTTCAGAAAGTGCAAGATATCTAAGCATTTAAGCATGTCCTAGAACAATTAAAGAGCTCAGCGACCTGGTAACTAGCTTTATGCACGGGCCTTTCATGAATGTTTAAATTATTAATATAATATAAACCACATACTAGTAAAATAAATATAAAAGACCGTAGTTGATAGGCATTTCTAAAGAAGGAATGTATTTTTGCTTTTAAATAGGATTGTCAGAGCTTTTTGGGGTACTATGGGTTTTACTAAACGTAATTGACATTGGTGTTGCTAATATATTCACCGGTAATCGCTTAAGATAAGGCGAGCTGCTACTTTTTTGTCAACTTAGTTTTTTTTTATCGTTATGGACAGAAAGCTCTAGGTTTCACTTTCAACTTTTTAACGTTAGAATATATTTGAATAAGCTGTAACAGCTACATACCGCAAGCTTGCGGCATTTCTGCACTTCAGTGATGTTCCAGACGTATTCAAAGGGTCGGTTTTCAGATTACGACTGGAACTCACTAGTTCTAACCTTGATTGACAAGTGCAATAATTAGAGCTCACTTTTGCAACAAATTTAGAATTATTATGGCTATCAATGTTTGTTATTGATCTTCGAGTACAGAACCCAGTAAATATTAAATCCTGCAGCAGCAGCAACTGACACGAACGTGACAGGTTGCTTCTCTCCTTGATACAGGAGCTATCGGGCGACATACCATATGGCATGCTGAAAAAAAGTAGGCAAGATATGAAGAACATTATACCTATGTATAAGATCTGTAATAACCATATTTCGAGCAAATAAATACATCTATCTATCTATCTATGAATACCATTTACGGAAGTAACAGTTATACTATTAAACTCTTTTAAGAATGCATTACCCTGTTGTTAAGTTCACATTTTAGATAAATAATCAAGCGCATCTACTAAAGTTCAAAACCATTTAATATGCCAGCTATGTTGTTGAACTTTGCAATTGTTGGTGCACGAGTAGCGTCGATGAACAAAAACGGATTGCAAGATAAACTATCGAAGTTAGTTAGTGCAAGCCAATACCATCAAATAAGTCCTAACTATTCGTCTAAACACTGATTTTCTTACAATAATAAAGTCTTCCTAAGCTTATTATACCCACGCGTATTTGTGGGTCAACTTTAAATCTGACAGAAACTGCTAATAGAATGTCAGAACAGCTGCCGGAGTTATCATTAAATAGAAATTGTATTAAATAGGCAAGCCAGTAGTGACATAGCTTGACGATAATAGTTTTATGTTTTATCCAATGACCGCATGCTTGGCGGCAAAAGTTATAGCTTTTATGACTAGTTTATACGGCTCAAACCCTATAAACTAGTCATAAAAGGTATAACAACGTAACTTTAGTAAAAGTTATTTAATGCTTGCCCACTTCAAGTGAAAAAAAAAGTAGTAAGTATTAGTTTTGCTTTCGCTTGCGTTATATTTGTTTTCCTTTTCGGTCCTTTTCTGAACCTCTGATAACGTGTATAAAAAATTTCATGATAATCGGATTTGAGTAGTCAAGGCGTGATAGCGTAACAAACAAACAAATTCACCTTCGGATTTATAATATTAGTTAGGATTTGGGTTTTAAACTGCAGCTGCAAGAACGGAAATAATTTCCATGTATGTAGTTTAGTACTTCGTCTGCCTAAGGATTTTTGATGCTATCGGCTCAATGGACGGTTAAAACCTAAACTAGGTAAAGATAAAGTACGTTACGGTATGCAGGTAAGCCGTACCTAGAATAAAATAGAAATGTACTTTAAAAAAACATTAGGTTTTGCTGTAGCTAGAGTACAAAGTTTTTTTGCTTACAATCCAACTTTTATCCTCCCAGTATCTCTTCAAACACCGACCGTTTACGTTTATGATTTGTTTCCAATGAACGAACAATATTTAAGATTTTTATCTATTAATTATTTGAAAAATAAGAAGCCCTAAAGAAGAAGGAGGACCTACAATCGCAATATTAATAAGATTTCCTATTTTTTGTCTTTTTGCTTTTATAAATAAATGAGTTTACATGTAGTTTAAATAAATTGTTTTTAAGATATTATTTAATAATGTCTTTAGCATTTTTTGTTAAAGTAAGTTAAAGGTGATAGGAATAGGATCGGGGATAGGAAAGTTAAAGTGGTAAATATAAAAGTACCAAAGCAAAGTAGTACAGTCAGCAGTAGAAGTTAAACAACACGTTTGAGTAGATGTTCAGGTATCAGCTCAAGGCCAGAGATAATAGAATGCTATTAAAGAAAATCGTACCAGGAAAGTAATGGGATATTTTGAATCCCCACAGAACAAAAGAATATTCTTGGGAAGGCAAACGAAGCTACAACGTCGCTTTTTTGGGTGAGATGCTGCTCGCCTCCCACTAATAATTTGAAGAGGTCTGAGTTGCTCATATTTAGTCACTACAGTAGGATCGACGAATGGTGCACGGGTTCACCATTTTTTCATTTACTTGTGGTGGGGATCTCTGTTCAGCCCAAACCTTAGCTCTTCGGGTAAACACTTACCCACCTTGGGTGGGCGGGTTCAATATCGCTAGATTCATTCGGACGAAGAAGACGCGATTTGACACAGGCTTTTACTCCGTCAAGCTGTAAACGGACGTTATTGTCAACGGCAGCTATTCGGGGCTACGAGAATTAAAAAAACTAATAATTTTATACTTCCCTGAGTTTTAGATTTAGGCCAGCATTTATCTACATGCATAATGCGTGCGTAGATAAAGTGCTGATTTCAGAATGATATATACAAATAAAATGTCATACATAACCAAACCTTTACTAAAATCTCGTATTAATCTAATCCTTAAAATTGATAAAATATAGGCATACGTTTTGTTTTAGTGTACGAGTAATATAATATTTAGATATTTTCAAGGTAATTAAATGCTAAATGTAGTGCAAGGCGTTATATTAGTCCCAAAGCCTTGTAACCCAGCCCAGCAATGCGAACAAGTTTGTGGTCAGAGAACACGTGATGTTGCTTCCATTAAGGACTCTCGAGCCTCACCCACTTGTCACGCCAGAGCAGACGGAACACTTCCCATTGTCACTTACCTATGTAGTTTAATGCATAATCAGGAGACCATTAGCGGAATGGGGTTAGTTGCATGGGCCATAAAAAGGTTTTCTGTGGTTTTGGTCGTTGTAATCCTCCTCAAGTTTTGAATTTATCTAAAGCGAAAAGTGAAATAAAATTTTCACAAATTATTAGGTACAATGAAGAGTCGACAGATGTAGAATATTCCTTGCACAAAATAATTTAACTTCCAAGGATATAACATTATAGCCTCTGTTTTATATCTAAAGGAATAATACTACCTTGAAGACAAAACTCGTATAACAATGGATACGAGAAAGCAATTGTCGTACCGTACCGAGCGCCATCTAGCGGCACCTGAGTCGGAGCCATTAATCCGTGGCCCATCGCAACTGGATCCTTTCAAACTTTATTCATTGTTTTCAGTTTTGCTGCACTAAAGCTTGTCTCGCGCCGGCTCGCCTCTGTTTACGTAGATTGGATTTGTCTTCCATGCACTTCTAATTTTGTGATTTCTTTTTTTAGATTGAATTATTGTGTAATTACTTTATTGCCAATGGGTACTTCCAACAGTTTTAGTAAGTCTGATCATACGATCAAGCTTTTACAAGGTTTATATAAAGGATTTCCTTTAAATTTATTGCTTTAATTAAAATAATAATAAAAACGTGCTAGAAACTATAAGGGTTGCAACATTAGATATGCGTCAGTTAACTTGTTTAATGGTTTAGGAATCATTATATTTTTGAAAATAGCTGTATACGTTTTCTTAGGGTCAATTGCCCGAATGTGATTTCTCATACTTGGCAATTTGTATGTACTGCTATTGCTATCCTTTCAAATTGTTATGTTTTCATACTGTATGCTATAGAGTATAATCTTTCTGCAGTATAAACGTAAAACTATGCTTCATGCTCGGTGAAGTATAAGCATGCTAGGATTTATAACAGATTTCCGTTCCGTGTTTATATAACGTGGTAAAACGTAAATAACACTTATAATGAACAAAAGAAAAACAAAAGTTTCACGATTCGTGTTTAAATAGGATGTTTACTGTTGTGAAATGATGAATACCCGTTGTGAAAATGATAATGTTCTCTAGTGAGTTTTTTATTGAGTGAGTGAGTTTTCTATTTAGTGATATAGTCGTATGCATTTCTGAAACTCTAATATATTTTTCCCACTCCCTCTATAACAGATAACAATTAATGAAAGTGTTACTCGGCACTCTAATCATTAAAAAAAACTGATGAGAAATTGATCAAAAGCTATTAACCGATATGACAATTGGATGTACTAAATGATACCATATTCCTTTCCTTATAATAACTGAACATTAAGAACCGACGTTATTCTAATTGGGTACCCAATTCAAGTATTCATTGGCACTATGAACGTGCGGAATAATAGCGTTAGTTCTCGTCTCTAAATATTAATTGCTGTGATAGGGATTGTAGTGGCTTATTGTTTACGTGTTGCGTAAATGGCATGTTGTAAACTAAGGTCCTATCCACATTGTTATATCAAAAATAAATAACAAAATATATTAATCCATTATAAGTATAAGATTATCTTTTTGAGGCACTGCACTGCCAAGGTTAGCAACCGTATTCGAAAGAAACCAGTCAATTCTGTGCCCTGAGAGCTTTCAGTACCTATTAGTCCCAGGCTTCTAAAAGCGGCAGAAAACTGCGTCAAAAAGTGTAAGAGTAGTGTTAGTCATAAATGTTAACATGTTTAGAAACACGACTAACGTAAGGTTTAAATAACACTTAGAAAAAATAACAAATGCTAATATTTCTTCAAAAATATACAATTCCATTACCGAAAATAATGTCTAACATTGTAATGTATAGATTATTTGAAAGGCAGTTTTGTTTATTAGTGTTTTTTAGTCGAATAGAATAATAATATATATTTTTTTATGTACATATTTAAAAATGTAATTTATATGGTAAAAGATTAATAAAGAGAATAATAATAACTCCATACATCTCACACACGGCTGTCTGATCCCAAACTAGGCAGAGCCTGTGCTATGGTAACCAGACTGCTGATAAACATACTGATATATTTCTAAATACATACATATTATAGATAAAGTACACCCAGACACAGAACAAATTATCGTGTTCATCACACAATAATTTGTCCTGGGTGGGAATCGAACCCACCACCTCTGGCTTAGCAGTCAGGGTCACTAACCACTAGGCCAACAGGCCAGTCAAAATATAGGCGATAGTTAAAACCTTTGTTCCTTTTGGTAGGCCTTTTGAATTGCATGAGTTTTATACCCTAAGTGTTATAGTGATAAATTAGTGATACACGTTGTTAGAGCCATAATACCGATAGTACATCACTATTTGGCAAAGACTTTCAATAAGAGAAGAATACTAGAAGAGTATTTTAGCGGTTATATTACAACTGCTAAATAAAAATTAACGAACTTGTTAGTTTATATACATTTAAACAATATGTAGCGGTATCTGATATTTAGTATAATATTAATAATAGCCGTCCTCGCAGTTTCACCTGCGTTTATAGTCACTGCTCCACTCCTATTGGTCGTAGCGTGATGATATATAGCCTATAGCCTTCTTCGATAAATGGGCTATCTAACACTGAAAGATTTTTTCAAATCAGACCAGTAGTTCCTTAGATTAGCGCGTTCAAGCAAACAAACAAACAAACTCTTCAGCTTTATATCACTACATATTATGAAACAAAGTCCCCCGCTGCGTCGTCTGTCTGTCTGTCTGTTCGCGATAAACTGAAAAACTACTGAACGGATTTTGACGCGGTTTTCACTAATAGACAGAGTGATTCACGAGGAAGGTTTAGGTGTATAATTTGTACCCGTGCGAAGCGGGGGCGGGTATGCTAGCATTAGTATAGATAATAACATTTTAGGATACACAGTGCAATCTATTACACGAATGAACACCACCAAAAAATGTGCCTGACTATGTATGCAATTTTTTATTTCTAACTACATACATATTAATAAATCTAAAACTAAAACACTGTTGAAACAGCTCGCCTTTCGAATATACTGCAATATTTTCGACGAGCGTAATCACTGTCATCCTTTAAAAATATAAAAGATTACTATTTAGCTCTCCAGTCAGGTAAGCTATTTATTACCTATTGTATACCAACGTATCCATCCAAAGCTTGCTGAAAGAGACCGCTCTAAGCGATAAGGCTTCCTATTACCTATTGTACCTAGAGCTTGGTAAAAGTATTTTTAAAAATGTATTTTTTAAAGCTTTTTTAAAGCATATTTTATAATTTTTATGTATTAAGATGAATATTGTTCTACAATAAATAAAATTGATTAAAAAAAAAATCTATTACCGAGACAAAGACGAACATTTAGTTATTTGCCTGTCAGACGACAACTTTTGTAGCTATATTATGATTTCTTTTTTTTATTACTTTCACTATTTTAAATAATCCTAATTAAACAGCTAGCGAACCACATTTATGCATACACAAACAAAAATCAGAGCGCTAATTTAGGCAGATTTTGTTGTGTGTAGATTCAATTGCCGTGTGCGATTGCCAAGTCATTCTATTTATTAAAGAAATATAATATTGATATGCACTATAAAATGTTGTTAGTTAGGGGCTGCGTGCGGTGTTGCGGTGCTGCGGTGAAGCCCCCAGTGAGTCGGGGCGGTTGCAGCGTAGTAGCTGGCTGATGCAAGGCGGGATATGCTCTGCTTACTTGGACCGTAGGTGCAGTATGCTGCCTTGACGCTGATGTGGTCGTAGGGGTAACCAGGCTGGAGTGGTTGGCGGGTGGATGCTGGCTGGCTGAGAATTGATTACCGCTCATTGTTGTAGGAGTGTATACGATGGCGGTGATGCTGCTGCTGCTGATCTGCTCCTTGAAGCCTGCTTCCCATCACGTTGAGGCTACTTTTGTAGAGGAACGGGTGTTATGTCCCTCCAACACCTGGGGAGGATCCTCCTACCAGGTTAGGTGATCATGCCTGGTGGAAGTTGTGTATATACTAATCGGCGCGAGAAGGTTCATAGCCCGATGCAGGATCAGGAGTTACTACGTAGTTCAGCTTGTCCTCGGTAGATGATGTTGAAGCATATTGTCGTAAATAGTGGGTATGTACATACCCACTATTTACCTACACTTATCTGTCTATTTAGCTGGTGTAAGTGGCAAATAATTGTATAAGCCGCAAAAATAACTTTGTAATCATATATCTATTTCTATGCACACGGTGAACACGGGGCTGAAATTGCAGTATATTTTAGATTTTTTTCTTTACTGTATAATCTAGACACTACCTGAAATGTAGCTGGCTTATTTGTCTGCCAAAATTACCTTAAAATTTTGATGATCGATGAGTGAGTATGTTAGTGATAAAATTAAGATAGTTTGTGTTGCAATAATTTTTAAACTACAGGTTCAAATAAAATGAAATTTGGGAATATACTTTGCTATATAATGTTCTGTTTATCACTAAAAAGTTAGACTTCTAGCTTTATTCACAACGAAATTACAGAGGGGCGAATTCTGAATGGCTTCGAGAAAAGGACGTGCCTTTGTTTTTTTTTTTGCTTGACTTGGCGTGCCACCCAGATGCTTAACAGCGTGACCTCTTAATGATGTCACGCGAGCTATGGATAGTGTTCGAATTCAATTGATGCTTGCAACTCCGCTGTTGTCACTATCATTTTGCCGACCCTATAGAAACCTTTTTTAAAGAATAGTCTGAGCTACGAGTACAGCTCTCTTACTCCACAGAAAAATGTTATGCAACAAATACCTACTGTGAGTCTTGTATAAGTGAAAAATGTATATTGCCTGTCAGAGAATATATTTATGTTGGTAGTAAAGCAGAAAGCATTAGATTTAGAACGTTCATCTCAAATTTTGTAAGCTGCTTGAAAATGCTACATTTTCACTAACTGCGTTGATGTATTATAAATAGTAGTTCATTTTTTGTAAGAAGAATTTATTGCTTTATTTAATAGTTTGTGCTTCTGAGAATTCATTTACTGTTCTGAGGTTCAGAACTAGAATTCATTGGACTATAAAATAAGAAATATAATTTATTTAAGCAACAGCATGTGATCTCCTTTAGGATATAATTATATTCTTTGATTCTAGAATAATTTAAAATGTTACACTAAAAATTGTTTTTCAGTCGTATACTGATGTACAAATATTTTACATTGAAAATAATCGGAAACTTTTGAAAACTTAAGAAAAGGTAGTTAATGATAGATTCCAATTTAATGCTTCGGCACGTATGGGGTGGCTCGACCGGAGCGATACGAGTACCACAGTACTCACAGAAAATATACCATAAAAAAAAATTACAATTAAGAAAGTTAGTATAAAACAAAAAAGTTAGTATAAGTTCTATTTTCCTTTTTAAATTATTAATGTGAAACACCACGTTTGACTATGACGAGCTATTTTATGGTAAGATCAAAAATGCAGCGATTTGTTAGAAGGAATGGTATTTTCAAGAATCATAGGCTAGATGTGTACACTATTTATCGATAACTCTATAAAAAATGTATTGGAAAGCAATTAATTTGTGAATTGGCTGGATCCGCGGCTACGGTGCGGGCGCGTCGCGGCGGCATGGAACCCCGACAAACAGCGCTCGTCATTTTATTCTGCTGATCTCATGTTTGTGCTCCTCGCCATCATATTTAAATTGAATTTTGGAATACGTAGAAATGCAAACAAAAAGCAGATTATTACGGCGTGCACAGTTCGACTGAACGAGTTTAATGTTCGTATTTTACAATTGAATTTGAATATTGAGGTTCGTTTTAATAACTTTTATCAATTGTGTTTTGCTTCATGTTGTGATGCCGGTATGCATAGTGCTAGGTAGTTGAAAGTTGTTCAAAGACTTCTCACGATCAAGTAACGAATTTAATTAATTGTATTCCGTGGTATAAAAAGGAGTGCAATGTGGGTAGGATTCATATATGCGTGGGAGTTTCTTTATTACACCATAACTATTAAATGCCTGAATAAATTTGGATGTATGGGGTATCGTTAGAATCCTTACATCATCCAGAGTGATTTCGGCAATAATTTAAAAAAAATATCTGTATGGCAGCTGTATTTCCAAATATAAAAAGAAGTTCTCTTCGGTCCGTTTTTTGGCAGTGGTGTTTTATAATTTTAAAATGAGTAGGTAACTTGTTGTGTTTTTTAACTTTTGATTTTTGAATTTCTAAGGTTTTAAATGTTTAAAAAAATATATATTTGTTGTCTTTGGTAATGGTAACAGACTAAGACGGTCCAATATGCGTTCAGATAGGCTGGCTATTCAAACCAGTCTAGCTTCTTTCAGAAGCAAAGAAGCCTCCTGGGGCATTCACAGGCTTCTAGGAGCAACCTCGCGCTGCACTCGCATCACGACGATACCTAGCACTCTAAGGTAACATAAGCGGCTGTTTTTAGTACGTACAAAATATTTAATATAAAAATCCCAATAATTGTGCATTTTATATAAAATTGATACAGAACCAATAAAATTTAACGCAAGCCGTATAATATTGATTACACTAGACAGAGCTTTACATTTAAAATAACTGTAAGTATAAATGAAACGGGTTGAATGCAGTAAAAGTTTATGTTAATTAATACCCATTTATTTCTATTATCACTCTGACGTTAATACGAAGTAGATTTTAAAACTGATGATCGGAGTGATATATAACAAGGAGTACGAGATATGCAGAGGCGATATCTACAATAGAAGAGACAATAGTCTGTGTGACAATGTGTAGTTTTATTTAATCGTAGGTTTGTCATTCGTTTGCATATTTATGAGTTCGTTGTAAAATGTTTGCCAGTTTTATAAATGCTTACACTTATTTTTGGTACAATATAATTTATTAACTTAATTAATCGAATTACCTAGCATACATATTCAAATATTCAAACATCGCAATCGAAAAAAAAAAATTAACACTGTAGTAGTGATTATGAGTGATAAGTGCATTTGTATATTGGTGTCCGCCTCCTTTTTAGGCTTATTTCTTAGCTACGTACAGGTAAAAAAATATATTAAAAAAAAAATTTTGACAATTTAAAATAGAACTCTATTTGAGATTTTCATGGCAGCTTCCTATTTTGTAAAAAAAACACTTTTCGGTACCATCCAGAGCACATAATACGAATTTGAGGCGACGGCAACGTAATAACTAGGGTATAGGATTTGCATTTGAGTGGTTGCGTGTTCAAAAGCCACGGGATGAAAATAGATGTAACGATAGACTGGAGAAGAACATCCCTTGCATAAAAGGCCTAGGTTAATTAACATTACTAGTAAAGTGCTTGCTATATTGGTCCTTTAGAAACGCTTGATTAAGGCTCCATGAGAAGTGGGGACATCGGTTCGGACAGTTCACTACACCGCTTGAGAGTACTATACAGGTATGTATAGGTACCAAGTGCAAGTACTTATCGTCTGCTAAATCAGCTCATGTGCTCAAAACACGAAATAGAAAACCTCTTCATTTGTGTTCAACCTTAAAAAGTTCTCATTTTGTTGTTTACTAAACTCGAGTACACTTTGAAACTAGAAGCATGACATTTTAATTGTAAGTGACGCCATCTGTGGTTAAAACGGCCAGCGCTGGTCTAGATCGGGGCACGTGAGATAATATCGGTGTATGTACTGTGCTGCATACGATTATATGTGCATAATTTATAGTTTATTTAAACGTCGGTAATACACACCTAGTACTTCATATCGTTTTTTTTCGTTCTTCTATCAAAAGCACTAACATATGTAATAAATAATGAATAATTGAGTATGATATGTGAGATATTATTATGTTACGGCTTATTTATATGTATGAGAGATTACCTAGCGGTCGAATTTCGACTGTTTCGTGTCTTGTTTTATATCGATGACAAGTATAACTTGAGCTTCCACTGTATAGACTTTTGTACTATGACAAGTCAAAATATATGCTGGACCCCTATAACGTTATGTAACCGTTTTTATATATTTTTATAGCACATATTATTTAAAACATTTAGCTTTGTGCACTTCTACTTATAAGCTTAAAGTATTTCAAGTTTCATTCCTATCTGTGCACGTTTGCTTATAAAATGCGTACAAAGAATTTTCCTAACGTATGAATATATAAGTAGACTAGCAACCCGCCCCGGCTTCGCACGGGTAGCAGAGACATCTTCAACAATCAGCAACATATTTAAATCAATTTACACAAAACCTTAACAAAGCATACACCTAAACCTTCCTCATGAATCACTATGTCTATTAGTGAAAACCGAATGAAAATCTGTGCAGTCGTTTTTCAGTTTATCGCGAACAGACAGACAGGCAGACGCGGCGGGCGACTTTGTTTTATAATTGTAGTAATTTCTAGACTGCTTTCTTGCGTATTATGTATTAAGCCTCTATTACCTATCTAATTATATTGTATATGTTATAGGTATCATTTACTAGTTTTAAGTCTAACATATTTTGATTCCCACACCAAAACTACCCATTAAATTATTATATTACTGGTCATAATTTTTCCATCCCAAGGTTGCTTGAAAGAAATTGCTTTTAGCGATAAGGCTGCCCTTTGTACATATCAATTTTATAAACTTACTTTAAGCAATATTTACTGGTGTACAATAAAGTTTATTCTATTCTAAGCCATACTTAGGTACTATTGAGTGCTTGCTACACAAAAATATATTTTAAAACAATGTTACAATGTAAATACCACATGTCATAATGAGTAAAATATCCGTAAATTATATTATTATATATAGAGCTGTGGTGAGTCGTTAAATATAATACTAATTAAACCTACTTATTATTTTAAATAATTATAGAGAAGGATTATGTTTAAGCATACCAATAGATGTTGAGAGCTATTAATCATAGAAGCCGGAGGTGGTTTTGACCTCCGACCTCAATGATTTCTTTGAACCTTTATCAGACGGCAATGTCAGTTAGGGTATTCTTTGGCTAAATTGCTGAAAAAGAGCAGCATGAATCCCTTGATGGAACACAATGAGGTGTAAGTCGGTCGAATTCCAAATTGGTGATGAGGTGGTATACGTGGAGGTTTAAACATGTTAAAATAGGAACATAAAACATTCAATCAAATATGATAAACAATTGCTGTAAATACATTTAGTAAGAATCATACAAAGAACATTATAAAGTGGGAGGGCCATGCTTCGGCACGTATGGGCCGGCTCGACCGGAGTGATACCACGGCCTCACAGAAAACCGGCAGTGAAGTAATAATTGCATTGCCTTTCACCGAGTGAGTGAGGTTTACCGGAGGCCCTAACCCTTCCCTCTCCCCCTCCTATCCTCCTCTTCCCCCCTTCCCCTACTCCGACCTTAAAGGCCGGCAACGCATTTGTGACTCTTGAGTTGCAGGTGCCCATGGGCGGCGGTAGTCACTTACCATCAGGTGACCCGTCTGCTCGTTCGTCCCCTATAATAAAAAAAACATAAAAGCAATTCTTTTGATTGCAATTATATTATTTATTGTATGATATTGAATTTTTTTTTTCAACTCACACTATGTTATCTCGTTTCTTTGTGTTTTGTTCACTTTTTACGCTGTTGGGTATTTTTTTAGATAATTATATTTAGTTAAGGGTTTTTAATTTAGATCATCCTGCTGCTGGCCCGACCTGGCTGGTGTCTCACTTCAGGCCCCTTTGATAGAGTCACCTCTTTGTGAGCAAGCTAAAATAAAAAGAAAATATTAATTTTACAACATGCAGGGATTTTAAGCAAGGAAACAAGATGAAAAACCCCTCCCATATGCACTCTTTGTTTTTTTCTCTGGATTTCTTATAAAAATGATGAAAAATATTTTGACGTAATAATCTGACGAGATTCATGAGTAGCCGGCGTGTCATTACATGCAGGATGTCGTCAGGCTAACGAGCAGCAAACAAATAACTTCTCATAATACAGCTGAGGCACTGGAGGTACACCGTAAAAGGATCGTTCAAAATGATGTAGTACTCGAGCCAGTTGTGTATGCTGTGATTTAATTTTTGGAATATAAAGTCTCGACGTATCATGCTTTACTTATTAACTTACTTGAATAACTAGTTATAAATACCTTTGGTTAAAAAGTTTATATATTTTAATTGAGCATTATCTCATTTTAAAGTTTGGGAGGTGAAATGATTACTTCTTCTAGAAGGCGGCCAATATTAATAACTGTAATAAAAAAGTAAGAAATGCACTTTATGTTCAACCGCCTGTTATTGCTATTTATCCTTGTTAGAACGTTCCGGATATTCGCGCTCTTGAACAATTGAAACATCCTGCACAAATTACTAATAAGAGCAACTGGAAGCTGTGCCAACTATCTATTTGTCAGTAAATGCACTAACGTACGGTACGAGAACTTGAACGTTTGAAACGATATTTTTGTTTCTAAACTCTCTTAGAAGTATAACATTAAACTGAAGGGCCTCCGGCAATTCTTATTAATAAATTTATTTTATTATGCAACAAATCGTTTGATTCAATATGCATGATACATTTATTTCATATTAGGCAAAGAATCGTCACAAAAACGATAAAATAGTAAATTATATTTTTAAATCGGTTAAAAATTTGTTTTTATACTTTTCGCACATTTCTTTCAAAACAGCTAAGATTTTTGACACATTGCGACATAATATTGGAAAGACTTCGTCTAGATCACAAATCAATTAGGATTATGTTCCTCAAAAGGAAAAAGGAACCCTTATAGGATGACTTAGTTATCCGTCTGTCTGTGCGTCTGTCAAGGCCCCTTTTCTCAGGAAAGCTGTGAGGTAACAAGTTGAAAATAACATCAAATACTTTTCTGAGGTTCCTTACAACTAAAATAAAATCCAGCTTCTCAAGTCAATGCAATCAAAAGATAGGGCCATTTAAACCTTATATTTAAAAAAAAAAAATTACACTTCGCAGGTAATACAAAACCCAACTTCCCATTAACCTAGAATTATGACGCTTAGCGAGAAGCAAGGTCTTAGAACACAAGTAAAGGAAAAAAGTCGTTAATTTGTTGTAATATCACACTTTTTTTTTGCCATTACAATCTTATATTTTGCGCTTGAAAAATTGACTGTGACGAAATCGATATATGGCAGAGTATTTTTAGAACGATAAAGTTAAGTTTGTGGAAAACACGAGATAGACGAACCATCTACATCAAAGTTTGCACGGAGCCCTCAGTGCGTGAGTCACACTTGCTTTATCCTTCTTTAAATTTTAATATTGGGTGTAATTGCATCGGTGAGCATGTCAACATTCAAATTCACTCCCATTTTGCAGCACAAAACTTATTTCTATTTTATAAGTTTGTTTGCTGTCGATCGTGGTGTCGATACACCACGCCCACTTTTTATGAGGTAAAATTAAACGTAAGTTTGGGTTGCGAAATAACTTAATTTAATATTCTTATATTACCACCAAAAATATATTTAAGTATTATAATTCTCAACAGTATTCACTGTTTACTTGAAAATAACTAAGAAGAAGCACGAGAGAGCATAGATATGCCTAATGCATTTAACACGTAATTACAAGGCAGAAACTGCATTGGTATCGTCTAAACGGGAGTAAACGAGCTTTCACTGTCACGGAATGTGGTATGCACATTCACTGGCAACATACTCACTGTTATTAATTAAGCTGTAGGATTAAAACTACCGAGCAACGACTTAACTTAGCGTATTTTAAACAATGTTTATGGCTTTATTAGGTAAAAGAAATACTTTTTTAAGTATTATTCAGAAGGCAGAAAATCTTAATGTAAATATTACTACCTATTACCTATGCAATCGAAAAGTTGAAGTGTGTTAGGTTAATACATTAGGCAGCTAATGTTGCCCTATCATACAACAACCTTTACTTGGTCAGTACGTAGACTTCCAGAAAAGCTTCTACGTACTCGCAACGTGGTTATACCTGGTGGAAGTCTTGCATTAGAACCTGTTTACGTATCACCTCTATGAGTCAACAATACAGGCTGGTTATAAATATTTTATACTAGCAGCGCCCCGCGGTTTCACCCGCGTAAGTCACGATCCCGTCGGAATATCGGGATAAAAAGTAACCTATATGTTAATCCAGGTCTTCAGCTATCTACATACCAAGTTTCGTCGCAATCGGGTCAGTAGTTTTTACGTGAAAGAGTAACAAACATCCATCCATCCATCCATCCATCCATACTTACAAACTTTCGTAGGATATTAGTAGGATGTAGAACATCTGCATTGTTGCTAAGTTACTTGATTACCGTTTTTACATTATCGCGTGTGCCTTCTGTTTCTTTTATATTATTATATTCATTATAACTACTTCTTACACTTCTAGCTGAATCGGATAAGAAAAATACAACATTAATACAATTCCGAAAACCTTCGGTAAGAAATATTTCGGCTTAGCGATCGCGGTAGAGATAGCCGGTCACCTGATGTTTGTATCAGTGAGGGTGGCGTGCTTTCCCTATTTTAAGAGTGTTTCTATCTTCGCATCTACTCCGGCCACAAGGGCGACTAAGGCATACTGACAATAGCCTCCTCATCGTGTGACAGTTCTTGATAACAGTGGTGATTTTTAGCAGATTGATTGAATAATAAAAATAGTAAGATTTTTCTTGGAAAGTATGAGTATATTGTATATACACTGCTAGTTTTCTACTTATTGGAACAGGCAATTAGCTTCACAACTGACTTAGTCTGACTGACTACTACTCCTGACAATTCAAAAATACCTATAATGGTTTAATTGAAATAAATGATTTTTGATTTTGATTTGATTTTTTATTTTCACCATATCTGTTCGCAGAGAATTTAAGAAAATCTGATATCAAAAGTATTTGAGTTCTAGTCAGTACGACCTCTAGATAACCAACAAATAGTCCCAATGATAGAAAGACGTGAGGTATTACTAGTAACGTGGGTCACACATTACTAGTAAACTCGTTAACCCTTCCAGCTAATCTTAACGCTTGTGTTAGGAGTGGGTTCACGACGGTAGTGCCCTGGGTGGGGTTCGAACCCGCAACCACTTGATCGCAAGTCCGCCGCCTTAGCCATTACGCTACTGCCGCCGAGGTGGTTTTTAGTCCTCAAAGGGTTTCTTGAACCAAACGCTTTAATATCTACTAATGTAATCTCGTATCTTGTTCAACAGTTTTGAAACTAGGCAAGTCTCTTATTTATTTATTTATTTATAACTTTTACACTATCATTACAGGTACATATCAAACCTAATACAATAGTGTCGCTAGTGTAAATGTAAATTATATAAGTCGAAGACACACAGTTTCCAAACTAGTTATATCAAACCTATCCAATTCACATTTTTTTTTTATTGTTAACATTGAATCTAATTTATTAAAATATATATGTAGCAATCGAACAAGCAATTATATTACGGCTCTCCATAGGGCGCCTTTATATAACTCATCCCTTATGTTTTATTTTTCTTTCTTTCGTTTTTATATTAAACCGGTTACGGTATTCTCAAGAGAGAGCAACATTTTTCAGTCGGTGGTTACTAGGTGTTGATACAAAATACATCTGCATATTTAATCAGCTTTCAAAAGACCGTTTTTTATCCCTAAGACCGGTGCAACTTTGTTAGGGCAGCTCGTCTTAAAATGCAAGAAAGATTAATGCGTCTAATAGAATCTTTAATAAATCTAACACTTTTATCCAAATTGTGCTTGTTCACGACAAAATAAAAAATTAACCACTACGAGACTACTACTAACTCATTACGAAATATTTCACTTAATTGATTTTAATTTAAAAATATTGTTACCATCCCACTTTTAAATCTTTTTATATTCTTTCTCATTTTTTATTAACAATATTTGATCAACCTTTACTATAAATAAATGTAATATTAGCAATTAAGTCTATGCAAGAATGGTCAGTTCCATAACATTTTTTGCACTAAATATAGAGTAATCTAAAGGATTGAACAAATTAAATCGTCTAAATCGAATAGTTGCTAGTCTGATTGTATCGAACGTCATGGTTCAGTAGATGTTAGAAGTTGGATGCCGACTACAAGTCAAGACTCAACCGCAAGGACTTCAGTCATTATTGAAATGCCTTTAATTGGAATTGAAGAGCAAACAATTATTATGCATAACTTTACAAGAGCCATCCTCTCTCTACCCAAGTTAATAGAGGTTGTATTAATGGACAGGAATTGATTTTCTGATGCTTATTATAATTGTTAATTTTAACGTCTTCCCACTTCACAGAACTATTTTCAAATATTACTATTAATCACATAACAGGTTTCTATATCTCGTGAAAGCCGTTAATTAAAAAAATTTTTACGCATGAAAAGTAGTGAAAAGCTTACCGTGTAAACAATCCGGCCGGACTTAATTAAATTTCGATAAATCCATCCATCAAATGATGAAATTTTCAGCTCGACAATATCCTAATATTGTCGAGCTGAAAATTTATTTATTATAAGAGTATTTCTATAAAAAGTATAAAACATTACAAAGACAAGGAAGTCACTTTTCACGAAGCTATGAATACCTCGCGAAGGAAAAAAAAAATTAGTTTCCGCTTTCAAAGTGTGTCCCTTAGATTTTAATATTTATAAAATCCTGTTGAGGACCGAAGTTGAGCAAACTGTCTACGCTTTTTTTGTGAACCCCAAAGTTGGCGTTTTCATAACTCTTTCTTTGCCTGAAGGACTTTAACAAGTTTTCCGCTGACACAACATCCCTCTAGCCAGTTTTGGGACGATAAATAGAATGTAAATGGTTTGTAAACCTTATATTTGAGAAATATGTGCAGAATATACCGTTTTAAGATGTTCTGGCTTACCAAGTATTTGATTTACGATCTGTGCTGAGTATAAAAACATAGTAATGGCTGAAAATAAAGACCTTACAGTTTTATTATTGTCTGTAGAAACATTGCTGTCTCTGACACTTTTATCTTGATGATATTAGCTCTTTTGATATATGACTGCAACGTTTATATAAATTGTGTTTAAAATTGAAGGACAAATATGTTTTTTTGAAAGGTTATAAAAAAAAACGTACTAAAAGCTCGCTAAGCCAACGATTATTAGTTAAAGGTAATAAAAGAACATTCTCGTTTTAGGTATAATATCACACCCGCTTAATAATATAATAATCGGTATTATATGTAAATCTTGTATATCATACAGTTATCAGTAGGTGACAATGGTACCCACATGCCCTCGTGTGGATACCATCGTCAACTAAAATACTGATAATTGTCATTTTGAACAGTTTTAATTTTTTTAAAATTGACGATTTTATGTGGTGTTGTTTTTGTATTGGTTTTCAGTTATTGTTTGTGAATATTCGTAATTAAGTTTGTTGTGAAACGGTAGCAGCTCCTTTCATTCCATAATGGTAATTTCAAAAGTAACACGTGTTCCTAGTCTGTTCCAAATGATTTGCTTAAGAGAAACTCTTGATATTGTATTATCTTTTGAAATGCACCTCCAACTACAACTGTCTCTTCAAAACACATTGATCCATCCTAAGGTTGCCTGGAAGAGATTGCATTTTGCAATAAGGCCGCCCTTTGTACATAATCTTTATGACAAATGTATGTATTATAATTTTACTGTAAGACTGGTGTACAAATAAAGTGTAATCTATCTATCTATCTTTTCAATAATAACATTTAAATCCTACATCGAACTGTAATTTAATTTTAAATGTAACATGAAATACTCTGCTAAGAATGTGTACACTCATTTTCACGTATTTCGTACTGAAATGAAACTGCGACGATGCGATATTGGACTGGATCAATTTCACCACATGAAAATAGCGGACCGCAATACCATAATGTCTTTTTCCCAATTCATTTTTACATCAGTTTATACAAGGTCTATTTTTAGATGTGTACCAGAAAATAGTCTTAAAGGTGATTAAATTTTGATCGCGGCTTCGCTAACGTTCGTGTAGATTTCATCAATTAATTTAGTTGCCTGCCAAGCCTGGTTATATATTTTTTTATCGGGAATATATTTTTTTGGATGAAAGTTATCCTTATAACCTTTTCTGTACGCCTGAAAATGTATATGGATAACGTTTGAGTAGTTAAGGCGTAGAAGCGTAACAAACAAACACAAAACATTAATATTTATAGTATTAGTTATGATTTTCATTTTGAAATATAAACAAGTCACAATATATCATCATGTGGGTTCGGGGCCGGGCCAATACCTTGTATGAATATTATTACGAAAGCCAACTATCTGCAGCGCAGCGACGCGGCGATGATGGACGGTGCGCAGAAATCTTTGCTCTGTGACTGACAGGTTATTGTATTAGGTGGTAATATGTCAAGCATATTGACTATGGACTCCCGTGATGAGGCACAGCGGAAAGACATGTGAGTTTTATGTTTATATTTCAGGTTTCCTCGTTCAAGTAGTGGTGCGAACCATGCGCAGTACACCACTGACGTGAACCCACTCCTAACACGAGTATTTGGCTTAGTTGGAGGCGTTAACAAAAATACTAACAATTTTTTTTGTCCACGTTTCTATTATTCTTTTATTTAGCATGTATGAAAGGTTAGATGAATGTTGAAGAGGAGCAAGATGTGATGTGATGTGATCAGGATCGAGGTAAATGGCGCTCTATCGCCTCTGCCTGCCCCGGATGGGAATAAGACAAGAGAATATGTATGTACCTATGTTAACAAAGAAAGATTTGAAAATTCTCGTTTAGAAGTTTACCTGCGCCATACAATAAATCGAAAGCTAATAACATATTTCCACTGGTGAATATCACCCCATACTCAAGGTGAGTATCGTTAGCAACAATCTCACCACTAATGCTATAAACTTTCAAAATCACTAAATAACAGTAACTGCTATGTTGTTCGTACCTCAATCAGCAGTTCAATGATTGTTATCAACCAATAACGCATGCCTAGACTTCTATCACCCCACTATTGTCAACCGACCAATAGCGTTGCATAACTAGTCATAATAATGTCTATTAACTCATTTTTATTAAATAGGTAACTGTTTTATCATCTATTATAGTTTGCCTCTATTTTTAATAAAATAAATAAGAGTTTTTGATGAGGAGACAACAGTATAGTGTGATACTCTCCAGTATAGTGTGATACTCGCCAGTAGAGTGTGATACTCTCCAGTGTAGTGTGATACTCTCCAGTGGAAACATAGTGTAGTAGGTAGTTATTATCATTATGTTCCTCTATTTTTCAAAATTTCATTTAGGGTCAGCCAAGTGTGTTACACTGGAAAGAGTTTTGGCTGTTTTCTTTTATGTCCGACCGCCTGCCTGACGCCAACTCTCCTTGAGTATGTAATCGTTCTCAGGCGGGACAAAAGAAGAAGGTAAATTGACTAGGGAAAACGGATAGGGTGTGGGAGTTAGGGTAAGGGTTTCCGCACGTCTCGGATGGGAAATGGGACTGAGACTGCAGTAGTTCGAAGAGACCGTGGTCGCATACCAGTATGTCCGTCCTGTGATTGGAGATGCCGCTAGGACAGGTTGAACTGGCCTGATAAGGTAGTAGGTGGTGTGAAAGATGATGTTTTTATATCTATGCTTTTTATTTAGCTAGCCTGATATTTACACGAAAAAGAGCTAATATATATATATTTTTTTAAGGTATAGGGGGCAAACGAGCAGACGTGTCACCTAATGGTGAATGACTTCCGCCGCCCATGGGTACCTGCAACTGAATAGTCACACGTGCGTCACCAGTCTTTAAGGTGGGAGGCGGGGGGATAGGGGAAGAGGGGGAAAGGAGGGGAGAGGGAAGAGTTTGGGCCTCCGGTAACGTCACTGACTTGGGGAAAAGCAATGCAATCATTGCTTTATTGCCGGTTTTCTGTGAGGCCGTGGTATCACTCTGAACGAGCAGGTCCAAACGTGCCGAAGCATGGCTCTCCCACGAACAATATTTCCTTAAATTATTTTTTAAATCGACGATTTCGAATAATTGATGGTCAATTTTATGAAATAAAGATATTGAATTTGAATTTGATTTGATATAACGAACAGTTATTATAATAAGTGATCTCTGGAAATTTTAAACAGCCAACTTTTATAAGCTTCACATACATTGAAATCAAAATAAATTGAAGTACCACTCAAAAGGTCTAAGCTCTAAGCTTATATAGTCTAAACATAAATAAAACCCTATATCTGAGTGCTTAAAAATAACATTGCAGATTAATTCTGTTTGTAGTAGGTATAAATTTAATGTATGCTTTAATTTTAAGAATATATCAAACAGTTATTGTAATAAATTGTTTTTGAACGAATAAATATTATATAGGTACCATGGCTACAATAATGTTACATGAAATAAGTTTTGTAATAAAGTCCGTTATACGTAATGAAGTTATATCAATAGTTAAGTGTACCTCACTCACAAAATCAATGAATTTATATGATACCAGCAGCGCCCCGCGGTTTTATCCTAACCCCGTTAATAGTCCCGGTAATAAGTCCTGATCCTGTTGGAATATCGAAATAAAAAGAAGCCTATGCGTTAATCCAAGTCTCCAGCTGTCTATATACAAAGTTTCATCGCAATCGGCTTAGTGGTTTTTGCGTGAAAGAGTAACAAACATCCATCCATCGATCCATCCAAACTTTCACATTTATAATATTAGTGGGATGATACGCACAGCTAAAACTTGATGTACCTACAATATTTATAGCTACCGAGCATCATGGTTTATCATCAGGCCGTAAATGTCCTTGTTTACAGTAATAATATAATTAAAATAAAACACACAAATAATCTCCCATTAAGATATAGTACGTTTTTTAAAATAACATTAATAGGTTTTATTAAAATAAAACTTCAATATATTGAGATCAGCGTTCATTTCTCTTGGTTGGCCAACCATGAATGTTCTCTCACATAGATTCGTGAATATTTCATACCGAACTTCTCTGTATCATTTCTCCATTAGCATTCTTATTTAGACTTTAGACTGGCCTGTTGGTCTAGTGATTAGTGACCCTGCTGCTGAGCCAGAGGTCGTGGGTTCGATTCCCACCCAGGACAAATAGTTGTGTAATGAACATGATCATTTGTACTGTGTGTGGGTGTAATTTATCTACAATATGTATGTATTTAGAAATATATAAGTATACTTCTCTTCGGTGTCATTCTGACTAAGCAGCCTGAATACTTATATAAAAACTCGCTTGGTCCAGTGACCATAACAGACATGAAACCGGGGCTGTCTCATATCTGTTGCTCACACCAAGACACCGAACTGCCGCCTTTCGTGGGAGTTTTAAACTAACAAGTACTTGGTGCTGGAACGATTTACCACCACCTCTTCGTACCTTAACATCAGTTTCTAAGTTTAGTAAGAAACTCAAGCAACACTTACTAATTACACAAAAACAATAAGTTCAAACTTACCTTCTTATACTTATTCCCAGTTGTGGTTTGGTATCTTCTTCTGACCATTAATTTTACTGTGAAATTGTGTTTTAGACCCATTTCTCACTATATGTCTGACACACAATCTTGCAATCATCATTCAATATGGCAACGACAATCATTAATTTAAAAAAAAATACATATAAATAGTACTACGCAAATCGCTCAACTGACTTCCTTCTTAATGTTTCTTATACAGAAATAAAGCACTTAAAGTAAAAAAAATATAAAATTAATTATTCAAATTACTTGTAATTTCTTGCGGCTCCCATATTATGTGTACTAACTGGTAACATAAGCATCCTAATTGATATTTCAAAAACTGCCGCGTGGCACAGATTAAATAGAACTGGCGCCGGAGCGTTTATATTTATTTTTTTCTCAAAAAAAATACTTTACTATGGCTCACTGTCCGTAAATATCATTCTAGGTGTTAGCATAATATCGGCGCTACTTCTCATGAAGTAGCACAATACTGAGCTAACGACCATTTTTGGCTCATGAAGAGGTGCCTTTTTATATTTGTTGTAACACTCTCCCTTGAATATCTTGTGCCTTTGTATGAGTGCAAAATAAATATTCTTTTTTTCTTTCTTTCTTTATCAGCAATCTGGTTACAATAGTACAGGCTTTGTCTAGTTTAGGATCAGACGGCCGTGTGTTCTCAAAAACTATTATCGTAGTGGAAATGTGATCATTACCTAAGAAATAACAAACTTTACAATTAAAACATTTTCTATGTAGCAACGAACACTACACGACACGGTCACTATAAAATGTTAGTTTAAAAACTAAGTAACAATTAGATCCCACAACTTTTTGCGGTAGAAGAACTACGTTTGTGACTTGCAAGACTTGGATTTCTGAAAAGGTATTGTTTTATGTTTCCTTAGTGTAAGTTTTTTTTTTATATTATATGGTATCCGTACCATCCATATCAATAATAAAGTCTATCTTTTCTTAACTCATAAAGAAAACAAAGAAAATGTAATAAAAAAGGTGTAGATCTTCTACAACATTCTCAAAGGTCTGGAATTTTATATGTTTCATAAAACACATGTTAAAGCTTTCGCCAGCCTATAAACAAAATAATATTTAGATATGAAGTCGTTATCTGGGGTTGAACTCGCGAATGTGACAAAGTGACATCTATAAAGGCGGTTGAAGCGGCAAAACACTTGAATGTTGACGACATTGAGTTACGAAATGAGTAAATTGAATAAGACTAAGATGTGGCAATACAGTTTTATAACATTGAAACAATCATTTCTTCAATCTTTCACGTAATTTATATTACGTGAAAGTTAAATGATTGTTTCCAAATCCACGGTCCGCGGTATCTCTCTCCGATAGCTATCTCGTAATAATCACCTTCGTGGTTTGAAGTCCTAATTTCAAGATTATTTTCCAAATCTAAACCTCAACGAAAACAGTATTGACATAGCTTAGCCATATTTGGAATTGAATATAATTTGGTTATTGAAAAATATATTGAAAGAATTAATTTTAATAAGTAAGTAAGTAAAGTAAACCGAATTGAAAAGTCGAAAATAATTTTTGATTACAAAAAGCGTGGAGTGCTCTTTACTATATTTCAAATCGAATCAATTTATTGCACTCCATATGCTATGTAAAACAATAATTCCAGTACATTATGGATCCTGTAGGGCACGGCAACTTAGAAGGGAGGAGGAAGCTGTATCTCATTATTATTTTTATTATAATGGAATGATGGCTATAACAATGAACTTATTTTCTATATTCTGATTGCACTGATGTTTCTTAAGGAATAATGAATATCTTAAATAATAATATTAGTTATAATAACATTCTACTGTAAATTAGTAATTTTAATTTTAATATATTGGAATGTGTTTTTCTAAATATGTATGTTTTAATATGCTACAATTTAGGACATTTTTTAATAACTCTTAATGTTATTAATAGCCATAAAAAAATAATTATTTGTAACAATAGATGTAAAGCACTCCCTGATTTTTTTCAATCAACAATTGTTTGTATTTTAGTTCGCTATGGCCATTAAAGCGTGTTTTTTTCAGTTTTTTTACTATAATTTTGTTTCTTATTTTTTTATCTTTTTATCAACGGTTCTTGATAAGTGCAAAAAAGTTAATTGGAAGTGTAGAAGTTGGTGAGAATACGTTGAAAGATTAAGTTACATAGATAGATAGGTAGGTAGATAGATAGACAGATATATAGATAGATGAATGTTAAGCTAATGTGAAACACGTAATAAAACAACTTAAGTACCTATCCAAATTACTAAATATCTAATATGTGTTTATTGTTTGTAAATAGCTCGTCGAGTCAAAATTCTTTAAAATATGGAATAAATTGGGTTTATAAATATACAAGAGAACCAAAAGGTGAGAATCACATTGTGAAAATTCTAAATAAATTATCTAAAGTAAAAATCTGGTACTTAATAAGAAAATAATACTTTTATTACGTCTCATAGTGAAAAGGAAACTGAACGGAGAACTATGGTGAAATTCTTTACTCGCTGCAGACTTGTTTATAAATCATCGAAGCGGAATAACAATATTGCGCTCTCTCTCCTACTTGTTGGTAGATTATTGCTTTTTCGTATATTTATACATATACACTCACATAAACCCAGATCTGTATAAATGTATTTAAGGGTGACCGTCACGAGTCCTATGCTTTTACCCCATACCAAAATTGTCCAACATGTCTAAGAAAGTTTTCACTTCAAAAACTAGCTGAGTAAACTAGTGGCATAGATGCGTATGTTATACCAGCTTGTAAAATCATACTCTCAAGAGTCAGTTTATGCAAACATAAGTAAAGTAGCATTGGAAATAGGAAATAAGACAAAAGAACAATAAAAATCTACGATCGCTTTTCCAGGAGGCGGTGTTTTATTACATTTGGGTTTAATTCATCATTCGTAGCTCATCGTGTCGGTATTGTTCGTAAGTTTGGGCACTTCGAAACAAACTTCCATGCTCAAGTGTTTGCGCTCCTGGCTCTTTACTAAATTGTTATTCATAGCTTTGTATAAACGCCGCCCGCTCGGAAAGAGTACTTCACTCATACTCTCACGCTCTTATCTCCCAGTTAATATCATCACCCGTTGTAAGGAAATAATTTTTCCCTTTGTTTCGCTTGTAACTAGTTGGAGGCGAAATGATTGAATGAAAGTATCTCTAATTCAGTTCTGGTTTGTTCCTTAGCAATATTACAGTAATGGATTTGTTATAATTTTTCTTAATTTATGGCGGATTTTCGTATTTTGTTGCATTAATTAATCGACTGAAATATTTATTTTAACGCTATATACGTGTGTACGTATGACGTAAATATAATACAGAGTTTAAAAAAATAAACGTACCTGATCTAAGAATTTAATTCATATTTTATTTATAAGTTGCTTTGCTCTTATTAAGGCGCCCGACTTTATTGCTCGTAAAATATTCTGGTGTACAAAAGAAAAAATAAACAAAGAAAAATTTAACTCACGTTAAAAATATACAACTTGGTCTTCAAACAATTTGATAAATTAAAACAATGTCAGAAAATACTACTCTTTCAGCGTCTTACAAATAAACTCAAACTTAAAGAAAAATAAGGATGGCAATAGTTTTCGTAGTTTCACGATCACAAGGTTGATAACGGACATGCGCAATTCTGCTTTAGTGCTGTCTCTGAATGAACATTACTCTGTCAAAACGGACGAAACCCAACCTTATACCATTTCATTATGTTACATATTCCATCTGTTTATCTTTAATTGTGTGCACCAACGCATTGGCACGATACCTTGAAGATGCGTCTCCAACGAGCCACCCGCACATATTTATCGCGGTCGCACACATGTATACATTGTACATGGAATCTCGACGTCTCGAACTAAGTTGTCGTCCATGTGTGTACGTACATTTCTGTGTGTATAATTTTCGTTAAAGCAAGATAGGGCAAAAGAGGAAAAGCGCCCGTAGTAAAAGCGAGCAAAACGGCTGCGGGTGCCCGGCGACAGTTGTCAGTATGTTCTAGAGCACGGTAAGGGATGGTGGTCTCGAGGGAAAACGATTTTGGCGCAAAATATTCCGATTTCCCGCGCTCTCGCCGACCACGTGTACTCGCTAATAATTAACTTTATTATGAAACGTTGCTATAAAAAACTTTATGAACTTATTGGACTGGTGTGTCATCGAAATGTTTCCGTGTAGTTATTTGAATAGAGTAACTTTAAGCTCATGATTGTGTCGTGCCACTCTGGTAATTATCTTCGATCGTATGCGAAAGTAAGTAATATGGAATAGTAGATGTAAGTAATAATATATGGAAATAATTTAAACTTTTTACGAATTATTTTAACATTTTCAATATTTAGAAATTTATCGTTATGGGTAATCGTTTGGGTAGACATTATTTATTTAGAAATAACTATGGACGCTGTTAATTTAAAACTACATACATTATAGTCTTCTTGCTAAGTTTTGTAATGCATATCTATTTTTAACTGCATTTTTAATCATGATAGTAATTCTTTGACGTCTGAATAAAAAGGACATTACATAACGATAAAAAGAATCACATACTATATAAAGTTTTAATAATATTTTTACTGACTTTACTCGGTGAACACGTTAGGAATTCCGACTTTGGCAAACAAAGAAAATTTTTGTAGTTAATAAAATGCTGTAATTTATTTAAATGATTCCACAAAAGTTTTAAATACCTAATTATATGAACGTTTAGAAATAATTGAATTGACTAAAAGCATCACGCGCTACGATGTACCTAAGCGTTTAGGAGATTTAATAAATTCTGCACTTAATAAATATTATTACCGTTAACAAAACCACAATATATTTTAATGATTACCATACGAGTAAATTATTTTGATAATATATTTATTTAGATGACAGTATAATGTATCATATTAAAGCGTTTATGTCTTGCTCATTTCAATAGGGATGTTTGATGTATTCGTACATACCCTGCTGTCTTTCTTATCATCTTATCAGTTTACCCACGGAGTATATTTGAAATGAATAAATGGATTTTATTTTTTGTTATTTCTTCAAATCTCAAAATTTGCTATTGAATTGGAAGGTCTGTGACACATTTTTAGTTTTATTGTTTGTACTTTTAAATTATGATTAAATTTGACTTAAGGAAATTGTAATGAAAAATGGAAAAAATATTTATATTCTTGCTTTATTTCATCACAATTTCCTTTTAAGTTATAAAAAACTTTAACTTTTAAGTTATAAAAATTAATAAAGCTTTAAACTATAGCGGAACTCGCACTAGTTTTTTTTTAAATTAAGGAATTATCCAGCAGTCAGGGCTCTTATTGCCAACTGGTTACGAGGATAATACAAATTTAAATTTAAAACCTAAACAAACAACTTTCAATAATTGTTGTTTGTCTCTTGGATCAAACATTGAATATGGTTGTAATTAATGTCACCTAATAAGCAGTTATAAAGAGAAAGGTTAGACCACTCAACGGTCTAACCTTTCTCTTTGTTTCGAATTCGGTCTACGGTCACGCACCTTTGACATTTCAAAGTCAGAGGTGCGTGTCAGGTGCGTCAATGTAGGTATTAGTAGTTAATTATCACTTACTTTAACGCTGAAGAAAAACCTTGTGAGGAAATCTGTAGAATTCTCAATAATGTTCCGCTGAAGGCCAGTGTGACAAATTATAGGCTAACTAACCCCTCTCAAACTGAGACGAGCTCATTCCCAGCAGTGGGACAGTTTATAAAGAGGATGGATATAAAAATTTACAGTCATAGTCACATTAGGAAAGAAGTAAATAAATAAGAGGTACATTGAAGACCATACCTACTATATCATCAATCATATATTTTATCCGAAGCTCCGAACTTTAATGCCGCGTTCAGTCATTAACTTCAAGCATTTATGTATACCTAGTTGTAATAATAATTGTTTAATTAAATGATATTTACTACTGCTGTTAATGTTACTCTTAAAGGATAGTACGATAAGAAGATAAATATCGAGGTATTGAACATCATTAATCCCTGAGCTTTGAGCTTTATTCGTATTTTGTAATTTTTTAAATGTTAATATCCCCTTTTCTTCATTGCAAGGAATAACGATCATGCTTCGAAATTTCTTCGATATCAGCAGTAGACAATGTGGCGTCCAGGAATTTTATAAGATAAATTTTGTCATACACTTGCGCCTGTATCCTTAAAGGGGTAGGCAGAGACGTATTAAAAGTTATATGTAATATGTGGCAACTACATATAATTTGGTACCACTCACGTGATGGGAGCAAGCCTATTGTAGCCTTTTGGGAATTACTGGTGGGAAATGTGGGAGTACCTTGAAAGGGAAAAGTAGGTAAGAAGAGAAGGCAAAGGAAGGAAATAGATATTGATTGTATTGATTTATTGGGGAGTTTACACTCCCCTATAGGTCAAGAAGGTCAGGGTTGCAGGCTTGTAACTTGAACTGGTTGTTGCCGGGAAGTTCGTGCTCTCTAACACTTTATCATACAGGGTGTTACAGAAAGGTGTGGTCATATTTTGGGGTCGTATAGTAAACGATTTAGAGTAGAGTATTTTTTTGAAAATTCGTGTTTTTTAATACAGAAATCTTATTTTGAAACTAAAAAATTAAAAATGAAATTTGACTGATGAAGCTAATGTTTCGTATGTGAGAGGGCTGACATGAATTAAACTACTTATAACTATTTAATACGAAGGACGTTGATGGAATGCCCAGAATTTTCTGAAAATGCCTGCATAAAAAAAAAATCATTGAAATTGACATAAAATTCATGGTGTGGTTTAAAAATGTACACCTACATTAGAAAAAGCATTTTCCGAATAAGACGTTAAAAAAAATCCAATTCAATTTTTTTCAAGCTAAATCAACTATTTATCGGCTACACATAACACTCCTCAAATTTGACCACACGTTTCTGTATCACCTTGCATATAATATTCAATATTAGTAAAGAAAAATCACATCGGCTTTTTGGTTTCGTTGTTTGGTTAAATAAATTAAATGTTATCGAAACTGTTTATCGTGATATTTTCCCTATTTTAATAAATAATGATATTTAAAATTAGGTGTTATTTAGCAATTAAATTATTTTTTAAATTTTTATGTAACATATAAAATACTTATCACTACTCAATTAATCTTATAATTTTATGTAACGTAGTGTTTTAACTTCTATTCCAAATAAAGTCTATAAAATCTTTAACAATCTAGTCCCTGATTGGCGTTTGACCAAATGAGTTAGAATTCGCTCCGAGCTAACGTCACACATAGACACAGGGCTTAAATCTTTTAGATGTGTTCATCGTGGGTGGATCAGCTAAAGTTTATTGCTAGTATTATGGTATTAAGGAATGAGATTAGTTCGTGAGTAACTGATTAGAATGATATTGGTTTTTGGATAAACTTTAAAAGCGACCGTGAAGGTTTGAACTTCACCCAGTGTATTATTGACGTAACCTGACTGTTACAAACATTTATATTTATTGAATGGTTCACAGAATGATTATAATTTTTGACCCGACGTGGCATTACAAATGTAACAAAAATACATGTAAAAACTTTTTATTGTTTTTTTTTCTTACTGAAATATTTCGCATTTGGGTATTTATTCTAATGGATACACAGTATCTAGATTTTGAACCATCCTGTGTTTTGGGATACTATTCCCACTTTTTTTCTCGAGAACAACACGCAATAATAAACTATTAGCACAACAAATATAACAAACATAGATCATCATATTTCTTACGTACAAATTTCTCACTCATTGAAGACACTTCTTCAATGATTGAGAAATTTGTCTAATGATAATAAAAAATCTAGGTAGTGACCTAGATTAACTCTGAAAGTAGGTATGTAATTAATAGCGGCTTTCGGAGCTAAGTAATGAAGTAGTTCGTAGACATAGCTCCGAGAGTCGATATGCCATGCTATGCAAATTAGAAAAACTATAAGAAAACAAGAAAGAAACATATTTCTTTGAGTTCAGAGATACGTACTTATAGGAGATTTACAACATGGCTTATAATTTTAGTGGGAATCAAGCGTCTGCCGTCATGCCACTCCGAGGAAGTAGCACTGATATTCTGCTAACACCTAGTGATATACGCGGACGGTGGGCTGCCAGGTTATTATTATGAGCGAGAAAAGGAGAAACTAACTAATACCTAACAAATTAATAAATAATAAAAATAAAACTATTTGAATAATACGATAAACAGTGAACAATAATGCACACATTAAACAATAATATATTTAAATAAATGAACAAAATTAAATAATGCGTGTACTATTATGCAGAAACTAAACGGATTGGTTCCGTTAGTTTTATTTAATTTGTGCTTCCGTACGCGGAGTTTTCATTAGTTTTGAATTAGGACGTTTAGTAAGAGGACGCGTAGGGCGCGTAGGAAAAGAAGCGTAGGAGGCTCTTAAGCTATGGAAATTGAGTTTATTTGTTTGTAAATAAAGAGAACTTGTCGTAATTTTTATCTTAACGTTTTTGAAAATAATGTAATAATAAATAAGCGTTTTTATTTAGAAATATAAATTGTTTTGTGCCTTTATTAATTGTAATATTAGCTGAAGTCAAAAAAAGTCTCAAAACTCACTTCACCGAGAAGTTCAAAATCAGAGAAGCCACAAAGCCGTAGAGGACGTGTGCATACAAAATGCTAGCTCGAAAATATTAAATTCGATAATCAATATTCAAAATAAATTCATCTACTGCCAGCTTGCGTAAGCTGTTATGTGCTAAATGTCTACACGTAACAGTGTTTTTTTTGACGTCTTTGCGTAGCTGTAATGTCAAATCATGGTTATTTTACGAAAAAATTGAGGAATAATTTACGTTTAACTTTATTATTAATGCAGTTATACAAAAGTGAAGGACTAAAAGTTGTGTATTGTAGTACTGGTTGTTCCTCTGATCACTACCTGCAGTGTTGAATGAGAATCTGTAACAGTGGACAATTGTTGTTTCTATCATCAACTATTGATTATTTCTTACATTATCATCATTAACTATACATTTATGCTCTAACATTAAATAAATACCTAATAATAAAATTGTACCCGAAATAATTTTGTATTATAATACTCCGGTGGCTAAGGTTCTCAGGGTAACATAAGCAGCCTTTTCTAATCGCTAATGAAATATCTTTGTTCCATATGCTATGAATGCATTAAGTAAAGTTTGCCAACTTTTTTTTCGATTAGATACATGGCACGCTCGCGACGGCACGTGATGTCACCTACTTAAGTACGTATTTACTACAATAATTCTAAATTTCAAAACTAGTTCTACTTTTGCTTTGCCTTTTTTTTCAATTTTAGAACTGTACCTTTTTAGATTCCAAAATCTAAAATGACCTATTTTGTTAAATTAATCATTGTCTAGCTTACGAGTTAGTAAGCAATTTAGTGCACAGTTTGGACAGAAGTTCCCGCAGGCGCAAGCATAGCGTCATACATTTTGTCATAATTGGATGAATGGATCCAATTGATGAAGAAGAAAAGAAGACGAAGCAGAAGATGAACAAAACTAAAATTAAAAATATTCTTTGTTCTACATGATATATATTGTAGTGTTTATCATTATAATAGGTGCAAAAACTGCGAAGTTTCTGAAATTATTGGTCTCTTCAAATCGTATTATTCATCCATAGTAGCTGTTAGATATTATTAGACGCCCAGTTAAATTAAGTTTTTAATTATTAATTGGTAAATTGAAATAGAACGTTAAGATCTCAAGGCCGCTAATATAAACCCATATACCTAAGCTTTATTGTTTGAATATGTACATGTGTTCGTATATTAGGGTAGACAAATGTATATTAAGGGGATTTAAATATCAATATACCACCCCCTACACCACAACAGTTGGATGTACTCGAAGTTTACCGTCGTCGTTCCGAATTATTAATTTGAAATAGTTTTGTAACTATGTAATTTCGAGGTAATTAATGATAATAGTGGAAGCATGAAAATGTTTTATTAAACCACTGTTTTAATATTTTATTTATAACTGAGTTATTGCCTACGGTTTTGCTTGCGTAAAGGTTATTTTTTGCCTTTGGGAACAGTTATTTTTTAATAGATATGTTACTCAATATTCTTTTCTGTACTCTTCATGTGTGTATGTAATAGTATTTTAGGCGCCACAGTGATCTCTAGATCACGGATCGAAGTCTATCTTACCCCTAACTCTGACTTGGTACGGACAGGAACGGTGGCGTTTGGGAGCTGTAAGGACAATTACTTCTGCAAAGGCTATTTTCAGCTCAGGTATAGTGCAACCATCTTGGTCTGTTGTAAGTGGATGAGCTTGCCTGAAATGATGCCCAAAAACCATTAGAATTCGATAGGTTCTTGCTTACGTCACATGTAACCTTTTCGGCAATAGGTCTCAAGTGGGACACACCATGGTTTTATTAGGTTTTTGCTGCAATGGTCTTTTAGACATCAGCGAATACTAAAAGTAATGTTTATTTTTCGTGGAAGGTTTCATAAACGTTACTTATGAAAATGGTACCTTGAACAAAGTGTAGTTTATACTGGTGTACAATCTCACAAATGAAACCGTTAGAAAGCCGAGCTTATTACAATAAATCTTTTATTTTTAGAACACGAGTGTCACAGATAAGCCACAGAGTTATTGCCAGAGATATAATCAGTTCCTTCAGTGTAAACATTAGCATAGCAATGACTTAAATTCAACAGTGTTTTGTCTTTACAACTTATAATAAAAAAAAAAAACAAAAAAACTGAGTTCTTGGTACTGCACATTAAGAAAGCAATAGATATAAACGAGATAAAGTAAACATTGTTGAATTTTATTTGTGTAAATACTTTTTTTGCCCCTTTTATACCAGTGTGGATGTCGGTTATACAGCGTGAAAAAGTAACAAATACTTACTCAGAGTCAGAGCTATGTACCCGTGGGAACTGTACATTTTCCGGGATAAATAGTAGCCTATGTACTATTCGGAATTATAATCTATTTCTGTGCCAAATTTCATTAAGATCTAATCAGCCGTTTTTGCGTGAAAGAGTAACAACCATCCATCCATCCATCCTCACAAACTTTGGCTTTATAATATTAGTAAGATTTGTAGGAATCATTTGGATATTGGGGAAAGGATATAAGATACATATTATTATTGTGATTGTCACCGGTTTATGTCTCGCTTTGATATCGACTTTTTTAAGTAAAATATGTAGGAATAGTCAATGTTAATTATTATTGCTTATAAGTTACTAAATCATTCAAGAACATCGCCGATTTGGGCCAACCTGATGACTCATATAATGCTCAACTTTATGTAACTTTTGAGGAGTTTACCCACATTTTGAGGAGTTAATGGATCGTCAGATTTATAGCATTAACTACGGAGTTTGTCACTCAGTAACGAGTGTTAAAAAATACAATGTACATAGAATAAAACACTACAAACATCGTAACGTGTCACGTAGTAGCTACGGCGTAGCAGCGTAACTTTGTTCGCAGAATGAATAAAGATTACGGACTTAGCTTATTACAAAGCCGTGCTTTAGTTATCATTTCGTAGTGGTTTATATAAATAAAAATATTAGTATAACTTAAAAGAGTAGTGATTTAAGCGTGGATTTTTTTTTGACGAATATTATTTCTATCTTATTACAGAAGATTACGGATAACTAGTATAGCACTTCTAGAATGTGAATAGAGTCGCCCAATCTCCAGGTAAAATATTTTGGGAATTATTTTATGTTGTCAGCGTTAGTTTCCACCATTAATTTTACCGCAGACGGTTCTGTTCATCTAGCACTCTGACATCTAGTCTAACCTCAACCTAACCTAGAAGGATCAAAGCACCAAATTTGTTTGTACTGTGATTTCGCTCAATAGCTATCTTTTGAAAAGACTAACAGGTTTTATTATAACTAAAATTTTGTTATTAAATAAAAATGATTATCATCTAAATTTATTATTGATTTTCCGAGACAAAAACTAATAACATCATGTCATGGTTAGCTATATAGTCAAACGACTATGCACAAACGTGCAACATTTCTTGCTGATATTAAATTTAGTAGACAAATGAATAAACTACTGAGAACGACTGTAACATTAAACTGAAATGGTAGTTAAAAGTCAATATAAAACTACTTAATTAATGAGTCATGGATTGTATAAGCTACCCAAGAACAATTCTTACTTAAAAGTAATTAATCCTTTATGAAAACTCCAACAATTGCTCATTCTTTAGTTATAACAAAAAGCTTGTCAGTGTGATTTATTGCTTGGACAACTATGCAACTGAAACGACTTATACCTACATATAAATGAAGGCTTACAATACATATAAAAAATTAAAGTTAATTTAACAGTTTTAAGTTAAGATTGATTAAGTTGAAATTTTGTACACATACACTACCTATACCTGTGACCCAAATAGATAAGCAACACTGAACTGAACTTAAAAAGCCCGCTTCAAAATGGTGTTTTAATATAGCCTGTTTCTGAGGAATGGTTATTATTACTTTCAACCCCTGCTAGGGATAGAGAAGAACAGTACTTCCACACCAAAGGGCTAGCCAAGCATTTCATTGTCCATTACGAATACGTACAGAGTCTATAGAAACATCCTGTATACAAGAATTACGTGGGTGTAGTCGCCCATAATACAAACATGACGTATGCCGGTAGCAATATTTTGACTGTGACATATCTTTATGACGCTCAAAGTTGTACACATATATGTATATACCACCGGCAATAATGTCATTCCACACATTTCAGGTAATAATATACACCGCAGAATCTCATATTCCGTAGTGTACGTTGTGTCACCACATGCTGGGGTAAATGTCAAATAAATATTGTAAAATCTTGGTACATACAACTCTCAGCTTGGTAATCTTTATATACGTGTGTCGTATTTTTATATTTTAGTTTTTAGACGTTCTGTTCTTTGTGTCGAAGTAAGTTTCTGCGGATATTTTTCTATTTTCTATTTTAGTTTAATCATACTAGGTACTGCTGTAATACCTCATATAGCGATGGATTATTAGTGTTCATAGTTTTTTTTAAACATAACTTATAAGCTCGGGAATATTCTGTGTATCATTGCATACCCTGAAGCCGTGTCATATATTATTCTTAACTTTTGTTTTATTTATTTCATAATTAGACGATCTTTTATGTCAGTTCATCTCAAAAATCTTTATAAATATTCAAACTTGTACAGAGTTTTGACTATTAGAAAAACAGGGCCCATGAGTTTTTTGTAAGCTGCATCTGAAGTGAGAATTGCAACTCTCAAAAACGTAATGGTGGCAACGATTGACTGCTTATCCACATTACTAGTATTCTTGTTAACCCCTCCAGCTAAGCTGAAAGCTTGTGTTAGGAGTGGGTGGTTAGGTAGTACCATTACGCTACCGCCGCTTCTGTTTAATGTATTATGTAAATAACTGTTCTTCTCCAAACATTGTATTTTCACTATTAAATAACGTCTTCGAAACTAAGACCTAATATTTTATGAAACAGTTAAAGATACCCCCTATTTTTATAATAAAAACAAAATGTTCACAAAGTTAAATTGAAAGCTTTTCCAAGAGGCATTACTTCGACGTACTTCGTATCTTCGTAAGTCTCTTTGTTTGTCCAGTACTAAATATAAGCGGCTTTCAACGAACAGTTTACGGACTATCTATGCAAATCGCACCGAGTATTTGAAGCCAAACAAAAATAAACATAGCTTAATACAGCACAATAAATTTCAGGTGAAGTGGTTGCAGTCATTAAGACAGCAGTCGCTTTTGTAAATATGACGTCACCAGCCTCTTCGTAAATTTTAAGCTACATTTGAACACGAATCTTCTGGTCTGTAGACCGGAGTAGTGTAATAAGAAATAATGAGAAGAGCAAGTCAGCTATGCATCTTGGTTAACTATTTGTGTGTTGTACTGTGTTGTGTGTTGAATCAGTGTGTTGAATCAGTGTGTTGAATCAGTGTGTTTCTAATAACTGTATTAAATTTAAAAAAAAAATAACTGACATGATAATGAGTAGGACAACACGTTAAAATAGTAGAAAAGAGTCCGAATCCTTTTTAAGATAGATTGACAACTGTTGAATCTAAGACTTCAAATTTCAGGGACTGGGTGTTTTGTACGTTTAGAAACATTAATAATATTGATTTTTATCAGAATTTTTAAAATTACTACCACTACTACTACTACTCTAGAATTTATAATTTTATTGACAAAAATATAAATTGCATCAGCATGGATGCCATTTTAGTTTCCTATACATATAAAGCTTAAAGTTGATCGGCAATTTACAACGTCGAGGACGTTGGATGCAGTCACAACAAAAATAAGGAAAAGTATAGGAAAAATTCTAACGATACTCTTCTCAAGAAAAGAGTCGCAATCAGCTGTTAGATAAAGTTCGAGTTGGTGGAGCGCGCAATCTAAAATTGGCAAACAGTTTTAAAACTGTATCCACGTGTTTTACTTGCCGTAGAAGAACTTTCTGAAAATATTCCAGTAGCATATATTAAGCAAATAAGTATTATAAACTTGAGGATTTTAGTTTAAGTTTTGTAAAAGTTCTATTTAAGACTTTGTTGCGGAACTTCCAAAATGTACTTTACGAAGTTCTGTAAATAGTAGAATTGTACCTATTCTACTGCGGAGTAACTTGAATAATTTAAAACATAAGTAGTACTTTAAATAAATAATTTTAATTGTTATTATTTATTATCGCCTTTTAAAAACTTAGCACCGCATTATATATAATTTACAAAGTATCTTCAACACTTTTGTACATAACAAAAAGTCTGCCATAAATTGTTTAAATGAGAACCATGTTCACGTGTAAATATACCTACAGCTACTCGCCTTCCTTGCCTGTAATTCAGGTAAATCAACCCTCAAATTCCAATGTTTTTGTAGGCAGCTATCAATTTTCCAAACGAAAAAATCCAACATCACATTTTGTTTATCATGAAATTCTAGCCAAGAGTTACCTTTGAACGGTTTATTTAAAATTATAATAGGATAATAAGATTCGTATATCAAGGACTTAAAAGGTTAAATAACACTCTCAAATTTTGCATACGTAATAGATGTCTTTAATGATATTCACGTGTAGACGACAAAATGTCCAATTTAATCCCAATGTGAATTTGGTTGGAGTCATAGTGGTCGAGACAGACAGTGCTTACTCTGAAGTTTGTAACTTCGTTGCAGTCTGTCCCGCTTTGCCTCTATCTTCCCTTCTCTATACCCAGAGGATACGTCGAACGTCCAACCAGTATGTGGCTAAATTTCGAAGGATGCCAATTTAGTCCTATTTATGCAACACCTTATCTTCCTAACGGAGATTGGGTGCGAGTAAACTGTGTATAAGTACATAACTACTATATATTATTATGTGATATTCGTATAGTTAGTATAGTTGAACCTTTATTGAATACCAGCAAACCTCGCACCTTCGCACGGGTAGAAATCAGAGTTGTAATTTTATCGTGAAATATAGTTCAGTCCCCTGCTTACAGATTTAACAAATCAAGATATTTTTAGCTATCACTGTCAAAGTTTTATTATTATTGCAGTTATTACGGAATATCTTTATATTTATACAATAGCTTTTGCCTGCGTCCGCATGAAATACATACAGAATAATAATACTAATATCCACACGGGATAGTAATCTACATGGGTGAACCGTGTAGATTACGATGCCGTGGGGATATCGGGATAAAAAGCCTACGTTACTTCTGGATGATGTAGCTTTCGAGTAGTAAAAAGCCTTATTCAAATCGTTTCAATTATTTCACTTTTTATCTATTATAACTGACCCGCCCCTGGTTCGCATGGATAGATAGAAATAGAATTTATCTTTCTATCTATCTAGATAGAAAGATAAATTAGGACTGTTCGCATGGAGCTGTTGGGCGGCGCGGCGCGGCGTTCAAGATACACCACGGGCACTGTATTTTTCATAGAGCCTTTTAAAGTTTTAGATAATAGTAAATATGATATAAATTATTAACTACTGTTGAATTGTTTTGATGTTTTTAATAAACTGTAGACAAGTACGCAAATCTAAATATATTAGCAATGAAATGGCAGGATACAATTAGTTTCCTATAATCGAGAACAGTTTTTTTAATTCGGACGAGAGCGCACGAGTGATTAAATTTAACAGTTTAAGTATATAGAAAACTAATTCAAGGTAATAACAAAGAGAAATGATCATGTTAAAGGTTTTTATTACAAACATTCTTAACTTTTCTTTTTTTGTGAATTGGCATAGGCATTTGTCTTCCAACTCACCTGATGGAAAGTGACGAAGATGGTACACGCCTATCCAAGAGAAACCTATTCACTCTACTCTTGAACGTTCCAGGAATATAAATGACTGGAAAAAAAGAAGCAGACAGCTCATTCCATTGAACTATTTATCATCTTATAGCACCTTAGCACCGAAAAATTAGCACCTGTTATTCTATCTAAACTCTGTTGTTAGTGCTTTTGGGTAGAGGACTTGGAGTTTCTTCTCCAGTTGTGTGCTAGCAGTTCAAACAAAAATTTGTTATCTCTTTCTAAATTACTAACGTTACATTATTTTTAAGCGTTTTTTATCGAACTGATGCTAAAACCGCTCTTTCCATGTCACAGTTTACCGGAGCGATTTAATTTATCCGATAATATAGTGAAATAACTCCTTTTTGAAGCAAGACTTCGTAAGCTCTAACCCGACAGAAATGACGATAGAATAAGTTGTGACACACTGAGACCTGTTGAGGTGCAAGTGAAGTTAAAAATATTAGACACTGCCTACACTAAGTAGTAGTTAGATTCAATAAATTATAACTCAACAAATTAAAATATATAAAATACAATTAAAAATATAAATAATGATAAACACGGAAATAATAAGTTATAATAATATTAATAACCAGCAGTTCCCGTGCGGCTTCGCTCGTGTGTACATATTTATATATTTCTCGCGGAATCTTAATTCTTTTTCCAAAATAAAAGTAGCCTAAGTTACTCCCTACTTTCTGCCAGTGAAAGTCCCGTGAAAATCGGTCCACCTGTTCCGAAGATTAGCCGGAACAAACAGACAGACAGACAGACAAAAATTAAAAATAACTGATTTTTGTCGAAGGCGAAGCTTAAACTAAAACTATTATTTTGGCATTATAAATAGACACTTCAATTTTATTTATTTGTATTGAATTATTATTGATAGTATTATAACTTATTTCATTGTATGTAATTTTTTTGGCGACGCAATAAAAAAATAAGATTTTCTTTAATTTAAATTTATTATTACAAACCAGAACTTAACCAACATTTTTAATATGAGTAACATTCACTTAAAAGTATAATATCAAGGCTGCGCGCATATTGTACTGGGAACTAGTTCCACCATTATTTCGTAGTTTCCTTAACTTTTATATTTCCAACTTTAACTTTTTACCGTTTTGAATGTAAGCTTAAAACTTTGCTAACGATGATTTTTAAAGTTCTAGAAACTGAAAGTTTGCAAACGATTATTACCTTTACAGCATATAGAGCCGGTAATGATATTGTACTTCATTTAACTCAATATTGAAATCAACTGCACCATTACTGCACTGCAACTTTTGACACAAGAACCATCAAAGTAAATCATTACACTCCTGTCCATCCAAATGTTGCCTTGGAAGATACAGCTTTTTGCCATAAGGCATTGTGCATTTTATGTAAAAAAAATATGTTTTTGTTTTTTTTTACGTATAATATAGAATACTCACTTTCTAATGTAACTTAGTCAATTAGTTCCTCCCAATTGCTAATTTAAAAAAAAAAAATTTTTAGAATTCTACGAACGTGGGTCCCATATTACTAGTATTCTTGTTAACCCCTCCAGCTAAGCTTAACGCTTGTGTTAGGAGTGGGTTCACGCCGGTAGTGCACTGGGTGAGGTTCGAACCCGCAACCACTTGATCGCAAGTCCAACACCTTAGCTATTACGCTACCGCCGCTTTATTATTTATCAACAATGGCTTTTAGAAAGTCGTTACGAATAATTACTTGTTAATTTTTTTTTCTGTGCTAAGCTCGGTTACCACGTGTTGAACTGCTAAACTGCGGAAAGCCCAAAACAGGTCTAAGCATACATTAGGCATGGAATGCATTGTGCAGAAGAACGTGCTCTTGCTCTTCATTCATTCGTTCATTCTCAAGTCTGCTTTTTGAATCCGAAGATCAGAATACGACTGTCCTTTCTCCCTCCATTTGACCTGTGTGATCCGTTTTAACGGAGTTTTTCTTCATAAAATCTCTATTTCTCAACTGCTGCTTTTGAGTAAATTTTGTTATTGAGTAAAATTGAGATTTATCCTTAGCGAATCCGAATCTAAACTCCTTGAATTACAAATTGTTCCTATAGTACCCGAAATGGAGCAACCGAACTGAGGGAAAAGATCTACCTGATAGCAGAACGGGGTTAGGTAGGACTATAGTTGTACAAATTGTTATCTGAAGGTATATGGACATGCTTTGTAACAACAACCCAATAGTCTTTTGAGAATTCTGGTGACGTAATGGCTAAATTCCTATAAATATAGTTGCATAGAAATAGATCTGTGTAATATACCATAATCTTATGGATTATTTATTGTTTAACTACACATTTTAATTAGTATCACGTTCTCACGACATTTATTCAATGTAAAAAATATTAGAAAACTAACTGACCCAATAGATGTTTTACTGTCGATTTCCGAATTATTTTTTGTGATCATTTTCATTCCCCAGAAAAAAGCAGTTTCCGTTTTTTCAAAATTCTATTAATTTTCTGAAAACCTTTCCATTTTTTCTATGCCTAAAAACCTAGTGCTATCTAGCTACAATCTCGGTATCTATTTATTAGTTTAAAATGAAATTTTGATCAATCTGTTCACCTACTCTCAAGTGGTGCGCTTGGCAACAAACATAATTTCATTTTTATTTTACAAAAATAATAATAATAAAACAATATTAATTTCATTCAAATTAAATATTATGTAGAATTTACATGCCCAAACAAATGTCAGTCAAGTGGTAAAGCGACATCGTGCGCATCCAGCAATCACTGTGATGCATTGTTGCCATTCCGTGCATCGTGCATTGTGCCCCGCACCTGCGAACCACCGTACCTCTTGTTTGGAACTAGAACACACGGGCCCGAGCGTCTTTTCAGTGCAATTGTATTATAGGCCATTGTCCCGTTTCATTTATTCATAGCTGTTCAGCTACGTCAGTTTCGCTTTCTACATCATTCACAATACGTACAGACAAAGTGTTGCATTTTAGGATTTAAGCGTGGCTTATTGTTGATAAATGTTACTTGTTTATTACATTTAATTTATTTAATATATAGATATCACATATGTACATTTATGTTGTTGTTATCAATTCCAATTTTTTTTTACACATGTACATATAATTAATTATACACAATAATATTATTGATCTGATCATATAAAGAAAGACTTGAGTTTTATTTTAACGTTAATTTTAAATGTGAATCTCCCTAGCATCTCTTAGTCGAAAATCGAAGCTTTTTATTTATTCTTCTAAAGTGTTTTCAATTCGATTTAAGTGTTGTATCATAGGTTCATTAAAATGTAAATGTTACATATTAAAGAATCGATATGTTTTGGGGCACAGGTAGGTACAGAGGGCATACAAACAGTTTTTAATGGTTATGAATTGTTTATGAAAATAACTTTTACGGTGAAGAACTTTAACAGACTTAAAATGAGAGGTTATAACAATGTGTATACTATTATTTTAATGACTAAAATTATAAGCGATGTAGTAGGCGAAAGAATAATAAATATGTAAGATATAAGAGTATAACTGTTTCAATCGCATAAACGGTAGCGTTTACTCTATAAATATTTTTTAGAACGTCTGTTATTAGGTGTGTTCAGGATTATTTAAGTCATTTTAAAATTTAAAATAATCAGAAACAGTACAAGTGATTTGTAAAATATTTTAAATTAAATTTCTTTACTTCGTAGTACCATATATTTAATTTTGTTCGACTGATAGTCTCAACTTAAGCATCTATTTATTTATTTATTTATAGTTACTTAAGTCTTAAGCCATATTTTACATCATAAAATCAAATAGGTATTTGGTGTGAATGTGCAAATACATTGCACTCTGATACGAAGAACCAGATAACGTTAAATAATGTAGTTTATTTAACGCGAGTCATATTAAATATTATACGAGTATTGGCAATGACATTTACCTACATACAATAATTAATGAAAATTTAAGAAAAACATGTTAATTTGCATGTTTCTAACACTTTTTGTCTACTCTTAAACAGTTTTTTAAAAGTGAATAATTGAAAGTGAATGCATGAAGCATTCACTTTCAACTATTTACTTTAAAAAAACTAAAGCCACGTCGAAGATAGTTTTTTTTCAATATTTTTTATAAGTGTAATCTTCTTTGGCCGCGTTGAGTGATTTTTGTTAAGGACAAAACTTATAGGTTCGCGTGACCGACATGCTTTTTTATCGATATCATATCACTAAAATTCGTCAATAGCTAGAAAACAAAAATAAAAGAAAATCACTTGACAAACATAGGTGAAAATGGTTCTTCTTAACTGTTTTGTCTTTGCCTACTTATATAGAGATAGTTGTAAAGGTATAAGAGGTCTGAATGTGGGAGAGCCATGCTTCGGCACGTATGGGCCGGCTCGACTCCGCTCGTTACCACGGCCTCACAGAAAACCGGCCGTGAAGCAATGCTTGCATTGAATTTTGCCGCGTGAGTGAGGTTACCGCAGGCCCTAACCCTTCCCTTTCCCTTACTCCCGTCCTTCCCCTCTCCGCCCTCTTCCCACTCTTCCTACCCTCCCCCTCTTCTCCTACTCCCACCTTGAAGGGTGGCAACGCACTTGTGACTCTCGAGTTGCAGGTGCCCATGGGCGGCGGTAGTCATTTACCATCAGGTGACCCGTGTGCTCGTTTGCCCCCTATACAATAAAAACAAAAAATATATGTACAGAATTCCATTAGTCATTTACATTGTGAGTTTCAAGCAAATGTTATTTTGTAATCTTTGACGAATTTCTTTTCATTCTTTTCTAATCTTAATTCAGAAGGCATTTCATTTTACAACAAAGAAAATCCTTGACTAAGAATTCTCCTCCAAAAATAATTATTTTATTATTATTCATAGTTATGGTTTTAAATTTATCCTGAGGAAAACCTTTTTACATATTTTGGTTAGCGAGGGAGATTTATTCCATTTTTAGCTAGAATCTTACTTGTTATTTATTCCGTTATTGTTTCAATTGTTTCCGATTAGAAAAAATATTTAAAGCGTTTGACAATTTACTGTTGTAAGTACATAAATCAAGTACTTTAAAATTAATATTATTTGATCGACCATTTTGTACCTTAAGTGTATATTTATGAGTATCAACTTGATTTGTTTTAAAATTCATAGACACCTAATATGACGCTTTTAGATTACAATCGCTAAGTAAAGATATTTGTTAAATACTACGTTACCTATTGTTGTCTATTGTTTTATAGGGTTAGTACTTAATTTTTTTTAGTAAAATAAAACCATTATAAGATTACCCGATCGGATTTGAAAGAAAATATGAAACTTTGTTAAAAAAATGTGTCCTAATTTATACAAACACAGTTTATAGTGAAAATATAAGGAAGAGTAAAATATATAAACCACAAAATACAATCCCTCAAATTTTTGTCCTGAAGAAATCTGGAACTAACATTCTATTTAATCTGACCAAATGAACTACTCACTTGTGTCAAACTAATTTAGAGCTCTACTTTCTAGAATATGCAAAAAGTGCCATGGATATTCTACTAGAGTTGCTATAAACTACGAGTCGTTATTATTGCTTATTAAATCAAATGTTGCAAAAAAATTAAATAATATAACAGAAAATCACATACCAAGACCCAAAAATTTTTTTAGAGTGGCAATGCCAGATATACGTATACATACTAGTGACGTAGCTCGGACATGTGGCGGAGGCATCTGCCCATCTATCACTCCGATATTGCGTTTGGCTGACAGATCAGACGCACAGTTCCGCTTTTTACGATCCTGTCAAAACTGGAATCTTGTTAACGAAGCTCTTTTATCAATGCTTCGTTTTTCAAAATATACTCCAAAATAGTTACACAATAGGGAAGATGCAAATATAACTAATTTAAAAAAAAATACGTTGTATCGTTAAAGGAACTTGTAACACAAATTAAGACTTGCCAGTTAAATGCCATATTATAGAAAACATGGACACATATTAATATAAGGATACCTTTCGGTTCCTTATTCTAGGTGATCATTCTTGGTGTCTACGCCACGACCACCTATTCATTATCTATCAAGGAACAACGAATTTGTAGGTACTACATATTATAATAAAAGACAACAATGATTATGGACATATTATTGTTTTGCGACGATTCTACAACATCTTTTTTGTCGTAATCAGTGTCCTGCTGGCGACATATACGTGATACATACATACAATACTCGTATTGTATCAGCAATCTAACGACGAAGGCTCAAAATATTGGTAGGATGCAACAAAAAGTTTTTGTTCTTCAAAATTCAATTTTCATCTTCATTAATAAACTTAGCTCATTGCGGTTGAACCGTTATACAAACTTTAGACAGGCTTTAAAATACTGAGAGAACGTAACAACATGAAGTTTCAGAATAAGTTCTAATTTACAAGGAAAGTATAAGAAATACGTTTCTTTTAGTACTTATTCAAAAGTATCGTAGAGTAGAGTGTTTCTTAGTTGAATTCATACCAAAAAGACGGAAAATAAGAGTAATTTAAATAATTAAAATGAAAACGAATAGGAAAAGTTGTTTAACGAGGTGAAACATAATTAAATGTTGTTTAAGAACACATGTGTGAAATTAATAGTCATGTGCGCATTCTTTAATTCTTCAATACCTAAATACATACATTACGAGTAACAGTCATGATACCTTTTACATCAATCTCAGGTAATTGCTACTCTATATTCAAAATTTTAATTCATTCATTTAACGTAAAAAATATTATCATAACCCAATTTTCCTCAAAGAATTTTAATTAAAGCCATATAAACTCAAACGTGAAGCACAAATAAACATAAATGACGTGAAATATGGAACGTATGTATTACAAGATTCATATTTAACTTTCATTTTTTCCGGGCGACTGGACTTACAAACTAATTCGAGCCGTACACAGACTGTATCACACATGGGTTCAAAGCTGTGGTCATCCGGGATTCGTGAACGCCGACTGCTCATCAATCATTCTGATATTGCGTGACGCATCAACTTGCTGCGGACGGATGGACGACGACATTTCTCTTTACATGTTTATCATGAGATTTTGTCCATTTTGTACATTTCTGTGACGTGTTTTTGCCTAATACTAATCAGATAGTGCCCCTTTTTTATTTAAACACTTACACTTACTTATCAAATATTATACACGACTTACTTAAAACGAAAACACACATTCATATTTGATCGTTTGATAAGTAAGTGTAGTTAGGTATAAACTGGAAAAGTGTATGATAGTTGCGTTTTAAAAATATAACCGCATCCTTTGAACGTTATTTTGTTCACACAGGTTGTGTTCACTATCAATAAATTAAACCACCAATGTGTTTGCGAAACGACAGCACAAAGATATGTGAATAAATTGGTAAATAAAAATATTTACAATCAAAACTATACGTATGAATTTCGGTTTACAGTGTAGATTTATTACTGGTTTCGAAAGCATATTTTTTTTAGTTTTACAAGACAAAAATGCCAATGTGTGAATAAATTCCCCTTTTTAGTTTTTCATAGTGTATGAACAGGCTGAAAAACCATTTTACAGATTTAGATATGAACTTCTCTAAATCAACCTCTTCACGTAAGGCAATGCAGATAGATAATATTAACACAAATTCACATTTCATGTCTGGAGCTAGCTCGTATGGAGTATCAAATAATAAATATTTGCTCGATACAACTATATACCGACAGCTCCGATTTCAAATATAGTATTCAGGTCTTGAAATATTGGGAAACTTGAAACGCATACGAGTATGTTACTTTTATGCATACTATATGACGGTTTCGATACCGTGGTGCGGAGGGTTACGTAAATACATGTGAGTGTTAAGATTTTTCTCGGAAAATATCACAAAATTTATTAAATAACAATATCTGTGGTAGGAGAAAGCCACTGATGTGTAACTATTGGGAAAATGCTATTCCTACTTACTGAGTGACAAAGTAATAACTTATAATCGGAAGGAAACTGAATAAGGCAAACAGTGAAAGGGACCTTTATTGCGCTTTATTGCGGACGAAACATGTAATGGCTAAGTTGTCAGACTTGCTATGAATTGGTTGAGGGTTCGGACCCCATCCAGTACAAAGTACCGACGTAAACCCACTAACACAAGCATTTAGCTCATCTAGACGGGTTAACAAAAACACTAATGCCAAACACAATACGAAAATCGCATAAAACAACAACAAAAAAAAATAACAACTACCTTTTTTAATGTACGTTCCTGATTTTTCGAAACCGGAGGTAGTTGTCCTATGAAATAGTATATCGCTTAAAGGAACATTCTCAACATTTCCATTAATTGGCGTTTATATTGAAAATTGTAGCGATTAATGTCAGCTTCTCATACCAAGTGGCATTGTCATTCTAATACCCGTGCACGGAACACATTTCATTCATTGAAATAGAGATGTCACAAATACACGTTAACCTTTTGAAAATGAGTTAATAGAACAGTATACAGTAATACCTTTTAAGATATATTTCAAGTAGAGTACCAGTTTCAATATTTTAGATTGAACACCTACATTTCAAACTTGAGATTATGATATCGGTATCCAAAAATGTTGTTGCCTATAAGCTTACGAGTAAAGTAAAAATAATCTTTTTAGTATGAATTTATAAATAGGTGCACTTCTGTTTGGGTCTAAACACAATAATGCGAATTCTTGCGATGCGAATTGACTTGTGATATTAATTATATGGCTGTCAAAAAGACAGCAAAGTCCATCGCAGAAACCTGCGATGTCGCAAGAATTTTTGTGTGTTCACCCTAAAACATTAACGTAGGTTTTACGAATTGCCTTAGATAAAACCAACATAAATTTTAGGGTAATATTTGGCTGCATTTTAGAAAAATATTACATAGCCGCTTACTACGAATTTACTAGAACAAAGATTTATTATCGTCATAAACATATTTCCAAATATTCTGAAAATTCAAGGTTAAATTAAGTTTTAGGTTTTATTTTCCAAATTTGTCAAATTTTCCTCTTAAAACCTTATTTGGACTGACTAACGTTTAAAAGATAAAATATCTGAATCCGTCCAGCCGTTCTCATGTTAGGCGCTTACCAAAGCACAGCAATAAATTTTTATTAATATGAAGATAATATCTCCAGGGCAAAATAATCTATTAAAAATGTTGAAAAGAAACTTGACTTTTAAAGATGTTTGGATTGTATTTAAAGCTTTCAATGGTAAGAATAAAGAAACAAATATTTTTCAAGCAACATTCATTTTCCGGATGCGTTGAAAAGTTTCAGACCCGAATGAAACTTCACAGTTCTGAGCTCTTCAAATATATGTTTATACTACTAGAAATTATTAGAAAATATGTAATACAATAATTAGAATGTAAATATATTCGGTGGCTCGGAAAGTTAGAACCGGACAAGAATTAGCTGCATCTCTGAAGTAGACATGTATTAAGTATCAACTCTTTTGAATTAAGAAAATTAGTTATTTTGCTTATATTATCTGCAAACAAGTTGTTCTATATAAAAATATCAATACCACTTAGCGCAAAAGTATCCCTAGGATCTACCTAAATAACAATTAATCGTAAGAATCTATTTGACAGAAGGAAAATGGACAATTTTATTTACAGAAAGCTCAAAGCTAACATAAAAGGTTGGGAAGTGAACAAGGAAGGTCAATATTTGTTTCTCGTCAGACAAAATTGTGGGTGAACGCACTTGACGGTGGACTAGTGAAATTCAAATATATTTGCCGCAAGTCACCTTGTAACAAATTGTTAATAGACCTATTTTATTTAACTTAGGGGACATCATTTTAGCGACGGTTTGGAGATGCAGTGTTATGATTAGTTAGTAACTAGAGCTATTTTTACATTGTTGCTACAACAGCAACACATGACGCATGTGGGCTGAAAATAGCCTCAAATGTTAACCCGACTGAACAAACTTTGTTTCCCGAAATAAACACAGTATCAATTTTCCATAGGATAAAAATATTCATATTACTGGATTTTTTGCTCTTATATTTTTTATTAAATAGCATTTTTTTCTCATTTATCTGAATAAGCATAAAACAGGAATTTATTTCACTTTCTCCTTATTTTTATTTACAAAGCAAAGTTTATCATTGTTACCAACAAGTTTGTGTTCTGAAAGTCCAATTTAAACTTGGAATATATTGGTATCTGTTATGTTCCTTTCTAATAATTATCATTAATACACCAATTCAATAATTACCTGAGACGTTTAAACATGGCTGCATGGGTGTCATAGTAAAACTGACTGCTTTTTCTAAGACTGTGGCAATATGCGGTCAGAAATCACAGTGTAATATGGAGCTAGTGTGAGTTTAACGCAGTCACGTATTTAAAAGGGATTACATCCTTTAAATACGTGATTGTGTTTATTCCCACTAACATTAAAATTATAAATATTTAAATCACACAATTTTAAAGCAGAAATTTAGCATAAATTTTTGGCTAAAGAATAAAGTTGATGCTTCATCTAAAACTATTCGTTGGTTTTCAGTCAGATCATAAACTATGGTTACTGAGTAACACTTTGTCTTACATCCAAATGTTTCCTTATTCACATATACATTTAATTCTTTGACACAACGCTGATAATATATTTACATGTGCTTGCGATAACATTTATTGATAACATTACTCTATGGTGGATAATCTATATCCATCTTCCCGATTGAAGATTTTATACTTTTCTATTTCAACTGCTTTCCGCATTCTGGAGTATCAGCGCCGTTGAATGGAAACGACTAGTGGCTTATGCAGGTCAATTTAGTGGTTTTTATATCTTAGTAGCAGTGGTTGGTAAACTGACGACACTTGGTAGCCTCTTTACAGCCCATCTTATACTACATCAGGAGAGAGCCGAGAGCATGGGTTCTGAAAAGGATTTATGTTTATTGAACCTTTTTAAAAGCAATTAAGGCTATTTATCTTTAGTTTCATTATGTGTACAGATCACGAAAGTTTAAAAGTCGAATACTTGACATTTATTAAGTCAAAGGGAGTAAAATAATGACTGTAAAACAAATTTTTCAAGTATTGTAAATATATTGATATATAAACAATTCTTTCTCAGTAAATTTGATTTATGGCAGGCCAACTTTAACTGCGGAGCTATAACCGTCGAGTACGGCTCATTTGGTACCTAAAGGTACAGGTTGCATGGAGAAGTCCAGAAGGAATACCACTTTGGGAGTTATGCTAATGAGTTAATACATTTTGGATGACTTTTTGTTTTTGTAAAAAAAACCTGGTGCCCGAGGTTTAGAGACCCACATCGATTACGGCATGACTAATAATAATATAAGGCTCAAGAATATCTTTAAGAAGAAACGAGTGGAGCTGTTGTATGTAATACAGTCTACATATTTTGTAATTAAAACAAATAACCAAAAAAAAGCGCTTGTCTTTAATATTATTAATTTATATTATACTGAAATATCCTAACATGTATATTCTTAAAATTGTTTCTGGTAGTGGAAAGTACAAACTTCTTTCACACGCATTAGATATTACTAACCCAATTAAGCCGGGACTGAAAGAAATGAAATTAGTTATATGCCTACTAAACTGCAGCTTTGAGCTGTTTAAAATCTCATTTGACTTATTTTTTAAACAATAGTTGTGTCATATTATTACAAATCATGTCACTTTTATGCCCACAGTGGTCCAGAGCAATATATGATAATCTAAGCAGAAAAGTTATTTTTACTAACTTTGTTGCCCTTTTGAAGAGGTCTCCTTGAGCAACTTGAAAGTTGACTATTGAATTGGCCACTAATCTAATTTATCGCTTCGCCTTGACACCTTTGTGGGTCGGCTTGCGAAAAAACCGATCTTGTGAGCAACCAGTTTTCGGTTTAGGAGAAAAAAGCTTCTGTAAGGGAAATTTGTAGGCTTTGTACTTTTATAGATGTAGAGAATGTGATATAAATAGCGTAGTGGTTTAACCACTAGTGTGATGATGTTAACTAGCTAGTTTAGTTTTACCGTCGCACTTACAGGAGGTGCTCGCACATTTGCGAAAACTTGGTAGGAGGGGGACCGCCGATATTATTTTTTCTTTCCCGGTCTCCATTCCATTTAAAAGCCCTGTCATCGCACAAGCACTGTCCTATTATTACGATTGTAACAAAATATGTACAAGTAGAAGCGTCAAATTTGAAAACGTCAACTGGATAGCTTGAGTGACGTTTTTTAAAGACTGGCAACTGTTTCACGTTCGACATTTGTAAGGTGATGTTTTTCGTAACTGTAGGGGGTAGTTGACTATATAATCAGACGTCCGATGGAAGATAGATGGTTTGGATCAGATAGCGTTAGAGGAAACTTGGGAAACGGTATTATAATTCATTCACTACGTTTCGTGGGTAATCATAGCATAGACCAATGTTGTGTTAGTGTTTGAGTGTGCACTACAAATCTATATGATTTGTATTAGAAATACAGTGAAAGGGGGGATGAACGATGATGAAGGAAAGCCATTAAAGATTACATTTTTATAGTGTTTGTGAACGCTTTACTTTCCTGGTAACGCATTCTACATGCGATCTACTATTATTATAAACTATATCAAGGAAAGTTGTGGAATGCGATGGTATTTTTAATCAAGGATTTGATAATCCTTAAGTACCTTGTGTACTAGTTAGAAATGTGAAACGATTGAGATAGATCGTAAAAAGAACGATAACGTGAAAAGTAACGCGAGTTTAATGCAAAACTTGAAAATAGTATAATACGTATGCTTAATACAATAATATAATTGAAATGCAGAAATTTTCTATACGCTAAGATGCCTCGGATGAAAGAATTTTGTGATTAATGTTTGCAGATGAGCTTTCTAATATAGTCTAAGTACCATGTGTGTAATATAAAGTGTACAAAAGGTTAGCTTTTCTTATGAAATTTGTAATTTATTACGAATAATAAATGTAGAACTTTACTGTTTGATGTACAGACCTATCAAAAAATTCAAAGAAGAAACTTTAAGAAGCTACTCTAGATTAGATAGATAGAGGATTTTAATAATGAAACCCCATCAGGTTTCATTATTAAAATCCTCTATTCTTATTTAATCCTTTATCATAGCATATTGTTGGTTTATACAGGTACTGCACCTAAAAGAGCCTTGACAAGATTAATTGATTATAAGACAACGCGAATATACAACATTTACTGCAGTTACGTTAAGTATCAACGAATACGTTAATAAGATTTGGGGATATTTAATAACTACTATTTGCATTCAGTCACGCTATGTCTTAGAATAAGTTTTAGCCCAAGGTTCTGAAATTTGTTTTTTATTTTCATTACATATGTTCTTATATAAATCTATATGTATGTAAATATCTTAAAAAATAACATATGTGATTTACAATAATATACAATCACATTGTCCATATGTTTTTAGATAAAAAAAATTGTGTCACGTAGTTTGTTCACGATCAACTCCTAAACTAATAAACCGATTTTAATAAAAATTTGCACAGTGTATGTAGTTTGGTCCAACTTGAGAGATAGGATAGTTTTTGTCTCAGTTTATAGTAACAATATTTTAGGGTACCGTTCTTCAAAACGAAAAACAGGAACGCTTATAGGATCACATTGTTGTCCGTCTGTCTGTCTTTCTGTCGGTTAAGACCCCTTTCACCAGGAACCCGTGGATGCTTCAAGTTGAAATAATACCAAATACTTATGTCTGCCGTTCTAAGTCAACGAAATCATAAGATACCATCATTTAGGCCTTAGATTTGACTGAATTTGAATATTTCGCAAGTAAATCAAAACCTATAGGGTTCTTCCCATTGACCTAGAATCATGAAATTTGGTAAGAAGAAAGGTTTTACAACACAAGTAAAGAAAAAAATCCGAAAGTCGTTAATTTGTTGTTATATCTGTCTGTCTGTCTGTGTGTCTGTCAAGACCCTTTTCCTCAGGAACACATGGAGGCATCAAGTTGAAATTAATATCAAATACTTATGTCAGCGATCCTTTGAAGCTGTTAAAAAATCCAGCTTCTACGTCAACACAATCAAAAGATACTGACGGCCATTAAGCCATAGATTTTAACAAATTAGAACACTTCACAAGGAAATCAAAACCTATATATTGGGTACTTCCCATTGACCTAGAATCATGAAACTTGGTAAGAAGCAAGATCTGATAGCACAAGTAAAGGAAAAAATCCGAAAGCTTTTAATTTATTGATTTATCACAAAAAAAATGTTTTTGAGATTACAAACTTATATTTTGCGGTTGGAAAGTTGCGGACGTACAAGTTTGTTTGTTTAAGGAACCCTCAGTGAGCGAGTCCAACTCGCACTTGTCCAGTTTTTTTTATTGCAAACTACTTAGCCATAGCAACGCGTAGCTAGTAATATTATAAAATATGTAGCCACACTAGCTACCCTAGTGCTTAAGGCTCCTATTATATATAACATACTATTTTTTGCAGCTTCATTCGTGTAAAAGTATTTTTTCCATCAATCGGAAACATTTTTTTTCTGGACCGAAGGTACTTCATGTCCTTTGCTGTATCCCTGCCAACGTATTTGTGAAAATTTGTGATCGTTGTACGAACGATACGGCAGCGCATAAAATACGAACAAACAAACATTGATTATTACACTTAACATGTAGCGTAGTTTGCAAATTACATCATTATTACGTTTCTCTCTACCATCGACAAAATAGTTAAAAAGTATATTTGTAATTAGGTGAATAATTTTATAAAGATAAGGAAATCATTTACGAAAATCAATTTGACTTTCAGCAGGGAAATGGTACTAGTGACATACTCTCAAAGTTTACTGACCAAGTTAACGAGTCTATGAATGAAAGAAAGCATACCCTAGCACTCTTCACCGACTTCTCCTGTGCCTTCGATGCTCTTAATCACAACGTGCTCTCAGAAAAACTTGACACTTGTGGGATACGTGTTCCCATACTAGAATGGTTTAAAAACTATCTCTCTAACCGCACAGGTCAACAATGCGTTCAATGATACCGTTACTGTTTCCGAGGGCACGGCACAAGGATCTGTTGTAGGACCTCTTCATTCAACATGTGTGAATAAGGAATTGTGTTGAACAGAGCACCTGTTATTAAATTACGGATGATACGTGCCTACCAGTCAGTAACAGGGACCTAGATATTGCATATGATTACCTACAGTCAGATTTCTATACCCTTTGCAAATGGTATCATGATGCAGGGCTTGTCCTTAATGCAAATAAAACCAAATCATTACACATCAGGTCACCATACTTAAAGTCATCACTAGTCAACAAACATATAACAGCTCACGAACACGCATGCTTACATAGCTTTAATAGTGGTGGTTGCTGTTATCCAAGCATTAAACTTGTGTAACCTCCCAAACCTTTCTGAGCCTCATCATTGACAACAAAATAAACTGGAAACCCCACATCGATAAAGTATGTGATAAACTGAGATGTTTTTTGGCAAACATTAAGATCTTATATCGTCGCTTCTGTTATCATGTTAAATTATTACTCTATAACTCTCTAGCCAAATCTCATATTCAGTATGGACTCACCAGCTATGGACGGATCTACAAGACTCACATAAATAAAATATATAGATTGCAACTAAAAATATTAAAGACGGATTATTTTACTATTAATTTACAATAGATACATTAACGATGATCTAGGTCTTTTTAAAAACTGTAAAGTTTTACCCATTCACGTAAAAATAAAATATAGTTTATTGAAAGAAAACTATTTCAAATATAATTTAGGTGATGAAGTGGAACATCCCTGTATGTACACGAGCAGTCTCACAGCACCGGTAGCAAACGGCACGCTCTGTTAACGTGTTCGGTGAGAGAACAACACGATACATAGTACCGCGTTTAATTAATTAACTAACCCCGATATAAATGAATGCTTAAACGAAAAAAATATCAAACATAATTTGAAGGGATTCTTTTTGGAAAACATGTCTCAGTCAGGTTTCTAAGTAATCCCTCCCTCCTTTCCTTGCATGACTCGGAGTACACTTCACTGTTCTACGCATGTACGCTTAAGATAATTATAATTATTTTAAACTACTGTACTGTGTTTACTGTACCTATAGAACTTGCTTGATATAGCATCAGTTGCATTTTTACAAACCTCAGTGGCTTCCAAATGCACTATAAATAATGATTGTGAATTATTTTGTAAAATGGTGAATAAATAAAATAAAATAAATTAATTTTTTTACTTAGGAACGAGTCCAACTTAAAAACGGACTTATGCAATGTAATTCGACACAATAGGCTTTTTTGGATGCGTATGATATTTTTTTTTTTTCATTTATTTATCAAATAAAATACAGAATATCCAATTTTGTATACATAGCATTTGTAAACCACTAAGGTTTGTAAATGTACATGTTTTGTAGTAAACGCTACAAGTAGTCTGCATTATGCACTTAAAAATAATGACAGTGCAGGTGTTAATTAGTAAACATTAAGGTAAGTGGTGATATTTTTTAAATAAATAAGGCTGGTAACGACATTTTACAGGTAACTACGGGCTTTCGATGTACGCTTAATTGTACGCTTTGACATTGTTTAGGGTATATTTACAATGCAAACTTACTTAAAAAGTAAGAAGTAAAGACAATGGAAGGAAAGGAATATTGCTTATGGGGTAAAAAAAAGAATAGGGTAAACACCCTCCTGAATTGGGGAGGGTGTTTACCCTCCCCAATAGTTCGAGAATTTCAGGGTCCCAGGTTAAATAGCAAAGTAAAGCCAATGAAACAGCGTAATAAGTCCGAACTTTAATAAAAAAACGAGCTTTAGCTAAGAAAAGAATTGCGATTTTTTTAAATTCGTCTCTTACAAACAATATTCTCCTTAATAACAATTAATTCTAACTAGAATATGTGGAATGTCTTCTTGCAAAACAATATTAAATTATACAGTACTGCTAAGTAAAATTAACTATTAGACAAAGTAGATGAAACTCAGACTCTTGCCAGGAATCGTTACCACTGCAAATTGTAATTAGAGATCTCAAATTTCCACAAAGCTTTCAAATACTTAGATTCGGTTCAAATGCCTTTATGGTGATGTAAGACGATTATGTGATGTCATTACCCCGGTTAGATATTACGGCTTTAAGTAAAATGATAAGCCTGAGGTGATGTTGCGAGCTCTGATACAAGCTAAAGTAAATTTTCAAAGGAAAATTCGAATAAGCATACGCGTTGCGACGAGAACGTATTCAGATTTGTTTAACGAATGTAAACGTAAAGTATTACATAGAGTAGGATGAACGAAGAAAATTTAGAACAATTATAACAATTAGAATTTGTTCTTTAAGAACGTTTTACAAGGGCCTTTTGGTTTCAATTTATTTTAACAAGATGTTTTATTATTGAAAACGTTCGTTATCAGGTGTTTTCAAATAAACATATAATTAGCATAGTCACATATGACGATGAAATAGATACTAGTTCTGTTCTTATACATATACAGAAAATGACTCTCGTGTAGGTACACATACTAGACGGCAATCTAACTTGCACAGGAAAGCGATCGAAACCTTTTTGTATCCAATAAAGAAGCTGATTTGAGAACCTCCATTTTAAAGTCAGCCGAAAGGATATTTCATTAAGTTATGTAATACGGATAGAATTAAATACTGGACTCATCAACTGACTCCTTAAAAACGGTATTTAAGAAAAAGGTTTTCTTACATTAACAGGTATCATATATTAACTTACCTCCCATAAATTACATTATCTACTATAAAAGTACGTACATTACGGCTATATGGGTATTTAACCACATTCCAGTACAAATAAAAAAACTGAATGGCAATATTTGCAAGAATAACCTACAAAAATGGCTTTTAGAAAATATGTTTTATAACCTAAGGTATTTTTTTAAAAACAAAACAATGTAATGTAAGTTCCAGGTGAAATTATATAGTAATATTTTTATTTCATGTTTAATTTTTAAATTACTGACCTTCCTATTTTTTTTTTACTTCTTTAATGGTATTTTAGCTTAATTTTAAATTGCATCTGATGTTGTTATTAAATACTAATGAAATGTTGCAACTATAGATGGGTTATCACTCGGGTTTTTACCCAGTCGTAGGTTTTAACCCGGGTGATTATCCATCTCTAGTTTGCAACACCCGTTTAACAGTTTTATGCAATAAAAAATATGTCTATGTATATAACGACCACATTGTGGCCAGGACATTCCAAACTTCAACAACTAAACTATGTTTTCAGTTTATTGGTTTTTATCCTTACTTTTCAAGCCCACGTATTTATTATTTAGCTTAGTTTCCGAAAGCACAACTTCGGGTCCTACAAGCGCCAAAACAAAACTAACAGTATTTTAAGCATTAATCGTTTATTTTCTAATAGTTGTTACACAAATAACCGTATTTAGAAGAAAAAGGAAGTTTTTTAATTTCTTTTTAGATTTTAGACGGGTTTACTCGTGCGAGTACAGCGCTTTACCGCTTATCGCTCTTACCGCTCATAATTTTCAATACACTTTCTTTCGATAAATTATGTTTTTTATGAAATTTTGCATTTCTAGCAAATTCTTGCATGACAAATGGCCCACAGCAATTGTTTTTTCATTTTTTGAGAGTAGTGTTCAAAGGCAACTTGTGCCAGACCCTGCACAATAAGTCGCCAGACTCGCCAGTCTTCATCAACGAAAAATGGCAACTTTTTCAATGGCGCTCTCTCTCCCGTTCCGCCGCAGACATCACCACTTCACATAAGTGTTTAACCTGAAGATACAACGTTTAACTGTACTCAAATGAGTACGGCGGCGCTTCTTTAGGTGTCCTCATTTAGGCACAGCGGGCTTAAATGGAAAATTTTCCATTCTGATTAAAAACTTGCAACTTTACTTCCGTTAAATTATTAAGTGAAACATTTGTAGAAAATAACATATGGCAGTGACATTTACAAGTATGTAAATAGAAGTGTACCACTAAGTTTATTTATGCCCACTACAAACGAAGCCCGACTAGTTTAATACCAACATTGCTAAGTGCCGCGCCCAAAAAGCTGATTTGCGTTTGATGGCAACTATATACATAAATGCAAACAGGTAAGTGTTTACTCGATATACAGGTTTTCATCCTGCTTTATGTGCCCACGGTAAACGAATATACCTAACTAATTACACTTTCCAAAAACACTTAGTTAGTAATCGTGTAATTAAAGCAATTGAATATTTCGGTTCAACCATTCAGAATTCTCGGAATTATTTAGTTTTCAAGGTTGTTTGAATGAATAGATTAATTAATTCAGTCCTTAATGAAGATACAGGTACATTTTCAATCCTTGCTAATGTTTTGGAACTAACTATTCTATTTGTATCTTCGGTCTAGCGTATTAATTAAAAATCATTAATGATTATATATTTTTTTAACAACTTACACTGTAATTAAATTCAATAAGAAAGTGGCTGCTCTTAGCACTTTCTTTTAGAGCTCCGTAAGTCTCACGCATCACAACAATAATTCGGCAGGTTATTTTAATTACATATGTTCTGTGTGGTGTAGTTACATCTAGGGATGGGTGGAATATATTTTAAATGGGGTTCCTATGAAATTAAAAAAAAAGATGTGATAACGTAATATTTTTCTGAACGTGATCCTCTACCAAAGATTTATTCTGCAGTAAATAGACATCAATTTTATTCCACTCATTTAAATAACAAAACATAACAAATTATAACATATATATGTAGGTATATACAAATATATAATTTTAGTACGGTATTTGCTGTTGTAAGTAATGATTAAATATTAATTTATTTCTTAAGCAGTAAAGAAATACAAAAAATAAATATAGTATATGTAGTAAATATAATTAATAATGATGACATGAATGTTAGTAAAATCCAAAGGTCCTTCATTACAGTGAGGACAAAGAAAATGGTCGATTTGTGAACGTACTTACCTGAAGTCGGAACAAAAAGGATGTGTGAATGTGACAGTAAGTGTCGAACGTGAAACGGAACGGCAACCCATTCTCGTCACCTGTCGTCCCGCGTGAATTGCTACGTATTCACAAAGTTTTGTATGCATACAGACTGCCACACGTTAATAAGACTTGTCTATTAGAAATGTAAAATGACCTCATGAGTTTTTTATTGTCTTACTTATTTATAGAACGGAATCAATACGATTTTGTAGTAACTCATCATTGTTTATGTATCACCCGTGTAGAGGGAGTACGAGTCTGACAAAGAGGTTAAAAATAACCAATTCTTTATTCATTTCATTAATACGACGGCAACGCTTCGTTCTTTCGACGAGTACATAAAACAATGAGAAATTTATTTGGTTCTTCACTATTTTAATAGTTTTATTGTCTGTTAGAATTTTTTACACTTCCTCTGAAGCTAAAGTATGTAAAATGCTTAAATGTACATAGGTTTGTAAGTGTATAAGTTGCCAAAAAAATGACTAAATTTTCAATTGAAGATTCAATTTTCCCCTAAAGGTACCTATTTCGGAATCTGAAAAAATGGAACCACTACGACATCTATTTGTAGAAAGTTTAAAATATGCTCTTCCTACCTGATAACCCTGTTAATTAAGAGACGACGTGAACTCCTTCTTAACTGTTGCTGGTTAGAGATACGAGGTGGCTAAGTGAAGATCTGTGCCAGATCGTAAGAACCATCTCCGTGCAAACCCAAAGGCACTGATTCCGCTCTCCCAGTTTTCACAATGAGTCTCTTCTTCGTAATCGCAAAAGACCTCCCATTTCTCTTTTTTTTTTTGGATGAAAGGGAAAGAAACCTGTATTCGGTCTTTTTGAATTTTTATAACTGAAAATCGCTCTAAAATATTCTTTATACCACTCCGATTTCTATACCTTATCGGTAAGGTCCAGGACTGGCTGGATTAGACCTGTGTAATATTTATATAGTACCAATATATGAGAAAAAAAAAAACTATAAAACTACTCCTAAATAAAGCAATAATTATGTAATTTCTGGTAGGTATATCTAATTAAAAAATAAGCATCAATAATCTTCATGTTTCTATAACAAAGTAAGTAAACAAATATACGATAAAAATTGTTTGACGTAATTATATTGTAACTTGTTTTGGTACTTCTGAATGATATTAATAACGTAAGGAAGAGGTTCATTAAGACGTCCCTTGTTTCATGACATAATGAAAAATGTAAGCAAATTAATATGTCTTTTGTATTAAGACAGGAATTGTTTTTTTTTTGCTAAAAAGTCTTAAAAGGTACAACTACTTTCACAAACGCTCTGGTTTTTCCAGTTGTCAAGAAATCTAGGTAATATTAATCTGAAACGGCTAATGAATAGTGTGTGTGTATATAGTATATGCCTATATATAATAAAATAATTTTTTCTTAACTTAACTTATACTTAACTTATGGACAGTTATTTGTTTATTAACAAATACTTAATTGTGACGAATCTGGGTTTATTTTCCATCTTTTATGTGTATCAAGCCCTGCGACACTGAGATTATCATTCAACATTTGGAAAAAAATGTATAAACGCAAGTGACCTGTATTCCATTCTTGCTTAAATTGGAGGCTTTAATATTATTTTTAAGGTATTAAACATTACGAACTCAACAAAACATTTGAAACAGCTGTAATAATAGCTTCTGTAGAAACAACAATGAAAGCTTTTAAAGCTATTAACACTGCAATAAATCTTTTAAGCGGCTATTTTACGAATTGTAACGAGTATTTGCACCTACATATGATTTCAACGTGAAAAATGGGTAATGCGAATTGTCAGTGGGACATGCTATAAAGGCTTCTGGCCAATCAGATAGCTTAGCATTCGTCATCATCATACGACGTGACCCTATTCATGTTACACATACGTGCGCTTAGATTCGCACACAGCGTCGAAACTCAATACTTAATTAAACACATTCAATCAAAGGAGGCATAATAACTATGTTACACACTATATAATACTAATTGTAACAAATATTTTCAACACTGATTAAGTTTCGGGTGGATCTATAAACAATTTTGTGGATAAACATGGTTATGTAAACAATAATGAATGTAATCTGGTACATTAAATGGATGATTCTTAAGGATAGCGTGACAATAATCACAAACATCAAATATAAAACTCTCGTCGTTTAAATTATTTACTAATAGGCCTCTTATTCGCCATTAAGATATATAAGACACAAGATTAATTTGTAGGAGGCAGTGCAGTTATTTTTTTCCAAGTTTTCCTTACGCATTAGCCTCTAAATTTTTACATTATATATCTTTTTATATTATAGGGGGCATACGAGCAGACGGGTCACCTTATAGTAAGTGACTACTGTCGCCCATGGACACCTGCAGCTCTCTTGGGTTCCACAACTCTTGTCACAAGTGCATTGCCGGCCTTTGAGATGGAAGTACACTCTTTTCTTGAAAACTTAAACTTACTATTACGTTTCCCAAAAAAAAACCTAGGATATCCATTATAATTTCTGTTAAAGTAAGATTAATCAACTACGTTTTTTTTGGTTTTTCCCACTGAGTTAGAAAAAAAATTTAGAGCCTCCCTGTGCCAATAAGTTCCGGAACACTACAACAATGTCGATACTTCCCATGAAGGTTTGGCAATCCTCGTCACAAGCAGATGAAATAGCACCATACTAATGGAGCTCTTTGCTTGCCCTACAACGATGGTCTTCGCAGGGTGAAGGTTGTTTAGTAGAAAACTAATTTGCACAAGCTCCTTAATTTTTTTAAGGTTCACTAAAATTACATTATACCAGTTCATGTTATATTTTTCACATTCTGTAGGCACAGACAAGAATTAAAAAATATATATTATATATATAAATATAACCTGTATTTCTCATAATAATTTCTTGTGTTTCGTGTATGCTGTTTCATCTCTTCAACATTTTAAATTGCTGTGTAACATGAGAACCAATTAATTTTCGACGTACGTCCATAAATGAGCCACGTAATTACATATATTATGTATAAGAACAAAATTAAACTTTTCCAGTACATTGTTCTTCTTCTAGAACGGACAAAATAGTCTGAAATAGATGGTTAAGTTATCAACCGTAACTCTAAAATCATCAAAACAGTAAAAATAAAACAAAGGACTCCAGTTAGTAAATTTTAATGGCCTCTTGTCATAATGATCAAACATGTAATAATGGGATAATAAATTATTATAAAGGAATAGTTTAGGTATCCACAAAGTTGTACAATTAAATGTATTAATTGGTTAAACATAATTCAATAAACTAAACCAAGTTTGTTCCAAACCACTTCACTCTTAAACTTCATATCAAACCCGGTGGCGTTATCGGTTTATACTTCAGTGGGCAGTAGTAACTATTACTTAATCAATCTTGTCTATTGGCATAACAAGTCTAAAGTTAGAGACTAATAATGTTGCCTATCAAAATTTCAATTGTTTTTGTTGCATAAAGGAATGATTATCTTACCATTCTAAAATGCGTTTGGAGGATCTTGGAAGGTTTTGACTAACTGGAGATAATACTATTAGGTGTAATGTTTAGGTAATATTTTTATTAATAAAGCTCTTGAAATACCATTATCGTATAGAAAAATTGATTGACTTTTTTGTTTAAGAATGGTTATATTGATATTTTAATTTACAATGTAACGCTATAAATTTTAAATATTATGTAAATTATCATGAATATGATTTTAGCAAAATATATATACGTATATTCCGTACTCTATGGGAAAAGAACATTGAGTTTTGTTACCTAAGTTAGTAAAATTTATAAAAAAAAAGCTCATAAAAGATAAACGTTCTAAATATTCTCTAAAAATCTGAATAGTCATTATTCCTTGTTTTTTGAGCGTCTTGTTACAGTAGGTTTTTTAAAACACGGTAGATGACATGCCGTTAACTCCGTTCCTACAGAATATACCTATACATTCTTCCCTTACTCGGATGTTTTATTTACATTAGGCACTATTGACGACATCGATCATCAAAAGTTAAAAATATGATAATGTGGGAGTTTCCTAGAATATATATAACTAACATATTTAGATGTTTCTTTTTCGTCCCCTTTTAGAAACCTGATTTTGTGTAGGTATCAAAAATGCGATTTCAATGGAATATTTCTTAAAATATACAAAAATAAAATGCTATTAAAGAGTACGAAATTTGTCGTGTATAAAAGGTTCGTCCTTATGGTAAATTAAGTTTCTTAAGTTTTCTTAAGTTTTTATTAAACATGAGCTTTACAATTTACATATCTACTAACTTTTAGAATTAATTTTGTATCTATTTAAAACTAAAATGTTAGCAAACGTTTTGATATTATGTTTACTACATTATTATATATCAAACGCTAGAATTTTAATATAACTTTATAATATATTAAATTGATATTGTGTTGAGTTCGACCTTCTCTCTATTTTCCACAAGTTAATAACAAAGTGTTTAATTGGTTTTATAAATGGAGAATGCTTAAGAAACACAGAACTGTACTTTGTATTATATCAGCTCAAATGACACGTAGCGTTTAACGTAAGAGAAAAGAAGATATTGACATTCAGTTAAAAGATAAGTAAGTATAGTAAAAAGGCAGTTTACATAGCACTTGTTGTGTAACGAAACATGTACCGTAAGAACACTATAAATTATAGTTTAGAAAAATTCCCACCCGAGTCTGGGTGTTCTTTGTGTCCGTTGTTTGTAGGTTTGTAAAGTCCCCTGCGACACAGGAGTTATTCCTAATGCGGGAGTTGTCTTTTTTAAATTAAAAAAATAATTAAATCAAAATAAATCAATTGAAAAACCGGCCAAGTGCGAGTCGGACTCGTCCATGAAGGGTTCCGCACCATCGTACTAGATTTAATACTATGTACGTACTTTTTTATTATTTGGTGCCATAGCGGCAACAGAAATACACATTCGGATCATGAGACACATCCCGCTGACAGACAGACAGACGGACAGCGGAGGCTTAGTAATAATATATATAATAATAAAAACAAACCAAATTAAAGGCGTAAAAAAGAGTTCCTCTTCCTCGCTCCATCATCAGGCTATCGTTACTTAGCCCGATCTGCTGGAAACGTCAAAACTAATCATATGAGCCTAAACTCACGGGGTTTACTAGTAGCCACTGAAGAGTTCCACTATCCACCTCCTGCCTCCATCATCAGATCAACTCATCTGAAACATTTATATTATTATACAAAGTTGCATTTCGATATGACAACTAGAAGTAGGTTAAAATTAACTTCCAAGATTTATTATAATAATAACTTGACACATCTCACACACGGCCGTCTGATCCCAAACAAGGCAGAGCCTGTTCTATAGTAACCAGACTGCTGATAAACATACTTATATATATACAAATGATCATGATTATCACAAAATTATTTGTCCTGGGTGGGAATCGAACCCACGACTCTGGCTCAGCAGTCAGGATCACTAACCACTTGACCAACGGGCCAGTTGGTTAGTGTTACTAAACTGCAAGGTTCAAAACGTTTCGTACTCTTAAAACTGTGTCTGCTGTGCTGTATCTTAGTATATGTATATATTAATTTACGAATATAAACGTACATGAAAATGACTTTCTGTATATACGTAAAGCCATGTATATGTACGAGTATGTGTGTTAACCATCACGGCAGTGTGTCCGCCATCCAGTGGGCGCATTAGCGACTCTGACAGTTCATTTATCTTATTTGCTGCTCGGTTAATTAAGTCCTCCCCACAGAGGTGTCGTAATTTCACTGTTGATTTGTTAATTTTCCAAAATATTGTAAGGAGTTTACATTTATTTCTTAGTTTTGGTCACACGCATTCAAATAATATCGTTACATTGACGCAGTAGTAGTTTTTATCTCTGATATTAGTTTGTGTACTGAAATAGCTTAAATACCTGACCTACTAAATATAACATGAATGTTGATGGATATAGCCTCTTGAAATTTTACACTATCTCTAACTAATTGTTACATTAATGAATAAAATATCTTCAAGAAATATGCTTATTTTACCTACCTCTTAAACCTGTTGTTTCAACAATGATTCAGTACCACCGAAGTCTAACTGCTTTAATATTTTAATCTGTCACCTGCCAGTAAAGACATTTAAAATAAAAGGATAAATTTCGATTAAAGGGGATCTATAACATGAACTACCCCTTTTTTTAACGCGTGGAATCCCCCACGGGTCATCACCACACCAGGGCTAAGTAAGTAAGGCTAAGAATCGACTAAAACCACACGGTGTTCCGTCACAGTCCATATTATCAGGGCCTCAGGTGTAAGGAAATTACAAGGAAATCCCTGTAAACCCTGGCAGACTTGGCCGCCTGTTAAACAACAGGTGACCCCACTGTATTGTAGGGGATTTCATCCCCTGTTAGTAAGAAAGGCACGCGCGGAAACGCCACCGTCTCAGGCTTGCTTCTGCTAGGGCGCGATAACCCTGTCCGTCGCCCCCAGGCAAGCGCTCATGGAGGCCGGAGATCGACTTGCTCTCTCCGGCACCTGGTGTCTTCTGCGTGACGGGAGAGTATTAGTTCTCTCCCGTTCCCTTTCCGCCTCCTACTTGGCATACATTATTACCTCCTCGCAAAACGAGGCGGCGGAATCCCACGCGCTCTCGCTCTGGACCATGGACATAATCATCCTAGTATTGCAATAGATTAAGATTTTCAATTACTTAGTTACTATAAATATATACATAGAATGAAATAACACATGTTTAGTAATTAAACTGAAACTTCAATAAAAAATTGGGAATATGCAAATATCAGCTAGGTTCCAATAACTGTTTTTCTACAGACGAGTTTTAATATGTACGAGTATGTGTATGTTTACACTATATTGAAAAAAAAATACAGATTCAAAAAGTCATTGCTCAATATTATATAACTCTATTCTACATCTCTCCAGACACGTGCAGAGTAAATATAAAACGTAAAATGTACTAACTCTTTATCATCCAGTAAAAGTATGTTGACATGGATACCGAGGAGTTATTGTTGCTCACGCAAGCGAGAAGTTGTAAAATACAGTTAGAGAAAAAATGTGACCGCACATAAAATGCTAACAATAAACAGTCCGTATGGAAGTAAGTTTGTAGCTCATATTCCGTTATACTACGATTGATGTAAACAGAAAACATAAATAGCATACACGAAAAGAAAAATGGAAATATTAAAACTTTATGTAACCTTGTTCGTAAAGTAACCAAATTATTTCTTTTTATTGGTGAGCGCTCAACCAAGAGGTACTATGGTTGGATGAGCTTGGCACCGTGCTTTTATAATGTTGTCATTTCCGGCTTCGATTACTGTCATCTCACACATTCATTTGTTTTGAATCTGTATTTTAAGTGCCTAAAGTTAAAACAGACCAACACAACACACCTGACAAGGAACATAACCATATTTGACCATAGCAAGCGTATTAATAATAATTAGTATTAATAGCCTATTACTGAAAACCAATATAGAAGTACACATTTTTTCTGACAGTTCTAATTTTTTACGTTCCGTTCCTCAAAAGAAAAAAGGAACCCTTATAGGATCGCTTTGTGGTCTGTCTGTCAAGACCCTTTTTTCAGGAACCCGTGGACGCATCAAGTTGAAATTAATAACAAATACTTATGTCTGCAATCCCTTAGCGCTGAAAAAAATCAAGCTACTCAGTGAACCTCATCAAAAGATACGGCTATTTAAGCTTTAGATTTGATGAAATCGTAGGTAAATCAAAATCTACAGGGTACTTACTATTGACCTAGAATAATGAAATTTAGTAAGATGCAAGATCTCATAGCACAAGTAAAGGAAAAAATCTGAAAGTCGTTAATTTGTTGTTATATTTGTCTGTTTGCGTGTCTGTCAAGACTCTTTCCCTCATGAACCTGTGGAGGCATCGAGGGCATTAAGTTGAAATTAACATCAAAAAATTAAGAAAATAGTCCGGCAGTCATTAATTTGTTGTTATTTAACATAAAAAAATGGTTTTTGTCATTATAAACTCATATTTTGCAGTTGAAAAGTAACCTTGTTGGTAAATCGATGTATGGGAGAGTATTTTTAGAACTGCAAAGTTAAGTTTGTCTTTTGGAAAAGACGGGCAAAAGTCTTCGAGAATTGATCCCCGAAGTGGATGTAGGTACTATCTACATACGATTTTTTTTGCTAACAGAACCCTCGGTGCGAGTGTCAGACTCGCACTTGTCCAGTTTTTTAAAACGCTTTTATTAGCTTCACTTCTAACTAGGTGCATATGTAAACAAATATTGGTAGTAAATTTTAACCACTTCTAATTCCCTATTTTTTTTGTGTTTTCTAGATAATAATTATTTATTATAAAGTATTTTATAAAACCGTTTACCACATCTACTAAATGAATAAAATTCAGATAATAAATGCCTACTTACTAAAAGGATTATAATTGACCAATCATAAATGTCCCTATTGTAACGCATAATTAGCCCCCGTTCACAACCCCGGAATTCATTATGCTGTCTGTTTGGGCTTCCTTCAGCACGTCCGTCCATCTGCTAGGGTGAGTTTAGTGATTTTTGACTACCACTGTGGGATTTGCGGAAATACTGATCTTCACTCGTCTTATCTTTAGCGTATATAACCATATTGGAGGACAAGACACTGAAATCACATAGCTAGGCTAAAAGAAACTGCCAGACATAATTTGTGCCAACACAAACGTAAATAAAGCGCTCAGAGCACTATTATTAGGTAGATTTTGTTGTATGTAGATTATATTGCATAAAGTTTTCTAGGCTTGTAGTAGTTATTAAACTATAGTTTTAAATTGGATGAATTTTGGACATATACCTTATTATATTATGCCCTCTTTGTCACTGAAAATTCAGACGCTTAGCTTTACCCACACCGAAGTTACAAGGGCGTCAAAAATGTCCTGAATGGCTTCGAGATAAGAATGTTACGGCTCTGTCTTAGATTTATTTTTGCTCGACTTGGCTTCGTGCATCGTGCATGCATTCATACTCATTGGTGTACATATATCTATATTTATTTAGCAAATTCATATTAAGAAAAATATACCATGTACTTTTGTGAATTTTGCATAAAAGCCTGTAAGTAATTAAAATGAAGGTTGACTAGAAAACAGTTTAGCAATAGGGTCAATAAGAAAGGCAAATAATGAGACATGAATATCCGCCTTAACTTCCCCGATTGCGGTTATAATAAATCCATATTTTATATCTTTACGACCATTATTGAATACCTAATTGATATAAATACTTAACGAGGTACTAAAGCCAATGTAAGTAAATTAAACCTATTCATTTTTGAGTTGGTGTAGTTAACTAATAATTTTAAAATATGAAGAGTGTAGTGTAACTTCAACGTAATTGTTAATACTTAAAAAAATGAACTTCTAAATGTATACTAAAACCTTCCTAAAAGTATGTAGAATACGTTAGTGAAGCAATCGTGAAAAATCATCCGTTGCTTTTAAGAAAATTGCGAACATTGAAACATGCATACTTATATACATATATACGAATAGAATTCAGAACTTCCTTTTTTGAAGTCGATTAAAAATGAATTATATTTAGTAAAATCATATAGATAACAATGTAACACACATAAAATTTGCACAGAAATATTAACAAAATATTTTTTTTAAAGAAAGATCCGCTTGACGTATGTTCGTAGTAGTTGCCTCTATATTTAAAAAAGCGTTTCTGAATTGTGATTAGAGGTTTAACAAGAATTTGTAAATCCCAAAATCTCTTTTAGTCAAATAGATATCGATGTATCATGTTTTACAATTGTCTACACTTTGAGCGCGACCACATAAACCTCCGATTAAATACTAATTACGCTGAGTAATTACATAGGCATTTGTTAATTAATGTAGGGTATGTGAACAGAATAACAGTTTTGACACAGATTTTCAAGCGGAATGGATGCATAGATGGTTTTGATTACATGCCTAATTATAAATCAAAACCTTCAGTTACTTTAATACATATTAGAGAAATTAAATGCGTTGCTGACGTGATTTTATATTTGACTAATATAATCGTATTAGGGGTAGAAGTGGAGACCGCGTCTAGGTAAACGTAGTGTAGGACACCCTGCGGCCAGGTGGACTGACAATCTGCGCAAAACGGCAGGGAAAAACTGGTTGAAGAGCGGTGGCGTACCTTAGAAGAAGTTTATGTGAAGCAGTAGACGATGAAAGGCTGATGATAATGAACCGTATTGAACCTCATTTTGACATGAAATCTTTATTATTTTACTAAATGACCAGAAAACAAAATGTCCGATGGGGTGCTGGTGTTCAGTTAGGTACAATAGATTATTATACATACACAGCTTACGAGTAATATTTGAATTCATATTATCAATAACATCTAACAACTTGCATGAAATACTAAGACGTGAAACGTTTTTACGTGGGAGAGGCATGCTTCGGCACGTATGGGCCGGCTCGACTCCGCGGCCTCTCAGAAAATTGGCAGTGAAGCAATACTTGCATTGCATTTTGCCGCGTGAGTGAGGTTACCGAAGGCCCTAACCCTTCCCTCTCCCCTATTCCCGTCCTCCCCTTTTCCCCTCTTCCCACTCTTCCCCCCCTCCCCCTCTTCTCCTACTCCCACTTTAAAGGGCGGCAACGCACTTGTGACTCGAGTTACAGGTGCCCATGGGTCATTTACCATCAGGTGACCCAGGTGTGATGAGGTCTGCTCGTTTGCCCCCTATACCATAAAAAAAAGACGTTTAACGATTTTATCCTTCATATTCCTGGAACCTAAGGGAGGAACTAATAGAAGTAACAATTATTAGAACCTTAGTTTGACTGGATGCGGTGTCGCGTCCACTTATTATTTATCCTCTCCGTCTCTTCGAAGAATTAAAATTATTTAAGCAACTTGGTTCGGTTTAAGTTATTTGTCACAAAATACAACGAAACTTTCTTTGAGATGCACGAATCCATAAAAAATAATAGTATTGGGCAACTTTAAAAAGTTTTTTAAATTAAAGACTGAAATAAATGTGTAGATTTAAAGAAAGAGAGACCAACAAAGTGGCAATGATAATTGCTGAATCAAATTTCTTCCAAATAATTGACCCCACGTAAAACCGAAAAATTATTGGGTATTAAGAATAAACTTTGAAATTTATTTAAGATCTCGGGAAAGTCCCAACTTTTTAAGTAATCTCAATCCACGTCGAAACTTCGTAATAAAGTAACAACACTTAGTGAAGAATTCTTGTTCATGAAACGATACAGTTTTTAACCGATGAAAAAAGGAAGTTCTCAATTCAACTGTTTATATATTTTTTTATGTGTATTCAGACTTCTCTCAGTTATTTATGAACCGATTTTGATTATTCTTTTTTTATTAGATAGGGTGTACCTCAAGGATCTGATGATGGGATCTTGATAAAATTGAGAGAACTCCTCGAAAATTGTAGGAACAAATGGTGTTTCTGTTTACTATTCATTAATTTATTAGGTATTTACGTTTAGAAATCATCACATCATGTAGCTGAGCTGATGATGAAATAAAAAATCATAAAATAAAAAACTTTTTAACAAAAATTAAACCGAAGAAAAGAACTCAAAAGCAAAAAATAAATAAACCTTTTAAGTTTTTAGTATTGAGCTTATTTACATAAACTCAAATTTTATATAAACTTATTTTGAGTCGGTGGCAAATAATAAAATGATTAATTAGTAGAGCCATGTCCATTTCTACGTAGGTATATATAAAATTTAGAAAAGTAATTAATCAGTTTGTTGTTTGGCGTCGAATCAAAATTAGTTTATATAAAATTTGATAGTTTATGTAGATAAGCTCAATACTTAAGTAAAGTTAAATTAAGTTTTGTTTATTTTTTGCTTTTTAGTTCTTTTCGTCGGTTGAACTTGTTGTTAAAAAGATTTTTATAGTAGTACTCACTAAATATTGAAGTTCTTATACAATGAGATTGTTTAAAAATCTTTTTCAAATAAAGCTATGGTTCTTTTCTTATGAAAATGGTACTATTTATTACATGGTATTCTGAAAATCTTGCCATTTATTCTACTTAAAATTCAAAATTAAAATAATATATGTTATTTGTATTTAACATAGCTTATAAAAAATACCTCCTGCGATCTCCCTTCAACGATTAGAAAAGATCTGATGATCTTCATACGACTGAACAGATTTTCTTGAATTATATCTGAGAACACTCTCGATCAAGTCACCATTCAAAGAAAAAAAACACGCATTCCTTTGGGAGCAACGATGCCACAGACAGACACACAGATACGTCAAACTTATAACACTGCTCTTTTTTCGTCGGGGGTTAAAAATAATGTATTTAATTGTGTTACTGCTGTAATTCATTTTTTTCTGATATCGCTTTTCTGTGTACATGGAAGAATCCAAATTGAGAGTATTCGAATAAACGTACCATCGGGACATGTATGTAGTAAGTACCACAAGTGAACGCGTTGCAATCTTGGTCCCTTGATCACTTTTGTCCTGGAAATTTTGATTTTGTAAATCGATTAGATAAAGGTGAATGAAATACTATAATGAAAGTAGTTTCATCTCGAACCATGTCGAATTAAAGGCCGAATGAAATAACGATACTGATTCATTCACAGATAAAATAGGAAGATATAAAAGCTCGAAAAGTAAGTGCTGTATGAACTACACACAGTACTGAACAACAACGTTCAATAAACACACAAATGAGAAGTTTCTAAGTTGCATTTGTAATTTGTGATACAAGGTTAATTCTGTATTACAATCGATCGAAAACGTTCGTTCTCTAAATATCAGTTTACACTAAAATAAAAATAACTAATTAATAGTTGTGTTTACAATTACTATAGAGGTGAACTGAACAATATTGAAAATTATGATAAACAAGCTTGCTGCTAGGCAGTTGTGACATCTTGAATACTTTAGTTCATTTCTTCACGATAATGCTCACCACCACCACGCACAACTTATTTAAGAAGAAAAGGATTTAAGAAAGTTCTTCTGAAATCATTTAAATATTTTTTTATGCTACACCACATTATAAAGACGATATGTACAAAGTAGTAGTCTATGGATTCTTTTGAAGTGAATGAGAGTGTCGGACACAGATTTCTGTTTGGACGAAATCTACCAAGTATGCATAGAATCGGTGGTAATACAGCCGTCAAGAAGAATATTCCGGCATCATAAAAATTAATCAGAAGGAAAGGTTATATAAAAAAAATAGCCATCAATAACGCCAATGGTACCGATTCTATTGTCAGACTCACTAAACTAAAACCTAACTTAATTTCTTCATTTGAAATCAACCTTGTATTCTTCGCAACAAGGTTTATTTGTTACTGGCATCTATTTCCCAGCGCCACTAAATTTCACTAAAACCTGTCAACGTATACTCAACTTTATTTCCACGCAGCGAGAGTCCCCATTTATTCAAATGCCGCATAATTGCCGTACAAAAACTTGTTCAAAACGAACTAAGATGACGTTATTTTAATCGACACCTACGAAGACGCTTACTAAGAACACAGAGCAAAAGAGATGGCATTCAACGGATAGCGGCTCTCGCTACGTGGTATTAAAGTTTATTTAAGCGTGTCAGACTTTAGTCGACAAATAAATTAGTTATTTCGATAGCGACGTATGTTACCTACTTGTTTATATTTGAAATAAGACCTTGTTTCGAAGGGTACAAGGTTTACATCTTGTATGAAGAAAATTTTGTCAATTATATTTAAGAGAGAAATTCAACAGAATTGACACCATTGATTGATAAGCTCAGAACTAAACTATTATTTTTATAATTTTTTTTTATGGTATAGAGGGCAAACGAGCAGACGAGTCACCTGATGGTAAATGACTACCGCCGCCCATGGGCACCTGTAACTCGAGAGTCACAAGTGCGTTGCCGCCCTTTAAGGTGGAAGTAATGGAAGAGGGGGAAGAGTGGGAAGAAGGGAGAGGGGGGAGAGGGGAAGGACGGGAATAGGGGAGAGGGAAGGGTTAGGGCCTCCGGTAACCTCACTCACGCGGTGAAACTTCACTTCTCTTAACTTCACTCTCACGCTTACTTCACTGCTGGTTTTCAGTGAGGCCGTGGTATCGAGCGGAGTCGAGCCGGTCCATACGTGCCGAAGTATGGCTCTCCCACGTAAATATTGAAATAACATTAAAGTTGTAATACTCCCCTATAATAACGGCACACATAAATTAAAATTATGCGATATGTTAATCTAATATAATCTGTGATCAAAATTTTATCCAAATCCGTCTCGCCCCTTCAATGGAAAGAACAAACATAGTAATTCACGCACGAAAACACTCACAAACCTTCGCATTTATAATATTAGTAGGATTATCAAGATTAAACCAAACAAAGATGTGCTCTGATGAATCTGTTGTAACAAATTTCACAATTTTGACGTTTCAAATAAAAAAAGGCGACAACGTTCATGATTTATTTAGTATGAACTACAGAAAAGAACCAATAGCAAAACCTTGTAAAACTGTATATTTACGATATAGACCACGTTCAACTGACAATATATAAGTAGTCATTGATGCTTATAAAAATTCACATCACCAGCAGGGCCGCGTTGTAAACCATTTCCTCCAATGACCCTATGTGTCTGTAGAAAATAAAAACGCATTACGTGTTATATTTTAGAAAGATTAGAATAACCTTTTCCCATTTCGTTACCACGCAATAGTATGCATAAGTATAAACAAACGTACACGGGCTTGTACTATAAAATTATTTTGAGAATAGAACTAAATAGTGAAAAAGGAGCTCTTATAATTTCATCCTGTTCATCAGACCTTCAGTAGGTACGCCACTGAAAGTTTACTAAGAGACGACTATTAATAATATTACACTACGTGTCTGGATGGCGTGGTTTCTAATGCGTTGTATAAACCACATGCAATATATATATAATGTATATGTAGTAGCATTATTAAAAAAAGGACTTTTTATTACACTTTTTGGAAACTTGCTTTTTCTTCGCAGCGTTTTCGATTGGAATTGTATTCAATTATAGCTTGTATTTTCCTTGTACCTTTTAAGAATATTCTAGATTTTTTTCATAATTTGGAGTTTAAATTGAACATTCATGTCACTTTCCATATCCAATTTGCAAATCAACCTAATATGGACGATAAGCAGAGGAGGTAGAGAACACCAAACTTCTACTCGAATTAGAGCTGCTACGTTAGAAGCTCTCAGACCGTGGTCTATCAACTGCAAACGTCGCATCGTGTTGTGTTTATAAAGGGGTAAGGATATCGTTAACAGTGTATTAGTATTGCCACAGAATGCATAATAGTGACAGTGCAGAAATCCCACTCCCAACATCAGGTAAATAAATAGCGACTCTTGTTCTGACATAATAAAGTGCAGCTCAGGTTGCACAGTGCTTACCACCTACGGTTATATTCACCTAAAAGTTGCTTTTCTTTCTCTCACTTACCACTTATCTCTTCTGACGACATTAAGGTTGCATTTCTTTACCTGTCGATGTCCTTTGGAAGTGTAAATAACATTAGTTTTGGATCCTTGTTATTATTTAAATAGTCAAATACGATGCCATATGCTTTTACCTTAATTATAGTTAAGTTATATCTATCGGACAACACGGCGGGGCGCGTGGGTAAGTATCGAACTTGTTCGCTAGCCAGAGCCTGGCAGCCCACTGAATTAGCCCGACAAGTCGAAGCCGCCACGTACTTTTATCTAGCTTCAAGCAAGTGGTGGTGGCTTCGGTAATATTGCCACTGGTTCTGCAAATATTTGTAGGCGCCGGTAACCTTTTACCCTTAAGCAGGCCGTGTGCTTGTTTACCAACTCTGTAGCATAAAACAACATCTTTTCTTCATTTCTATTATCTTGTCAACAGTTTTTGAATTTCTTTATCTATAAATAACCGCTTCAAAAATAAAACTGAAGAAACTCTGACGAAACATAATATTTTTATTTCTGCTAAATCGATTCGGTTTCGAACTCTTACAATGGCGGAAGCCGATCACGCTGTGTAATAATGGGGTGTGTTTGTGTAGCTCATTCAATACACGGAGGTCAGTCAGATTTATGGTACGTCACATCAGCCGTTATAATGTACCGCACTTTATTCGTTCGTCAATATTTTTGGTTTGTACACAAATATCCTGTACTTTCTTTGGGGTGAGTTATGTAGTACCTAAACCTCTGTTTAGGTAATAGTATGTATATTTCTATATACATACTATTACATACTAGACCTGTGAAAGGAGCAGAGCGGATTTAGAATTCATTTAACTATTTTGAGTAAGCACAAACGCAGTTGGTCACACTCAAGTATAAAATTAAGAAACTTTTTGTTAAAATGTATTTATTACTATGATTTCGTTTTCACACCGAATTAAATAGAGTTATGGAGAAACGGGGCGAGATTTATTTTCAATAGAAACGATAGGTCTGTAAGCAAAAAGAGCGTGAGAACATTCAGGATCAGATAAAATTTGAAGCTGTTCGAAATAGTTTCGTTTTTTTTTTTGCTAGATATCCCTGAGATGCTGTGTAGAAGTCACTAGTGGATTAAAGGAATCTGATAAATTGTAGCGACCTGTATAAGTGTATATGCCACAAGTAATATATTCATTCATGAACTGTTTCTTAGCCCACCTGATATTTTATTTTATGGATCTTCCAAGAAGATAAAAACAAAAAAAAACATTTATTGTAGTAACAGTAACTTTTAAACTTTCGCATTCCATGATACATAATTATGTAAACGGGAATTTATTTATTTATTTAGATACATTTACAATATTATTACAGCAATACTCCCAAGGCAATATTGCAAGCTTATAACTAATAATAATAAATGATTATAAACAATTAATATTCATAAAGATAATTATTATAAATCTATTACATGTCAGAAATAATGCCATTAGTTTCTTGAATTTCAGCAGGCTACAATTATAAATGTCTAAATATATATTAACGCGATCAATACGCGGTATTACATACCTTTAAATTTCCAGATTGCACTGGCCGTGGTTAGAGGCTAACTGGCCCAGTGGTGCACGCGCTCTGTCGCCGAATCCGTTGTGCCCCTATAGTGTATCCGATGTAGTAGATTTATCAATGGATTCCAAGCTGTGGATAATTTAAAACCATCTTCCTTATTGAAAGTTTTATGTTTTTTAATTTCAATTGCTTCACGTACAACTGAGTAAAAATTAAGTTCGGTGGAGAGGACTTGCGAATGATAAAATCCAATCCAGTGATTGGTGCCTGCTTCGAGTGCATGTTCTACAATCGCTGATTTGCTAATCTGTCGGTTCTTAATAGCAGCGATGTGCCCTTTGCACAATAGTCCGCTTTCTTTGGCAAGACATCCTTTGGTGTACCCACGATGTTTTAAATCTTTATGTCTGGTGTGTATTCTGTTGTAATGAAGTATTTCTTTAACACAGTTTCTGTTGGTTGTCTGTTCACTGACGGAAGCTTGTGTCTCATTGTGTGAAAATGTGTAAGTATTTGGTGCGTTAGGCGATGTAAGTGAGACTCTGTATAGGAGTAATTCTCATGGAATGCCATTGTGTCACTTTAGATTTTACGTTATGTCTATTTAGATCTCATATTTTAAGGCGTTTGTTGATTTTTTTGTTAATGTATGTACTTAGTATGAAGTACTGGTGTTTGGCGAACGTAGTTCTATGCCGAATGCTTGGGAGTAGATTTAATCGTTTATTTGTATCAGTAAGGGGTAAGCAAGTATGTTTCCTGAGTACAGACTGGAGCACATACAGTTATCGAACTGTAAGTACTTGACAGTCAGAATATAGTTATTTTCCCTTTTTTTTCCGTAGTTCCATGGAACGTTCCATTGATGGAAATTGTAGTATGCTACTAAGGCTTTTTTGTCATAACTTTAAGAATAGAATATACTATCGATTGGCAAAGTGAAAAATAAACCATTTTTAGTATGTCATGGTTAGCTGACTCCCTAAGGGACTTAAAGATATGGATAAGGCTCATGGTACGGGTAGTAAGTGCGTCAATTTGCTTATCCTACCTTAGACCATCGTCAATTTGCACACCCAGCGGTGTGGAAATGGGTGGGTTTTTACTTGACGTTGATTCCTTGACGTTGTCAACTCTAGTAAATAAGGGGCAATGACATGGTGCTGATGGGTTCGAGCATGTATGTGCTTGATGTATTGAGAAGTTGAGGGGTGGCGAGGAACTACATCGTATTGCAAATGGAATGTATGAAATTTAAAAAAAATTTAGTGTAAGCCAGTTTGAATGTAGACATTTTGTTATGTGATTTAGTGCAGATTCAGCTTTAATTTTAGTAACATCCCAAGTTGACCCGGAAACAACGATTGCAGTGTCGTCAGCGTAAATATAGATCACACTATATAACATACATATAAGAAGAACAAGGACCTATAAGCCTCCATGGCAACCTTATCTGAGGGTGAATATAGTTGATATATTGTATATATTGATTTACTTCCTGGTTGTTTCCTTTGACAATACTGAAGATATCATCCACGAATCATTTCCAAAGCCTAACGGTCTTCGGGCTGTGGCAAGCAAAAGGGGCTACAGGACTTCCCATTGCAACACCATCAATCTGAAGGTAATGTTGACATTGGAAAAGAAAATAGTTGCATCTTAACAGTATCCGTGTGGATCAATATAATTAAACGGCAGTTGGTTGTCTCTCAGAAGGTTTTTCACGATGTTCAAGCACTCTTTGATTGGAACATTGGGGAAAAGCTATCCACGTCAAAGCTCACCATGACGTCATCGGGTTCCAATGTGAGATTATTTATAATTTGTGTAAAGTGCCGTGAGTCTTTTACAAAAGACGATGTTTTGCGTACCAGTAGTTACAATACTGAAGCAACGTTCTTTGCAAGATCGTAAGTAGGAAAAGCGATACTTTCAATTGGTCGCAGCGGCACGTCGGGCTTGTATATTTTAGACAGATCTTATAATTTCGGTGTCCGGTGTGACTTAGGTGTAAGCAGTCTGTTGTATTCGTTTTCTAAAAATAGGTCCTCGTTATTCCATGATAATATAAACCGGTATAATATAACCTTTTATCCATATAAATTTTATACCGGTTTATAAACCTTATAATCAGTTCTATTCGTCACTACGGTGGCGTTTCCCTTGTCGGTCCTTGCCTTGTCCCTTAAGCACTTAATATCCCAGTTATCCCTAATGTTTTTTAATGCTTGATGCACTAGAAGAGCGTGAAGTATAGTCATAGTGAAATTACTAGCCGGCAGTTTTGATCTACATAATATTACCGCGACGTGCTTTTTAAAGATATCGGCATCGTTGGCGGTACGTCCGTTGGATTCCTCGGCTGCCGCATACAGCAACAATTTAATTTAGTTAAATAATAAATTTTGGAGTTGTCAATTAAAAATTAACCCACAAAATTAATAAAACTCAATAAGAAGGTATGTACACTTAACGATACGTGGGACAGTTCTGAGCACTTGTTGTCAGCTCGAAGACTCGAAAGGAACAAAACGTTAAAACACGTACGCAGCCTTCTCGTCGACTCGAGCGAACGTCATGCCAGACTGTCGAAATTCTTGACGCATTTCGACAGTTCAACTTCATACGTTCGTTTCGTTCAATTGACGTCCCGTATTAATGGCTTTTCCGATAAAAATATATGTATATCGCAACAGCCAGGATTATTATCTGGTATTAATTGCTTACAGATATTGCAGTGGTAAAAGAGGATTCAAGCAAGGTATAAAAAAATTACTCACTATTAATCACCAGGTAAACTACATTTCTAAAAACGAATTAAATACAAATAAAAGTAAAAAAAACATTCTTCCAGATAGCACGATACTTGATGACCTCTTTCATATTTGATGTGCTTTAAATCTAGGTTAACACTGGCTTTCACGATTTTTTTTACACAGTGGCAAGTGAAAATATTAACTTCACCTGTGAAAACGATTCAGCAAAACGTGACCACAATTGGTGCATATCCGATCGACACGTCCGGTAAGTGATCACGATTGGTGCAAATCTGGTCGACACGTCCGGTAAGTGACCACGATTGGTGCAAATGTGGTCGAAACGCCTGTGACCAAAAAAAAATATCGTAGGCGTAAGGCGTAGTGCAATCTGAGTAAATATGTTATATATGCTACACCCTACAATTAGCATTAAGATATATAATACGGCTAACAAGAAATGAAACATTGCAGGACTTAATAAATTTGAAATTTGAAAAATAAGGTGACTACTTGGCTACAACAACTTGACTACAATATGACTGAAGAATTATTCATTCAGCTTTAAGACACACACACACGCACACACACACACACACACACACACACACACACACACACACACACACACACACACACACACACACACACACACACACACACACACACACACACACACGAACAAATATACACACATCCTTTAAAGCTGCTACTTCAATTCACAACAGTGTAATAACATCAACGACTGAACACTGACTCCCAAAATATAGGCTCAAGCCTAGTTTGGGACTCAGTTTCGGTACCTTTAGCGCCTTAGATACCACAATGTATTGTATCATATAAATGACTGGCCAGGACTGGGATGACTGGCAAGGACTGGCCTTGTACCTATCTATTATATTTGTGACAATAAACATTTTTATTTTTTATTATATTTTTTTCCGAATTATTTTTGCCTTTTAGTACACTATTTGAATATATTTTTAGTGCTTATTTAGGTACGCTACGTAAGCCTTAAGTTAAACCTTTTCATATCCATATTGAGGGGTTGTAAAAAAATATGTAAACTGAAATTTTGTGGCGGTGGCCATCTTGGATTTACAACAATACTGAATACATTAATTGTATTGTCATCAGAACTAAAGGTATGTACCAAATTCCAGATCAATCGGTCAACAGTAAGGAGGTAAAATTTCAATTACAAAATTTGACTCAAAAAACAAACAGGACAAGCTAAATAAAACTGTTTAAAAATATACTAATGTCTTAATATCTTACCTCCTCTAGACTCTAGAGATATTCTAAAATTTTCAGAAGTCTATCTTGTTGGATATTGCAAATACAAAGACAGTGAGGGCATAATACGACATTATACCACCCATTTATTTGATAATTTCACAAACAGACGGAGATTTAAAGAAGGTAGGAAATTTTATTTTCATTTCCATTATTTTTTTCTTAAGCAATCTCAATACTGATGACAAAAAACATAATTATGAAATAACCCTGATCCTTAAATGAAGGTAACATTAGGGAATTACAGGTGCTTTGAAAAGGTTAATGAACATTGGAAAATCACCACACAAACTTGAATGACACACAGCGATCAAAGGCTTCCTCTGTCGATGTTAAATTACAGTTTGGAACTGTGGATTTCCCCGATGTGTAGGTACTTAAGCTTGTTTTTTTTTTAAGTTTTTTTTACTTCATTATGTGTATTGTAAATAAAAGTTATTGTGTCTATGACGACTTATGCGTGTGGTTCGAATTTATATTTATTATTATTATTTTATTTTTTAATAATTTTCAATTTGAAATACCCCCGACTCGAAAATTCCTTCAACGATTAGGAAAGAGCTGATGATCTTCGAGTGAAAGAACCGATTTTCTTGAACTATATCTAAGAACGCTTATGATCAAGTTACCATTCATACAAAAAAAACGAACTTAAATCGGTCCATTTATTTGGGAGCTACGACATCACAGACAGACACACAGACACGTCAAACTTATAACACCCCTCTTTTTCCATCGGTTGTTAAAAATTATAAATATTTGTAAGAATATGTCTACATGCATTGTTGTAGGCGTTTCTGTGTGTAATATGTAATGTGTATGTATTTACAACACGAGTGTATCTATATGTAAGTACATATATATAAGTACATTCTACACTTATAAAAACTAAACAAAAATTTAGGAAAATGCTTTTTATATAATAAATAGTACTCTGTTAATGTTAACGTATGCTTACAAACAAAAAAGTATTTATCATTTATGGTAGGCTGCTGTTGACACGTGGAAAATTGTCGCCATGAATAATGGTTAGGAGACAAGTTGTCAGCGGACTTTCGGGATAAGCTCTGCATAGTATTGTGTACATCTTAATGTTTCAGTAGATAAAAAATATCCCAACTTTTTTTTTTTGCGTTTATTAAGCAACAGGTAACAACACGCATTAAAAGATTTTGACTTAATTGCTTTGTACCTAAGTAAAGTAAGTACCTAATACCTTTATATGCATTTCATAAAAAAATATTTCCAACAATAATTATAAACCATTATTCCCACGGCTTATGTGTTATTCTAAGCGATAGACAGTACATCTCTTTCTCAATAATATATATTATGTATTTGTAAATATTAAAGAATAATATAATTATGTATCTACTTATTATAAAAAAAAAACATTGAAATAAAATTTACGAATGCGTATAATTAAAGCATTATTATTGAATCAATCCAACCAATAAATATATAAATTCAAGTTAAATCTTCAAAAAACATCAATCGAGGAAATCTGTTTATTGAATTTTCCAAAGAGGTGGACCAGTCTATTCCAATGTCAGTTACGTGGAAGTGATTGGATGTAGACGAAGAAAGACCGTTTAGAATTATTATCGCATCTAAGAAAAATCTTACAAAGAAAAGACTAGATGAAAACCTCAAGCTTTACATTTTCTAGAACCTTAAAAGTAAACTGTATCATAAAGCACAACGTTAAAATTAATTAGGAGCTCAGTAAATGGCTGAACAAAATAGCACACTGTCTCATATTCTATTATGCGCTTGAAAACTATAACCCATTTCGCAACAGAGTCCCCAAAGCACATATAGCATTCATGCGTTTTTATTATTAATTCTTTCGATTTACGCAGAAGGTTTGAACGGGGAATATGATCGACAAAGAGACTTATATAAGAAAATAAAGAATACATTCACGAAATGAAATCATAAGATCGTAACAGGATTCGCATATAAAGAAAATATTACGCGCACAATAAAAGGATTACAACTGATTGGTTGTGATAACAATTACGACATACTGTACGTACATTCTATTTTTTTATTGTTTGACATAAAACCATTCATATTTGTGGCCTTAAGCAGTTCACATACTAGTTTAAAATTAAAAGAAACACACTTTACCCAACATAAAAAGTTATTTAAAATTTAATAGACTTCAAAAATATTAACTTACAATTATGAAATAATATTTTTAATTTAGACACTAAATATATTTTAAATGTTTAAATAACTACACTATTATTTACACTATTGTTTGAATAAAATCAAAAACAAATCGCATGACCGTCACGCTCAGATAGATATAAATGTATCGGAGAGTGATGGTCACGCGAGTTCGGTGCTTTTTTCCCACGCCAAAAGTGCCTAACGTGCATAAAGAAGTTATCACTTAAAAAAAATAGCACGTTTGGCACCTATTTTTGTTTTTATTCAAACAATAGTGTAAATAATAGTATAGTTATTTAAACATTTAAAATATATATATATATTTTCAGTGTCTAAATTAAAAACATTATTTCATAATTATAAGTTAAAATTTTTGGGAGGAGGGTTGGCTAATGTGGTGTTAATTCTATTAGATGACACGACTATCGATATAAAATTAAAAGATGGAAATGGTTATGAGCCAATATTTTTAATCCTTTTAACATTTGTAGTTAAGGTGACGTGGAATGACGCGTGTTACATAAAATGTACATAACTTACTACCACAATACTCGAAACTGCAATTATAAATTTAGGCAAAGTCTATTTGCTAATTGTCATGGCCTTGCCATAGATAAGTTAAAGATAAGATAAAAAATTATTGCCAAAGTTCTTCTGATAATAATCACATATGAACATATTACATAGAACACAACTTACGAGTAAGAAGAACTTGTTGATGTCAGGTTTTACAAAGGCTTCCTATACTATGCTTGGCCTGCCACGTAAGAAGACTTGAAATTATCGATTACTACTTAAAGAAATTGACAGTATTCGAACAAAATATTTTAAAATAAAATCATAATAAACATGCAAATTTGAAATTATAATATGAAACAGAATGGAAGTAAGCGATATAAGGCGAATAATTGAATAGAATTAATGATAATTTTAATTTGAAAAACACAAAATTATATAGAAAACGAACATTATTTAAAATCAAGGCAAAGATTTCAAGAAGCTCTCTGTATCGTCGTAATTTTTTCTTATAACTACTTTGGCCTCGTGCGGTGATGTATTGAATATTTGCACTAATTTTTGTTGTAGAGGTAGGGTTACATAATGGCACAGAAACGCCTGGCAAATGTAGTGTTTACCTTAGTGAGAGGAAGTTTAAAGACCCGTTTCGTGATCATCTCTTCATAGTCACTACACTTTAGTACTAGCTTATGTGTTATTAGTATAATTGTCATTATGTACACTGAGCAGCTGTGTTTCGCTAAATAATAAGTTAGATCCCAACAATTTTTAAAATAACCTCCTTTATTAAAGTCGGTTAAAAAACCTCACGATCTGCGGGTTTACCAAAATATGCTACATCTACTGCTACAATCATCTAGTTTGTCATAGAGTAATAATAATATGATCATTGCCGTAGCTCGTATCGAATGGCCCTTCAATATTATTAATATTTGGTTCTCGGGGTGGATTCGTATTGTGAAGTCAGTTTGATTACGACCATTCGGATATTGTAACATGCGCTCTACAATTCGATTAATGTTTTAAGATGTTTTCTCTTTGAAACAACACCCGTCGCTCGTGTCGGTTAGCCAGACCGTTACACTTACACGTATTAGTCCATATCGCAAAGTACTGAACTGATTGACTTGAAATAGTTATTGCTCCTCAAGACGAAGTATGTGAGCAAATAAAAAAGAATGGTCATAATCCAATTACTAGTTTCGAAAAAAAAAGTGGACAAACAAACATACACATCTAAAATATTGTATATTTGTTTGAAAGCCCTTATAGATTGCCATTTGTGAATATTTTGCAGTTCCAATAATATTAAATACATATGTGTCGAATTGATAACCTCCTTTTTTGAATTCGCTTAATGAAAATCTCTTATTTCAAGTCGGTTAATAATATCCTTACACCGCGATGATATATTTCTATTGTATGTTTGTAAACATAGATGGTCCTATACCATAAGAAAATTAAATAGATATTAATAGCTTTTGCTCACGGCTTTGCTCGCTTTATAGTTATTTTTCTACCTCTTAGGAACAGTTTTTTTTCTAGATAAAAATTAACCTATGTCCGTTTCTGTAATCCTGAAAACGTGAAGCAATATTTTATGATAACCCAAAAAACTCATAATAAATAAGAATTAAGGCTTATAAGCATAGCAAACAAAAAAACTCGCATTCGCGTTTATAACATTAGTTAGCATTATACTTTATCTAAAAAAACGTGTTACTAGACACCGGTAATCGCATCAAATCTTCGGGATGTGTGTTTGTATAAAAACGTACATTAAAACAATTCCGTTTAATCGTATAATATAAAAGACAAAATTAGAAATGACTAATTTAAAACATTAATGAATTATTGTCAAAATAAGTCGTGTACTACGAATCCAGTAACTTAGTACACAGTGTTGTGTTAACTCCACGTTATTTATGATAGCTCGCCTTTAAGCCTCATTGGCCCTTATTTAAAAACTGGAACGTTAAATATGGTCCCCAAATTACAACTTGATATCGTCCACAACCGATCCGTTCCGTGTTGTTCGAACGATTTATTTAACAATTTATGGCGGGTGGAGAATCTGAGTCGAACTGGATTTATTAAGGTAAGTCCCGTAAGAATTTATTGCACTGTTAAACAACTAAACATCGAATGAAAGAAACCGTGTTTTTACAACAAATATAATAGACTCGTTAAAAAGGGTCATTGTTTTTAGGACACTGTTTTAGTCACTGACAATTTCTGCGATGAAAGCTATTACTACCGCTTAGTAATTAAGACGCGTCGCGGTTTAAAGATTAAAATACAATGTATTATCATCGCTATATCGGTTCAAATTTACTTTGAACTAGTTTAAGCATTAATATATCCAATGATATTCTATTATAATGATTAATCAGTATTTTTGGTTAATAAAAACTAGTTACATTGGAAGAACAGAATATGGCAAAGTTTGAGAAGTCATAACTTTGAAACAAAAAAGTCTCTGGGTTCTACACGAACCTTGGAGTTTTTAATCATAGTTTATGAAACAAAGTTTTAATTACAGCTCTGTTCCCGCGTGGCGATCGTTTCCAAGGTTTAAATCCTTTAATTGGAGACCTTCGTTAGCTATAACAATTCTCTTCAGTTTTTTCCTTACAATTATTGTTGGCGAAGATCCCTTTCCTATTCTGTTTTGTAATCCTTTGTAAGATTTTCATCTGTAACAATTTGGAAATGAATAAAAGGGCATTTATTTTTTGTTCTCCAGTTGGATACGATTACTTGTTTTTATACAATATTTTATTACTTTTTGCGCTTCATATATTTTATATGACCGTTTAAGACGTTCCATAGGAATCATATTACCCTTTGTTATCCATTCTATTGTCGAAGGCTGTATGATCTTTATTTAGTCCCTGAAGGTTGTAAGACGCTGACAGCAAATTAAAGATCCTAATAAAATCTGTCCGTTAGTTATAATCGGAAAATATGTAGTAACAGAACAGTTATTTCTTCGTTCCCTCATTCTAATTATTTATTGATTTATAAAAATTATTTTGTAGTAAAGCTATGATTTCTTTGGTAAAAGATATCTGCAAGTTAATTCACCAATATCTATGTCTTTTAAGTCTATTGAGCCAGTGATATAAGTTTGCATATATATTTTGTTACGACACAGAGTACGACCGAAGATGGCGTCAGACACTACGATACCTGACCATAATTCGAGATTTAGGGAATCTCGATCGACACCGCTAATTAACTTTATGCTTTGGTAGTTTATAGTTTTTTAATAAGGACCAGAGAAGAATCCAAAACGCCTTGATTAGCCCTTTATTCAGTAAGAATACCGACGTCATCCTACCATTATAACATAATGAGCGCAGCTAGCGATGTATGTCCCATGTTGCCAGTATATACTTGTATTTGATTATTAAAATTGTTCCTTGTTGGTAGCTGTTGAGAGATTAATTTATAATGTACAGCATGTAGGCGTTTACTACCACTTTAACTGTCGGGAAAGAAGACATGTATATCTCCATATCATTTTTGTTATACCATTAACTAGTAAACAATCGTACAGACTGCGTGATGGAAATCGGTTCTCATTGATTCTGGTACTTCTTAACATCCTTGCTTGCGAGGCAATAATAATCGTGCTTACGAACATTTAAGTTAATGTTTGCAAGTAGCGGTCGGCGCCCGGCAAGAGAAGGGAATCAAAACGGTAGGTATCGATATTTTTGTAGGGAATTATTTATCTGTAACAGAGTAAGTACTCAGTTATCTGTGCCAGTAGTGTCGCTTGCAGCTTGCGTTTGCAGTTTGCGGTTGGCAGTCCGTCTTGAACTTGTACGTTATAAAAAATTCTATGTCTTAGAACTAAAACCACAGAACGCGGGTAGTAAAATTTTATGATTTGGATAAAATTATTGGATTTCGTTAAATTTTATAAGCTTTTAATACACATCTAAACAGTCTTAATGTGGCAAATACTAAAAATCTAAAATAAATAAATAAACCAAAAGTGAAGTACGATAATTGCAGTTCTGGATTAGGGATGGATAATTTACATTGATCCTGAGATAGGTAGTGTGCCATCAATACAGGTAGGGCTGCAATTAGTTCCCCGGCCATACCCCGCACGGGATATTTATTCCTTGCCCGTGTTTACTGATTGCCGTGCAGATGAAATAAAACTACCCTCCTGCATCGATTTGCGGCTAGCGAATTAATTGACTTGAAAAAATATTTGAAGCGAGGGATTTAACAAGAAAATTGAATTTCCAGAGTTGAAACTTTATAAAAGTATTTCTGTTTTATTTTATTGCTCTTTCTGAGTGAAATGTCTGTTAGTGATTGTTTTTATTTAATAAATAAAGCTTATTCCCCTCCGTTCAACGTTTTCATGCCTAATACCTCTGATAAAATTGTTCGTCTGGGTTCAGAGAAGTACGTCTTACGCGCGCACCCCGCGAATACGCCACGTCTCAACTCATCTAAAACTACAGTCAAAGAATACGCAGTCGAGTTAATGCCTCTAATTTTTTGCCTTGAAATCTGGAATCACATTTTTAGGGTTAATAATTTATATAGGTAAATAAACAGTTTCAACTTGTATTTTACCGTGCTTTGTTATGCGACTATGGTAATCATCCTCTTTATACAGTATAGAAAAGTTAGAGTAACTGCATATATATAACAGAAACATTCTTAATGGCAACACTTAAGATCAGTTTCCCTGTACAGTAGTTTTATATCTATTTCATTAAAAAACATGTTGCCTCTAGAAACATAACAAATTAGCGCTGTAAGAAAAATAATTTTTGTATGAATGGATTTTTTTATTTTGAAACGAAGTTGAAACTGAAAAAACTTAGACACTTAAAAAGTAGCAGGGTTAATCTTAGCACCGATGTAAAACCTTTTGTAAGTTAGAGGGTTAACAACAATAATAGTAATGTATGATTAACATTACTAAGTTAAATTAAAAAAATATAAAAAGTAGCAGCAGCATCCCTCATGCATATGAGAACATCTAAAGTGGTCAGTTGCAAATATTAAGACACATGCACAAAGTGACAGCTGACACGGGGATTCCGTGACATGGGAAAGTAGGGATTTTAAAAAACCGTGGAAAAACAGTCTGTTCTACTACACTACATATGTAACTACTTTATACGTAGCGTAATACACTACATAAGTTTTGTCGTATGCAAACTAGATATCGTAATATTGTGATTTGAAGTGATATCCATAAACTCTAAGCAAAAATTAAAAAAACTAATTTGGGGGCATGTAAAGTTGAGAGAGAAAAGGAAGTTCGATTTTGAAATCCCACTAATATTATAAATGTGAAAGTTTGGATGGATGGATGGCTGGAGGGATGGATGGATGGATGTTTCTTACTCTTTCACGCAAAAACCACTGAACCGATTGCGATGAAACTTGGTATGTAGATAGGTGGAGACCTGCACTAACACATAGGCTACTTTTTATCCCCATATTCAAACGGGATCGGGACTTACGTGGGTGAAACCGTGGGGCGCTGCTAGTTCTAAATAAATGAAAATGTCCCAATCCGCAAAGAAAATAATGGTTGCTGTATTTTTTACTAAAAGAGGAATGTTAGCTATGGTTGTGCAGGTAAGACTGTGACAGTTACTGCTGCATGGTATACAGAGGAATATATACTCCAAGTATTAGAAGCCTTAAAAAAAGAACGACCAAACTCAAGACTCGATAATTGGCTTTCATTTATATTTGTTACAGGGGGTAAACGAGCAGACGTGTCACCTGGTGGTAAGGGACTACCGTCGCCCATGGACACCTGCAACTCAACTGCCGGCCTTTGAGATGGGAGTACGCTCTTTTCTTGAAGTTTTGAAGGTCGTATCGGTCCGGAAATACAGCAGGCGACAATTTGTTCCACAGACTGGTTATACGAGGCAAAAGTGTCTGGAGAACCCCATCGTGGTGGATTGACAATTATCTAGGTGATGGAGATGATAGTTTTGTCGGGTTGAACGATGGCGAAACGCTGCGACCGGTTTAAGTCCGAATGATTCCTCGGAGCGCTCCCCATAACAGATGCAGATGCGGTGATAGAGAATGCAGAGTGAAGCTACATCTCTACGCAACGCCAAGGGGTCAAGCCGATCTGAAATATCCTGGCAATCGATTATTCGAGATAACGCCCCTACGCATCGAGCCGACAAAACTAAGGACTATTTGCTCTTTTTAATATACATAAACGACCTTCCAAAAGTGACAAAACACACACATACTCTAATCATTAATGTACAATTTATAATATAAGAGATTTTGAAAATGAGATTACTAATACAATAGTTTCTATAGTTAAATAGTTAAATAATAATAACCTCAAAATAAATATAGAAAAAACCAAATTAATTTTGTTTGGTCAACGATCAAATAGAATAACACAAGTAGGCTCAACTAAATTCTTGGGTTTAACAACAGATCAAAAATTATATTGGAAAGCACATACAAAAGAATTAATCAAACGCATTAGCAAATCGACCTATGCACTTTATAAACTAACCGTGGTCGTCAGAGTGGATGCTTTAATCACAGCTGATCATGGTATGGTAGGCTCAATATTGAGGTACGGCGTGATGTTTTGGGGCAATTCTACCAACAGGGAAAATATTTTTAAATCACAGAAAAGATGCAATGTTTCTGCTAGAATATCAGGATACATGTAAACTATATATCATTAAACATAGAATATTAACAGTACCATCATTATACATATTAGAAGTTGCTATATTTGTTAAAACCGAACCAAAACTCTTTATAAAACTATCAAACATCAACCACCGAAGTCGACGAAATTTGAATAGATTGTGTTTAATTAAGAAGGTCCAATATCGCACTCATGCATAAAAGTATATTTTGCATTGTGCCACTTATATTCAATCATATAACGCAACAATTCAAAGAATTAAATTTAAACCTCTTTAAAAATGCCTAAAAGTATTTTTAGTTGATATAGCATATTACAGTATTTCGGCATTTTTCACGGATAATACAAATGCTATAAAATAATGATAATAAAGAGTAGAATGTATTTTGCGTAACTCATTAATAAAACAATTAACATGTAAAGTAATATATTTACTGCTTTTCAAAGTATTCTCCATTTCATTTAAAACACTTTTTCATTTGGTCAAACCATTTATGAAAACATGAGGACCATTGGTCTAGGGGCATGTTTTTCACGTGCTGGTTGAAAGCTATCACGGCCTCTTCCAGCCCGTAAATGTCATACCTCTTATCAAATCTTTAATTTTTGGGAAAATTATAAAAAAGCGTATGGTGCCAGGTCTGGACTATTTGCGGGATGGGTTACTAGTTTTACCTTTTCAGAAACCAAAAATAACTTTGTCTTGTTCGCGGTGTGCACCGAAGTATTGTCATGGTGCAATAGGATGCGACTTCTTGGTCGTTTTTCCCTAACTTTTTCAAAGACACAGGGCAAACATATGGTGGTGTTTCACTCAGCATTAACTGTCTTTTGTTCTTCAAGTGAGATCGTGAAGACAGGACCCGTCCGGGAGAAAAAAGAAACATTTTTTACCTACGTTTCTCGCCTGCCTCAGTTTTGTTAGTTTGCTGTCACCTTCGAACACCCATACAGAGGATTGTTGTTTTCTTTCCGGCATGTAACAATATATCCATGTTTCATCTCCTGTCATAATATCATACACAGCATTTGAACGCCCGTCGTACTTTAACAACATTTTTTTACACCAATCAACATGAGTCCGTTTTTGTTCTGGGGTGATTTCTTGAGAAATCAAACTGAAACAAAGTTTTCTAACCTTTAAATGTTGATGTAAGATTTTTTAAAATTTGGTTCATACCAATCCCCAAATGTCCCCGAATCTCCTCATAGGTGATACGCCGGTTTTCTTCAATTAGTTGCCTGACGGTAGCCATATTTTCCTCAGTGATCGCAGTTGAGGGCCGACCTTCACGAATTTCATCATGGAGAGAAACACGACCACGATTCTGCGTACCAACGCCTTACGGTGCTCAAATGAGGTACTTACCTCCCAAAAGCATTTTTAAGACGAGCAATGTAGTCTTGTGGAGTCAGTGAACTTTTAAAATCATAAAAAATCATCGCCTTAAAATCTTAAAAACAATTGTATTATTGCCAGTGGAGACTTCTTTGAAAAAAAAATCACAAAGTACGACAAAACTTATGTAGCGTCCTAGTACTTAAGGGTATGTTCCAAAATTTCCACCTTCCTGAGAAATATAGGCTCGACGACCTTAATACGAGTATATACAACAAAAAGAAATAACATTGGATTTTTCTACATGAATATTATCATAACACGTAGTATGTCGGTTCCGATTGCAGGCAGACCCGGTTAAACTTGTGACGCCACGTCAGCGTGCCCGTAATTGAATCTTGCGGGTCCGACGCGCCCTGACCGCGCACTGCGAATGCTTATGAAAACTTGAAAATGAATAGGATTATTGAATGCTTTTATAAATAATGACAAGAATTCGGTGCTCATTAAAGTACCTTTACATAAAAGTATATAACTAAAGCAATGATTACGGGATTCCTTTTGATATTTTTGATTCCTTTTTTTGGTAAATAAATCTTATCACTAGGTGTTTCAATGATGTTTCGAATGTTTGGGGTCGCGGTACACCAGTGTTAAATATTATTACTGGCGTAGACATTATTGGTATTAAATTATTACTGTATCATAATATTAAAATAATGGCGCTATCTCAATATTACATTCAGTTATATCGCTTCAATTGTCTTTTATTAGTTTATATCTTTGCAAGACGAAAATACATAATCTATACTTATAATAAATCAAAAAAAAAAAATGTAGCGGGGTAAATTCTGTATATTAAATATATTTTAAAAAAATCGACTAAGGGGTATTACGATATCGATACTGATGCCGAATATGCGATTCAAACAATTTTTGTCTGTCCGTCTTTCTGTCTGTCTGTTTTTATGTTCACGATAAACTCAGAAGTTTCTGAAGGGATATGCTTGAATCTTAATATGATAATAGTTTGAGTGCCTGAGCAGGTTATAGTTTACTTTTTATCCCGGGTTAAAGTGAAAGCTATAATAACATTTTAACGTAAGTAGAATATATATGCTTATTTCGAAACTCTGTACCGCGAGCATTTGGCTTATCTTTTATAGTGTACGCTTTCTACTCGGCCGCATGCCAGATCGTGTCCCTCTTTAACTCTCTCTTCTTTTTTTGCACTTTTTTTTTATATTTGCTTTAATACTTTTTTTAACACTTTTTTTTAATATTTACTTTAATACTTTTTTAAATTAGGTGATAATACCTTTTAAATACGTGATCACGTTAATTCTCGTCAATATAATTATATTAGAATAGAATAGAATATTTATTTAAAGCATCTATGACTCAGTTGTTAGTATAACTTAACACTTTGTTAGTATTATAGTATTTTACTATATTAAATGCATGGCTGACACTATCGCCAAAAAAATTACATCTAAACTGAAATATTGACAGGTAACCGTTGGTTTTTTTTTTTCATTTTCAGACCATTTATTTTCTATTCGGTTACAGTAGTGTAAAATCTTATGTTACACCGTGACTAACCAAAGCTCAGGAGCAAACATTTATTATATATTATATGTTGCGGGGGTGGAACTTAGTATTGACTGAGAGTAATATGTTAGGTATACCGAGGGGGCCCATAGTTTCTAGAAAGCGGCACTGACTGACTGACTACAGCAAGAGTCTCCCAATTAGGCGGACGAATCGAGACGTTAGGTCGTCACAGTTGTTTGATGGCGATTTTCTGCGAGGAGAATATCTCGCGCAAGGAGGAGGTGACGCTGTGGATTCGCACCTATTTATTTTGGTACAGTTAAACAAAATCGTAAGTTGTTTACTTTGTACTCATTTTAAAACTATAGCAACTATTTACTTACTTACTTTTTAGTAACATTCTTACACTCAAAAAAATAAGCAGCCCCTATATAAAAGACTTGAATCTTATTCAGAGATAAGTAAATATATGAACAATAATAATATATAAGATACCATAAAAACGTTTAATATTACATACATGTACATAACTATGTGTAAGCGATACGAGCAATGAATATAATTAGCATGCGAGTTCAACTACGCAAAATTATTTAACGTTTGGTCCATTACACGGTAGGTTTTGCTATCAGTTTTGCCACAATCAAAACGGTGATTGACGAATAACCTATCGTCTAATGCAGTGATTGACGGTTGCATGACGATATTATTCCAACGAACATTCGTCAATCATGTCTTTTGGTAATGATTGACGTTGCATTAGCGTCTAATGGACGCCTTACAGTGAGTTTGTTATATTGTCTGTGTTTGTTATAGTATGTATAATGTGATATATTGCTGGGAAATAAGATTCCACAGAAAATGTTATAATAATATTACTCTTTGTGTTCATGATTCGTATTTATTTGATGACAATACCATCTCCCGGCAACGAAAGTGTCATATCACAAAAAAGTGTCATATCACACGTTAGGTACGTTTAACATTTTTATAGCATTGAATACCAAATGTTGCATTTGGTCAGCTGTAAAAGCATTGTTATTAGCTCAGTGAAAAAGGTAAGTGAAGGAACAAAGTTTCCTTTTTCATTGAGCTGTTTTGTTCACAGGCATAAAAGTCGTGTCTTCTCGAAATAGCTATGTTTATATTATGACACTTTTTTGCCGGGAGGCGATATGTGTGGTTGTGGTAACTTCCCTATACGGCGATTTAATTCAGTGTCATCTGCAAGGGAAACTAAACCACGTACTAACCGCTTCCAATTCCAACTAATTCTACATCGTGCAATGAAAGTTTTTACACAAATTAGGTATAGAGGGATTCTATAACTTTGATCAAAATAATATTTCATGTCTATAATCGTAGGAAACTTATGTTGATTTCTCTCCATCAATACACAGATGGATCTGCGTATAAGAGTACCTAGTCGTTTTTATAATTTTCAATCTTCTGTACATAGCTCATTCAGTTTATGTTTGCGAAGTAGAATATTATTTATAAATCTCGCAAGTTCTTTCATCTTTGATCTATAGACTGGAAGTAAACTGGGTTCCTAGGGTGACCTAGATACTTGCTTATCTTAAAAGTCTAATTTTAGTATTAAAAATAATATTAATGTTTTAAAACCGAGAGATATCTAAAGCTAGTCCGATAACCATTGATTTAAACTTAGCTGGAAAAGCTAACAGGGATAGGAATTATGTGACCATATTTCTAATGCAGTACAAAGTAAATGATTTATTAAATGTTCTGAAGTCTTGTAAGCGGTTTCTGCAAAGTTCATGTCTAACAAAGTTTTAATGGAAATGTTTAAAACTACACTGTGGAACTAATCTGGCTCGACATGTACTTTTATTACACCCAAATAATTACAAGCATCTTTATCTGACTCATAATTGGCAGTAGTATAACGTTTAAACTACCAGTCTTCCAACCGGGTTGTTGCAGGGTCTATACCGGCATCGAACCATTTCCTGGGTTTCAAAAGCAGGTTTTCGTCCTCGTATCCCCAATAAGTCCCCAACAGACTTGTTGGGACAGGTTTAAGAGTTGAACGAGGTGGCGATTCTTACTAGACCGACTCAACGGCATGAATGTGTATTGCCTGTTTTAAACTGAATCTACTGCAGCGTGTTTTCTTTCTCTCGCAGATCAATTTGAGTAGGTACTAAATGTTTAAATGGGTTTTAGGTATACTGTAATGTTACACCTAATTTATGCAAGAACAATACAAATGCCTATTGTCAATTGCTCATCTTCGCCTCTCTGGTTACTATTTCGGTTAATTGACTCAGCCACACTCTGCTTACATTAAGCTTATAATATTATTTTGTTTTATTACTAGAATTTAGAAATGCCCGTAACTTTTTGCGCATGGTACAGCAATAATGTTATAGCTACATTAGTGAAAAACCAATAAAATATTCAAATTATTCTATTACAGTTAACTTAAAATATATATAAAACATAACATTGGTTTGAATCATACCTACCATTCTTTAAAAAATATGAATAATTCTACAAGAAAAGACGGATAAACATCTGTCTATTATATAGAAGTCATCTTTTCATACGATATTATTCTAACAAACTATCTTCTGATTCTAATCTGAAATCAGATTAGGACATGCGGTAGTGTGTCAAGCCATGTTCAAGAAAAAGGAACTGAAAGCGACGTAGCAGCTGTGTTATATTACAAGAACCATTTGGAGCCACTTCTGCCCGCTTAATAACTCATAACATGTTTAACATAAATACTTGAATTTTTGTTTATTCATTAAAACCCCTGAGTTTAACTAGAACCCCAAATTTCATAAATACAGCTTAAACAGCCATTGATATATTATCGTTTGAAAACAGGCCTTTTTAACTCTGACTGACTGACAAATAGATCAAAAACTTAACTCACTTCCCGATGACTTAGAAAGTTGAAATTTGGCGTCCAGCTAGGTAATTGTGTGGTACGACACATTAGTAGAAATTTACATTCATATGAGATTCGGTATTAATAGAATAGACTGTTTTATACTAGTACTGGCTACCCGGGCACGCGTTGCTGATGCTAGATAAACTGCAATAAAAAAAAACTATCCTATCTCTCAAGTTAGACCAAATAGTACACATTGCGGAAAATTTCATTAAAATCTGTTCAGTAGTTCAGGAGTTCATCGCGAACAAATAACATGACATGAAATTTATTTTTATATACAGGTATAGATTGTAAAACTGGGCGGAATGCCCTTTTATCATTATTGTCCCTGGTTGCAGAGTAATGCTTTCATTTGTGTATTACTTAAATGTAAATTCAATAAATCAATCAGCATATTCCAGACTAGAACCTTTACTTAAAACAATAAAAAATAAAATAGTATTATTTTAAGAACATATTATAAGCTAACAAATCAAAGTGTTATATGCCATTCAAAGTCTATGACAGCTTAATTTCCTTTGTATCACACTTTGGGCACCCAAATCAGTTAGCACTTGGGCGGGTCGGGCTGACCCTTATCCTTACAGAAGCTGGCCCGAGACGGTGGCAGGGGGTTGGATCGGTCGGATCTGGGGTTTTCGGTCCGCCGTATGGTGTGGTCGCCTGATGTTAGGCGGCCAAGGTGTGCAAGGGTTCTCGGAGACTTCCTTCCTAGGGAACACTGTGTGGTTTTAGTCGTTTTGATTCTGACATACTACTTCACCGTTAGCTCCGTTGAGGTAATGACCCGTGGGGGTTTCCACACGATAAAAAAATAGTCGCGTCGAATAAAACACACTAAAGGTGGCCGCTGACTTATTTAACTTAAATACGGACTAACTACTCAAATTGTACTTTGATACTTTTCCTAGCTTACCTTTAAAAATTTCAATGAAAAAAAGATCCTTCGGCGAGATTAATAGCTCAGTTTTGAATTAAGTTATGAAGAATATAAAGCGTGAATCAATGAGCTATGCGTTTGTAGTTACCTACAAGTTTTACTGTGAGATGCGATGACGTGGATAATAATAATTGTTTTTAAACATTCGCGACTTTGATACATATTAGATGTGTAACCCGGGACTTTATCGCGATAATATTTAAAAGGTACAATACCTCTTGGTCATCCGATGTTTCGATCGAATTGCACCGATAGTGATCACGAACTCACAAGTGGACTGATGAGAGCTCAGCGACGCCTCCGTAAAGTGCGAGTTTGAGCAGCTACCCGCACTTGGTCTTCACTATTTTTACTATTTTTATTCGTACTGTCGGTACTTCGTCACCTGAATGATGTCGAGGGTATACTCGCTGACGATAGCATTTGCTGATGACGGGATTCCAAGATGTTGATACCGAGTTACACATCTAAGAATAATAATAACGTTATAATTTTAACGTCAATTTTTTAACATTGAGACTAAACGACAACAACCACGACTTTAGTTTTTATTTCGTTTTAATAATATAACATAAGTGGATAAGTAGCCAGATATTTGTTCTTAGCTTCATAGACATAAGAACACCAATTTAGTTTGAAACTCCATTTTCCTTCCACTATACAGTACACATAATTCACTTGGCGAGAGGAAATCATAATTTTCTCCAATCGACTTATTACAAGAACTAAATTTGCTTTTTAACTTTGTATTTATAATGAGCAGTTTGTTATCATATTGCTCATTGAATATTCAACTCATCATTCATCTTTTGTTAACAACCGTGATATCGTGGTATTCTAGCAGTATATCTACTATTGTAAATAATATTAGATATTTTTTTTACCCCAAAATATAGAACTATACATGTTTACTCCTTTAATTTCTTCATAAAACTATAACATACATTATTATTAAATAACGTTTACTTTGCCGTAGGAATACTTCTCCTTTTCTTGTGAACACATAACGGGCAAAAGCACCAGGCAATTACTGACACTATTCGGAACGGACAGTCAAAATCATTGATCATTTTTATACGTACGAGATGTTGGAAAGTCTCCTACAAGACCCGTCATTATAATTTGGTTGGAAATACGACATGGCGGCCTCTCATAACTAGGTACTGCATCAGGAGACAACGTCTACCTCCTTCCAGTACTGGAGCTATTCCGAGAACACCACACTCGAGATTGTAGTGGAATGTTCAACGGAGGTGCAACAGAGGATCAACTTTGTGCTTCTAATGCAGGTAGCGTGAATTATCTCACGCTCGCTTCATCTTCTTTAAACCTAAGATTCCATGTGTACGGAAAGAAAAAAATACCTTGTTTGCAATAAAAACGTATAAAGTATATTATTGGGCCATTAATGTTAACGTACTGAATTTATTGTTGAAAATAAAAAGTTGTTTTACCTATGTTATGGAAACCGATCCGAGAACGGCCGAAAAAAGACTTTAAAAATAATGATCCGAATAAAAAGATTTTTACCATAATTGTCTTATTGTTCTTCTTGTTTTCGGTTGAAATTTTCTGACTCACTCCTTTGCAATAGATGTTTGAACTATCATATTTACCTTTTTTAATAATAATAATAATTTTTAACAATCTTTCCCTCCCATACTAGAGGAGGAAAAAAGTGAAAGTAATTTAATAGTGAGATGTATAACAGTTATGGCAGATATTGACATTAAATGTTTTGGCAACTTAAGAGAAGTAATCTAATGATGCTTATAAAGTAGTGAGACATATCAAAAACTTTGAATTAGTTTCAGCGACTTATTCGTAAAGAAGAACGCATTGAACTTTAAAACTTTTAATTCTGTTAGTCCAGCGTTCGCTGTCTTAAAGGCAAGACTCGATGTTTAAAACTTTGGATCAGCTAAATTCATGCAGTAATAATACTTTTAAAGCCAGGAAATGAAGAGAAGAAGCATGGATATTATGAAAGAGTAATGTGTAACTTACACCATAGGGACTAAATAGTATATGATATTGTTGAAAAGTGAGATTTTTCAAACCCATCCGTTTCAATAAAACTCAAATTATCAGCGTCGGGATGAGCGCTCATTTCCTTTGAGGGCACCTCTTTGTTGATCCCTTTCCTGTTATTTTGTGAAGATAATGTTTTGTGAGTGATGGTGAGATTTACTCGAGTGTTGTAATGATGTCATCAAATTTCGAGTATTAAATATGATTGCGGTATATTTTCCGTGTCATTGCGAAGCGATGCTTTTTGCCTTGCGTGCAAATTATTAATTTTTTTGTTTGTTTTATCATTTTCTTATATAGAAAGAAAAATTATATTTCTTAAGATTTTTTTTGCTAGGCTTACGCACGCTTAAAAAAACAATTTCAAAATTTTATTTAAACTGTTAAACTCTCTATATCTGTAGCCCTATGACTAGGGGTACACAAACCATAGCAAACAAATTTTTTTGGTTACAAACTATGCGTTGCGGATAGATTTTAATATATTTATCTTGAATTATCTTCAGACAATGTGACAATGAATTATCCCCAGGCAATAATGGTGACTGAACTAATTGATACATTGGCATTCGAGAGTTTTTCAGATTTTGTTCCTTTTTTAAGTACGTTTATGATGTGTTATTATTTTTTTTTAAGTGCCGGATGTTTTGTTGCGTTTTTTCCGAAATGTTAACAGTTATAAAATACCCATAACATTTTCTTAATTGTGGCAAAGGACAAATTTTAAATTATAAAATAAATATTTCGAAAAAGGATTTAGTTTGCGTCCAATCTATGCTTGTGTGTGAATCTGTAAAATATTTATGAAATATTTTTTTTGTTGTCTGTCTTGGGAGTCTGTAAGTTGTTTATTTTATAAGAAATTAAGTATACATCGTGTATGCGACATATATAATGTTTGCTTTGCTTTTTTTGAAAGTCGAAAATATAGGATTCAAAATAAAAAACCAAGGTTGATAACTAAAAATGAACACAATAAGGTAAGAAATTCTCCGGCACATCTGAACTTATAAAACAAGATTTACAAATTACCCAAACCAATTGGTGAAAGTCCTAATGGAAGAGAACCAGATGAATCGCACACTGAAACTTAAAATGCCTACGGACGGACAGATTAAGGCAATTAACAAAATAAAATTTACCGAGCACACCTTCTGTATGAGCCCTATACTATATTGAAAGTCCCTACAGACAGAAAACAGATTGTAGTAAAATAATCATCATCTGCCTACCCTTGTCCTAATTTTCACCCATTGTAGTAAAATAATAAAAAAAAACTGTGCAATATACCGCCCGTACAAAAATAGCAAAATCCTACAGCACCAAAACATTAACTGAAAAATTTCACGGATTATCATTAGTACTGAGGTGTATTTTGGTGTAACGTAGCTGTTCCCACACTAAGCCCGGTTTAGTTTACAATAACTGTACAATAAAAGGGTAAGATGATTGAATTTTCTAAAAGACTTTTAATGGGACAAAAACTACTCGAAAATTGGTTCTGAGCACATCCACTCCTCATTTCCGTAAGGTGTTGTTTTATTAATCCTTTTAACTGTAAAACTTTTGTTTTTACCAATACTTAACTGAATAACTCGTTCATTAAAATGACTAAAAAGTTTGAAATAAACCAAATGATTGATGATGAAAGTATGATCGCATGGTAGATTATTATTAACTTAAAAGATCCAAACAAGCTCCATTTACTACAGATTACAGTGTAAAATGCTATCCTAGCCGTTGCCAATATTTTTCACCCCTTTTCCGTCTTTAAACCTTCAGATACCGCTTATTGTATGACGAAGAGATTATGTTTGTGTTGATCTTACTAAAACTAGACGGTATTTACGAGATCAGAAATTGCGGACTATTTGCGACACGACTGACCCGCGAAGGACTATGGATAGGTCTTAACGTTACTGATATAGAGGTTATATCTGCAAGCATAATTATATACTTTTGAATAAACTTTAAAGTCAGTATAAACAATGCCATGTTTTCAATTATGTTATCTAATATTGGAGTCCTATTAATTTCTAGGTCCGGACCGGGATTCGGGATTACAAACAATTTTATTATGGAAGCCAGTAACACTGTTTGACTAAATTAAAATATAATCCGCCATCGACCATGTTAAACGCTAATAAAAATAAATAATACTAACATTTGAAGCCCAGATTCACTTGCATACATGTAATACTCATACTCGTACTCGGTCAAGATAGCAACAGCGGTTTTTTTTTTAATATACAAGAAGTTTGAAAGCGTATTTTTTTAAATTTTAGTTTATAAAAATATAACCAACATTTATAGAGAAAAATCTTTAATCTGTGAGCTTTATATACATAAGTCCGGCGTGTAATTCTATATAGTATCATATTTTCGGACAAATGGTTATTTTTTTAGTATTTTTGAGGCATCCTACTAATATTATAAACGTGAAAGTTTGGAGAATGTATGGATGTATAGATATTTGTTGGCTTTTCACGCAAAAAACTACTTAACCGATTGCGATAAAACTTAGTACGTAGATAGCTGGAGACCTGGATTAACACATAAGGCTACTTTTTATCCCGATATTCAAACAGCATCGTGATTCAGCGCAGCTAGTAATATAATATATCTCTGAAAAGAACAAAAATACATGTCATCAATCAACAATCAACAATCATTGTACAAAGTTAACAAGTATTTATTTGTGTTATTTAACACAAAATGTGGGTAACAAGACCAGTCCAATGAGTTGATAATTTGAATTCACGATCAATGTAATTAGTAAGTCTAGTAATTATGAAATATTGGTAATTGTATTTTGTTTAAAATTAATCACTAAAATAATGAAATAATAGTTAAGTACGTGGTATAAAAATGCCACAATTTTTCGATTTCGAACTGAAAATCATAAAATATTACAAATTAAACACAGTAATTTTTCAACCACGCAGCTGAGAGGCGGAAAAAAACAGCTGTTTCTTGCCTGTTAAATTTATTTTTAAGGACTATGACTAGTTTATTTTACATTATATCTTAATGTAAAATAAACTATCTATAGTCCTTAAAAAGCACTTTATTTTTTTATATAGGTACGATTATTACTTAAAAAAAGGCAAGCTTTTTTCAGGGTGTGGTCCAATGTTACCAAGTTAGTCCAATATTCCCGAAAATTATTGTTTTCAATAACGATATTTTATTTGTTTCAGACTGATGATCAACAGACACATGTTATCGCCGTCGTCGACGAAAGCGGCCTGGTGGCTTGCAACGTTTTTTAGTGTATTCGTTACTGGTGAGTAACCACTGATATATCTTTTCTCTGATTCTTATAGATGTTAGTTTAGGAACTTGCTTCTTGCTCTGGATATTTGTTAAGATTAACCATTACAATAACAATAACGGTTGGCCAATCAAACTTTCTACTTATAAGGAACACGGTTTTTCTATCGAAATTGTAAATCTAGCAACTTTGAACCATAACTCTTGAAAAATTCCTATGAATGTATCTTGGTATCTTTGTGCCCTAGGTAATACTTGGAAAGTATATGAAACGATTGTAAGAATTTTAAATACTTTTGCACATAATTATGCCTACAATCTATCTCAAACCACGATCGAAGTATTTTAATCGATAAGTCTAATTTTTATAGCGTTGCGCAGAAGTCGGTGTTGATCGGGATTTTGAAAAAAGGCTTAACAAACTCCTCGTTGAAACCTAATTCAGCTCAATCGATTACTTAACAAACTTCTTAGTTACTTGAACAAGTTGTCATAATTGATATGGATGTTTTTTGTAATTTTAAATGCTAAATATGTTATCTGATGTAAGAATGGTGAGCTATCTAATAGAGATCACGTGCCCTGTTTAAACGGCAAATATGTTAATTCGAAGTTTAGTAAGAAGTCTCGGTCCGCACCTGTTTCGCGCAACACTTAGGTATTAATCCCTATTAGTCTAGTTTACCTGTTTCCAGCTTAATCCAGCTGTAGTAACATACCTAGTATTTTACAACTCATGATACGAAGCCGATACGACCATATGTCGATAACTCTGTCTATTTATCACTTTTATGAAGACCAATATCAAGGAGAGAACTTTAAACGAAAGAACCTAAGAGTAATTATGATCTTTTTGAACTTCCGCGACTATACATATTAGATGTGTAAATTAAGTCCAGTTCATAAATGTAATAATCATGATTTGTTTAAATAGATGTACTAATTAGCTAGAGGTTACGTACAGTATTTTTCGTAACAGAGGTGAATGAAGTAAATCTCAACATTAGTACATTTCATTTCAGGTTTTAATTTTTTGAATTTTAATAGTCCTTTATATATATTTAAATATATTATATTAATTAATATATACATACATTTTCTTTATTTTTTTATTATTGTTTGGTAATACTATTGATTGATTTATAAAACTTCGTTGTTGATGCGGAGTAAACGTAAAGTTTTAGTTTATTGGGTTGTCTAACAACTTGAATGAGGGTATGTTTTTAATATTTAATATATATACTTCTTTAATGTCCACACTGTAGGTAGGTACTATAGCCGTCATTGTCACTTAACATCAGGGAAGAAGTACATGCGGTTTTTTGAGTAGTAATAATTCTCAGAATAGTACCATACTTGATCAGTACGTAACCCAATTATACAATGGTATATTTTCCTACTAATTGTTGTTTTTTATACTACTAGCCGTTGCCCGTGACTTCGTTAACGTAGAAATAAATATAATATATGGTATAAAAGGCCTATGTTTTTTTATGGTGTAGGGGGCAAACGAGCAGACGGGTCATCTGATGGTAAATGACTACCGCCGCTCATGGGCACCTGTAACTCGAGAGTCACAAGTGCGTTGCCGCCCTTTAAGGTGGGAATAGGAGAAGAGGGGGAAGGGGGAAGAGTGGGAAGAGGGGAGAGAGGGGAAGGACGGGAATAGGGGAGAGGGAAGGGTTAGAGCCTCCGGTAACCTCACTCACGCGGCGAAATGCAATACAAGCATTGTTTCACTGCCGGTTTCCTGTGAGGCCGTGGTATCAAGCGGAGTCGAGCCGGCCCATACGTGCCGAAGCATGGCTCTCTCACGTAAGCTATATGTGCTATACATCAGACTATAATTTATCTCTGTGATTTTTTGAAAATTTCATCCAGATCTATTTAACCGTTTTTGCGTGAAAGAGTAACAAACGTCATCATCAAGCATCCATCCATCCTCACAAAGTTTCGCTCCATAATATTAGTAGATAAGGTTTCTAATATTCGATCAAATTTCTTATATTTATGTAACTTTAAATTGTAAAAAGGCTTGTTTCGACTTGCTTATACAAAAAAAATTATAGTATAAACACATTAACTGTTTCAATCTATACTGAATCAATCTCGATACACTTCTTAAAAAAATTGATTGGTGGAACTCATTATGTATTAATTTGTTAGTAGTTAGGCTGTAGGGCGGCGGTAGTGCCTTCGACACTGCCACAAAGCGTTTCGCAGTTTTGATTCCCGCTCAGTGCAAATGCTACTAATATTATAAACGTTAAAGTTTGTGAAGATGTATGGATGTATGGATGTGTGGATGTATGGATGTGTGGATGTATGGATGTGTGGATGTATGGATGTGTGGATGTGTGGATGTATGGATGTGTGGATGTATGGATGTGTGGATGTATGGATGTTTGTTACTCTTTCACGCAATAACCACTGAACTGATTGCAATGAAACTTTATATGTAGATGGCTGGAGACATGGATTAACATATAGGCTACTCAAAGGCCGGCAACGCACTTGTGACTCTTAAGTTGCAGGTGTCCATTGGCGACGGTAGTCTCTTACCATCAGGCGACCCGTCTGATCGTTTGCCCCCTATACCATAAAAAAATATTACGTCCTAGAATATTATTATAAAAAATTAAAATAAAATATTAGCATCATCACTACATATTATATAACAAGTCAACCGCTGCGTCTGTCTGTCTGTTCACGAAAAAGTACTGAACGGATTTTCATGCGGTTTTCACTAATAGACAGAGTGATTCATGAGGAAGGTTTTGGTATATAATTCATACCCGTGCAAAGCCGGGGCGGAATGCTAGTGTTAAATAATATTCCCTAAATCCGCACTCCCTTCCCCTTTCGCATTCAGTGGATCTATTTTGCACAGTTGAGTAAATTCTTAAAAAAGTTTATTATTTTATTGGGTCCCAGTCGTGGTGATATCGTAAAGTGTAAAATGTCGTTAGATTTTATCTCCACACTGCTAGTGTTCGCTGCAAAGCCTACCCTTATTTAGAGTGTACGATATACGGTTACTCTACTACAATAGCTACTCAAGGTACTTAAAGGTTTTACAATTACAATAGAATTTCGTTTGTACGAAATATTTTGTCTCTGTTTCTGTAGAAAGAGCTTATATTTTATTTACATTTACAAAGAAAATATAATACTACAATCCAGTCTAACTTATCCATTCCTTAAGTATAGTCCTTTGAATAAATATTGAGATTCTACAAATGTTATTTTCTTTTATCTGTAATTTCATATCAGTGTAGTGATACTCAACTTATGGTTTTTTAAACCATTTTTTTACCTTATATGACAATAATATTTCGGGACATATTACATAAGGCTTTCTAGACTCAAACTAATATCTATAAGTAAGCAAGTACCGAGTAAGTACTATGGGTTGTAGAACAGGAATATAACTAAAAACAAACATATTATACATAGAAACAATCACATCAATGCAAATATTTACATTGAATTAAATCCGCGACCGTTGCAGGCAAATGCTTCCATGTAGGTCGTCATACCTATGTATAATGTTTTTGTAAATATCGGTGACAGTAGTCACTACACTAGAGAATTACCTACAGACGTACATTGTGTTATATTTATTCGTTGGGGACCGCAGTTGGTTAAGGTGGCACACTTTAAGAAAATTCAATATTAATTTACATTCGAAAACCGAATAGTACTTAAAAGGAAAAAAATAAAACAAAATGAAAATGAGATATTTTTCTCCAAACGACTTGGCCTGAGTATCGTGCAGTCGTGTAAAATTGAAATATAATTTAAAGTTATATGTAAATACATCTTAAACAAGATTCTTATTCAAAAGTAATAAATAGATTTATTATTCAATCTGTTTTAAGTTGAATTCCTAATTGATTTCAACACTTCACTTCACCAACCAATCAGAGTAGCTTAACTACTGCGGCTATTTTTGAAGTGAAAACTTCTTTAGCGGCGTTGGGCACATTTTGAAATGGGTAAAAAATGTTGAACTTTCAGTCAGAATTCAGGGTCATGTGGACCCTGATCGAAAATGTATGGAAAATGTGTCCGAGTGTAATATATTTAATAAAAAATATATTTTTAAGACGAAATCGAAAATTCTTAAGACGGAGGTGAGTTTCTTATATTTACATGTACAGCGTCAGAGAGACATGGAGAGGGAGGCAGGGAGGGAGTGAAAGTGAGAAGGAGGGAGAGAGGGAGGGTGGGATAGTGGGAGAGGGGAAGGGAGGGAGGGAGTGAGAGAGAGATCGAGGTAGGGAGGGAGAGTGGGATAGTGGGAGAGGGGGAGGGAGGGAGGGAGAGTGGGAAAGGGGGAGGGAGGGAGGGAGAGTGAAGAGAGTGGGGAGAGTGGGAGTAGGGAATCTAGGGAGGGATAGTGGGAGAGTGGGAGAGTGGGATAGTGGGAGGGAGGGAGGGAGAGTGGGTGAGTGGGTGAGTGGGTGGGCTAATCTAAACATTGAGTTGTGTCTCTTTATTTATTTATGTCACCAACTTGTTAATGTGACATTTTAAGTTCGTCGTATCGTTTAAGTTTGCACTTCTGTCGGCAGTCCCATGACTGCCTCTTTTTTTTTCAGACAAACTTTAGACACATTATGATTGTTTGAGATCTTACGTCCAAAGAGTTACATTGATTTATTTAGTTAACTATTTTAAATAGAATATCAAAAAACAAGCCATTCCAGTCTAGTGACAAATATTTTTACCATTAATTATACTTGCATGCTAGAGTCATGCCCTTTCAGTGATTTAAGTACATACACCATGTAGTTCATTTCAGAATAAGTATTATCCAGCTGCAGTACGTTCGATTACTCGACTGAGCTAGTCGAGGTATCTCTCTGTGTTAACCACATCATTCATCCAGCTCCATCAAACGTCTTAAATTTCTAATCAATCTAGCTATAATTCTTAAGATTTAAAATATCATTGTTATAATTTGATGTCAAGTTATAATATCAAATTAAGTTAAAAAATATCAACATAACAGTAGAATATAACAGTTTTCAACTCTAAAAACATCAACCAAATGAGTTACTTTATTCAAACCAATATCTAAAAACTAAAGGCTACATTTCTTTGCATAGCACAGCGATCGATTTTTACGTTTGAGGCAATGGTCTATTTACACACTTAACTATCTAAACAAGCACATACCAATTTATTTGTTTACATTAACACTTAGAGTTTTATTTGTTATACAGTATTTAAATATTTCGGTTGTACGTATACTGTGACGTTCGTAGATTATATTATATTCTTGATAGGAATTATTTTACTTCTAAATGTATATGCATATAATTCTTTATGTTTCCATATTAGAAAAAATACAATATTAATTTAGTAAAAAATAAAATAAAAATACTATACGGACTATTTTATATTTTTATTCGTCATAAAATTCCTCTGCATCATCGCCTACTGGTAGCGTTCTAATAAGGCTGGCAGTATCGCCACGTTAAATAATAACGCTAATTCTCTGTTCTTATAAGGCGCAGGTTCGGCCACATATGGAATACTGTTCTCATATCTATGCAGGAGCACCCCAGTACCAGCTTCTCTTGACCGCATTCAACGAAGAGCGACTCGAATCATTGATTACCACGATATTTCAAATCTCTATCGCCTACCTCTTCTCTATCGCCTGTATCATGGGGAGTGCTCCGAGGAATTGCATCGTTCAACGCGTCAAAACTTTCATCCCCATCACCTGCATAATTGGCAATCCACCAGTGCGGTTCTCCAGATTTTTTTTTGCCTCGCATAACCAATCTCTGGAACGAATTGTCGCCTCCGGTATTTCTGGACCGATACGACCTTCAAACCTTCAAGAAAAGAGCATACTCCCATCTCAAAGGCCGTCAACGCACTTGTGACTCTGGAGTTTGGAGCAGACGGATTACCATCAGGTGACCCGTCTGCTCGTTTGCCCCCTATAACATAAAAAAAAGAAAAAGCTCGCCTTCTGATCACGACAAGTGTCGTTCAATCGCTTAGCTAGTTCTTTATAAACGAAATGAGCACACGAATCCCATGACTGACGGACGAATTTATGTTTTTGAGCCGTTTGTGGTTATAGCACAAACGGCTCAAAAACATAAATACCGATTAAATTATTGTATTTACACCGTTTGAGGCTTCAAGTCAATTGGGTTCATGTACGGCTGAAATGCCGGCGGTGATAAGAGTACGACGGGTTATGTCGTTAATATTGGCATGCTGATACAAGGCCTGCGTTTTTGCTACAAGAAAGGCCATGATGTCCGCGACCGTCGACAGCTTCTCCACAGTGACAAAGATGCGAAGAAACACAAGGAGTTCCTAGACGAAGAAAAATGGCAAGGCGGAATGTGGTATCGTATAACAAGGTGCCTATGGGCGATAGATCTAAATCTAGTCTAAATCTGGCAGGCCACTACAGAAATAACCAGTGTGTTCCATAGAATTTTCCTCGTTTACTCTTCTGTGCCGTGGACCGAAGGCAGAAATGCTGGAAAGCTGATATCTGAAATTTTGTGAACGCCAAGACCACTCAAACGAACCGGTAAACATCCTTGGAGCCAGGCTCGGTCGTTCAATAGTTCAAAAACACATTCAAAATTTTGCTAAGAGTATTTTGAATAATTTTTTTCATTTTTTTCTTAAGTAAATGTTTTCAACCTTGCAATGATCGAAGTGAATAAGTATATTTGGGACGAAAAGACAAAAAATGGAATACAGTAAAAGCCGAATAGACATTAATTCTAAGTAAACGATCGTATTTACGGCTGACGTTTAAAGTTCGAAAAAATGATATAAGTTTACTTATAGTGAGTTTTCATTTATATATCTGACTAGCAGCGCCCCGCGGTTTCACCCGCGTAAGTCACGATTCCGTGGGAATATCGGGATAAAAGGTAGCCTATATGTTAATCCAGGTCTTCAGCTATCTACATATTAAGTTTCATCGCAATCGGTTCAGTAGTTTTTTACGTGAAAGAGTAACAAACATCCATCCATCCATCCATACTTACAAACTTTCACGTTTATAATATTAGTAGGATGTTTAGAGAACTATTTTGATGCTAATTGTAAGCAGCCAACCAAATCCTAGGGGCCAAAAATCCCCCAGATATGCGGGCCCTTATAAATAACCGCCCGGCAATATGTCTGGCAATATTGATAATAACTTTTTAAGTAATAATGTGTACTACCTATGTATATAAAAATCAGCATTCAGAATATAAGATAATAAGTAATAAGTGACTAATGATTTTATGTAACTTTAGCACCTGGTACCTGAACCGAACCTGAACTGAAAACTCTGAACTTATTAGCCAGCCAATAGCCAGCCCAAGCTAGCAGGTATGAATAACTTCAGAGTTTCTACTAATACTACTCAATACGATACATTTTGTTCATCAGAACATAAGAACCGCCTGCGGCCCTGGGATCTTGGTCTATAAAAACTATTTAAATAGTCTAAAATAATACAAAATACTAAAACTCACATTGATAGGTGCTTGCGTATCTCTGTCGGATTTGCTTAGCAACAGATGGCGGTCGATCTTCAAAATCTTCTTTAATTTCTCAAGTAAAAGTTTTATACATGCACATATATGTAAGTTATTGATTTCGTTGAGGATCAGTGTGCACTTGGCAGCAGCGTAGCGGGATATGTGTCAGCATTTATAAGTGTTTGAATACTGTAATAGATGCTAACAACAAAGATCCTCAACTTGTAAGTCACAATTCGCTTTTCACGTTTTTATTTTCTAATAATCTTTGACTTTGATATATAATTTGTTCTTTGTTATACATCGTTTGTTTGATATTGTGTTTTATCTTCTATACTTATATGTCCACTCTTATTGTTCATTCAATTTGTTACTTTCTATGAGTATCTTCAATGAAATGATTTTATTGGGGTCATATGAACACACAGGATTAAGTTCATCAAGTAAGAAAACGGATAAGTCCTAACAAAACTTGCGCTCTGAGGGTTTTGTATAAATTCTAAGGCCATGTTCAAATGACGGACGTTGTGCGCACGTTGACGTGTGTCAACAAAAACGCGCATTTTGTTCAAGTCGTTAACATACTATCGCGCGTTTTGATCCGACGCGCGGTTGACACGATGCCAATGCCTACGGCTCTCGCGCGCTTTGAGATCATTGATTTGCCGTAAGTTTGTTCACTTGAGCGCGCGTTTGACACCATTATTTTAAAAACTTTTACACGGGCAGTTGTGCGCAACTCCGCGTCAAAGCGAGTATTTTATTTCGGTGGGAATAAAAACTATTCGAGCCACTCTAACTCCCCGAAGAATCCTAGTAACCCCTTTACGTTACCGACGATTTCAGAGACTGACCCTGGCGAGCCAAGGTACTTAGCCCGGTATTCTGCAACCCCCTGCCATGTCCGGCAATAACTCCAGTTGCCGTACGCAGTTGACGCTTGTCCAGCCAGAGTAGCAACCTCGATAACTGTTGATGGTGGGAAGTATCGCCTTTACGTTTGTCTGCGTATCTCCTCATTTCTAATTCTATCACGCAGAGAAACACCACTCTATAGCTCGTTGAGCGACTCTGAGCTTACTTATCATACTATGGGTTCTAGGTACGGAACCCTAACATTAGTGTAGGTTAGGTTTATATTCTGTGACGCAAAAACGAAAATCACAGCATGAATGTTGCGGATGTAGTTTTCTAAGTGTTAGTAAGTTTTAAAGTACCTTGTACACTTTAATTAACAACTTGTTAACAACTCCGGCGAAAATAAACATCGGATAATTTGTGTCGTCTTTTGATCGTCTTTTTTTTTGTTTTCTTTCTGTATTTTTACACAAAGCTACAAATGAGGATATTTAAGAATTTTATAAGTTGTTTTAAGGTTCTTTTTGCTTTTATATTCTTTGAATAGTCAGCACAACAAAAGTTAAAAGTAAATGGTTTCTACTTGAGGTTTTGTACGCTTCTGACTGATAACTTAAAAATGCATGTTCAATGTCTTCACGGACAAACATTTTTAGCGTCACTCAATTATGAGAAATGAAAAGAAGAACGACACTTAAAGACATCTTATAACTGACTAGTGTTATAGTATTTGGATAAAGATATTAATAAAAAAATACTGAAATGTCATAAACAAGTTGTTATGATAGACTATGAGTTTTAAAAACTCATGACTGTTCATAAAAACAACGGACAACTGAACTTTGCGCTATTGTGTATATATATATATATATATATATATATATATATATATATATATATATATATATATATATATATGGAATATGGAGAGAGGTTTCAACAGTATAAGCACGATTTTGTTTTATTCTAGGCCTTATTTTTTTAAACTGCTACTGATAGTTAAACTACTTACTACTACGTGAAAAGTGACTTATAAAATTCACGAAGAAGAAAGAGACAAAACAATATTTTTATTGTCTCAGTCATGAGCTGGCTTTTTAGTCTATCTACTAACTTAAGGTCACTGACTCGGCACGGTCCATCCACGTCGCGGACACGGCCCTGGCGTGTGTAGATAGACCTTTAACCTTACAAATCTTTTATTTTGTCATCATTTGTCTGTCCTATGTATTTTCCTGATGTGTTATGGTTTTGTTACCAAACCAAGATAAAGATTCAGTTACTTCAGAGCTTTACTGGTCTGTGCCATTTCATGTAACAGGCGACACTGATGTTTCTGTATATGTAGCCATTGTAAGATTGAACAGCAACCCTGGTAGAGGCTATATGTAATGTACATCTATGTATCTATCTAGTATATAGTAGTCTAGTTATGACGCAGGTAATATAAAATGATACTTATTGTATTAGTTTTAAAACTTAAATTCATCCTAAGATCGGTGTTCAAAATATACCAGATAATATTCTATCGTATCGTCTATTAATTAAATATGAAATCAAATGCTTTAATCGTTTAGGGCATAGCCGTGGAAACCGAGAAAAATATTTAGCAAATTATGTTATGTCGCAATCACCGCTTGTGTACTTTTCGAGCAAATGAGCTTGATTCTGCTCCGAAAAACATTCTTCTCCATCCAGTCGTTACTTCTTTTATCGAATACCAGCTCGTATTTAAATAGCATTGTAGAAGTACAAATTCAGCTCATAACATGAAGCTTCCTTAATTTCTAAACAGTTGACACTTACGCACAGCGGCTGAACTTCCTCCGGTGTAAATTGTAGCCCTCACGTTTTGGCAGATTATACAACTCACGTATTGTAACTTTGAAGCTAAACATAAAATGAAGCACCGTATAACTTTGTTCTACAAAGCTACGTAAAGCGTATCTTATAAAGTTGCACTAAGCTCGATCGCAGCACACGTCAGATATCACGGCTCGTTTATGTGTCATCGGTCTTACGAACTTTGCACATTAATGTTCCTGCCCGTATTCCGAGCTACCGGTCTGCCCACGTACACAAATAGTTCTATATTTACATTATGTACTTCATTAGGTACTAAAAGCTACAGTAAAATATGATTTCATTTGTAAAATCGACGATGAAAGGGCATCTCTATCGCGGGAAGTACTCGTGACATCAAATGACGTCTCTTTGGTGTATTGATCTAAGTAATTACTTAAGGGACAATTACTTAAATAACCTGTGAGAACAAGACTTAGAACCTTCTGCTCCGTCCAGATAGTTAACACCAAAAAATAGGGTTCTATTTGTTTTCCAGAATACTTTCCCTCTGATAAGTAGGATCAAAAGTCTAAATGTGTACTTACTAAGAGCATAGAAATGGATCACACATCTATTATTTTACTCCAAAAGAATAGGTACATATTCAACTATTCCTATTATGTACCAAACAGCAAAGATAAACGGTTGCTAATCACAGATTGACACACTACAGAAGGTAGGGTAAAGCAGATTTCTGCTCGAAGAGGCTCGACATGAACTCGCTCGACTAGGAGCGAGTTCATGTCGAGCCTACCTCCTTTTTAAACTAATTATAATAATTTATCTAAAGTACAAATGTTTTAAGTAATATATAAGTATAAGAGGTTTTGTGGTACGCTTTGAAAGAAGAAAGAATGCCTGCTAAGTATATGGAATTGATTCATTTGTTAAAGTCTAGCACATATCTAGGTCGCTGGAAACATCGAACAATTCAGTGTATCTGTAGCCTTGCACCGGGTCCGGATGCTTTTCGGATTCCCGGGTTCTTCCTATTTTAGGCGCAGTACGGCACACCGTGTGGTTTTAGTCGGTTAGATTCCGACACACCGCCCCACCGAAAACCCTGGTGAGGTGACGGCTCGAGGGGGTTTCCACCCGCAAAAGAAAAAAAAATGGGATCGGCTTTCTTTTGAAGTCCGTACCTCTTCCTTTGTTTGTTGATAATGGATCGGACATACAGAGGAAGAGTAACCTTAGTACACGCTGTTTGCAGATGATATTGTTTTGGTTGCTGATTGTAGGCAGGCACCAAAACACTATTCCAGCCTGTTTTGGACCTGAGGTTGGAAATATGTTGGCTTGAAAATCAGCAGAACCAAAGCTGTATACCTATTCATTGATTTTGGAGGTCCGGCTCCACTCCTGAAACCATTTCACTGAATGAAATAGCGATACCAATCTGCTCCAATTTCAAGTACCACGACTCACTCCTAAAAAGCAATGGCGAAATAGAACGGACTGTACAGCATCGACTCAATAAAGGGACATTGGCGTGTGATGTGGAGGAATAAGCAAAATGTGGTGAAAAGAGTTTTATGCATTGAAGTTGATGGATACAAGAGTAGAGAACGACTAAAGAAAAGATGGATGGACTGCGTAAAAGAGGATATGGCTAAAAAGGGAGTAAGTATTGAACTAACGAATGATAGAGGGGAATGGAAAAAGAAAACGTGTTGCGCCGACCCCAAATAAATGTGTCAAAAGGGCAAGAAGGTGATGATGATGGCATTGAGTTGTTTAAAAGTGAAGCTAATAATAAAAAAAGCGTGTTAAAAAAAATACGAATTCTCAAAACCTTTAGAAAAGTATTTGAGATTTTTACTTATCTTATAATCCTAACTATCTTACTTTATAATATTATAAAAGCAAAAGTTTGTGCGGATGCATGTTTGTTACTCTTTCACGTAAAAACGGCTTACCGAATCTAGATGAAATTTGGGACAGAGATAGATTATGGTCTGGAATAGTACATAGGCTACTTATTATCTCGAAAAAATATACGGTTCCCGTTGGATAGATTTCACAACAGTTTCCACGCGAACGAAGTCGTTGGCAACAGCTAGTATCTTGGGTTTGTTTGTTTCTTTGAATATTAAGCTTTTACGTCTTTACTTGTCAGGGGTACGGAAGAGGACATACCAGTACTGTTCCCAAAGAATCAAGCCAAAGGTAGTTATAGATAACCATGCAATATACGAATAATATGCAAAAATATAAAGTAATTATAACATCTACTCAGGGTACTTTGAACCAATTCAATCAAATTAATTTTTTTCGCGACATCGACAAGTTGAAGCCCCTCCAGCCTAAGTAAATTAAATTTTAATTTATTGGAAAATTGGTGGAAATAGATTAAGTAGCTATTACGGAGTACCCTTGAATAAAATAAAGTAATTTGTTAATAAAGCGGGCTTAGAAACTTCATGAAACGTTAATTAGTGTATAGTTTATAAAATTACTAACAACCCAGAGATATCGTACATAATACAGAGACATCTTCAACAATCATCATCATATTTCAGCCAATTTACCTTAATAACCCTTAACAAATTATATATATTATCGGCTACTCTAATTTATACTTAAAATGCCACTTAATATGACGTATCAGGTGATCTGGTACGCATAAGAGTTTGCTACTTAAAGATTTAGATGCGAGAGTTAGCAGTCAGTGTGAATGTTTGATGGTTTTGATACTATTTTCAAACACATAGCATTTATTATAACATTTTTGTATCTTCAGTCAAATATTCCAATTACATTTTGTCCTTTACAGGTGAAATGCCGAAGCAGGTGGAGCAGGAACCAGAGTTTCTTCAAGCTCTGGAGAACCACACAGTGACACAGGGAAGAGACGTACACTTCACGTGCGTTGTCAACCATCTATTTAATTATAGGGTGAGTGCGAAATACATATTTATTAACCTCAAAGAATTTGAGTACCTTACACATAACAATATATAAGTTATGAACAGACCTAGACCTCTTTATATGAATGAAGAAACTCTGAAAGTCTACAAAACCTTTATGCAGACAACTATATTGTTTATATTATACCATATTTTCTGTTATGTTTGTCAAAAGATTTTCTTTTTTTTTGGTTTGACGGCTATTGACGAGTTTTGTGATCACTACATATTATAAAGCAAAGTCCTCCGCTGCGTCTGCCTGTCTCTCTGTTCGCGATAAACTGAAAACTACTGAACGGATTTTCATGCGGTTTTCACCAATAGATAGGGTGATTCATGAGGAAGGTTTAAGTGTATAATTAAATTTTTTATAGATCTAAAGGGAGCTAACTCAAAAAATTTCAGTTTTTGAGTTATTTATACCATCGAATTCCTTATCTCAATACCTACTGACCAATAAACCAGATTTTAAAATATCACCACTACCCGACGCTAGACTCAAAATTCACCAACACGGGCTCAACTCATAATAATAAAACAAATATACATTCATTGTTAAGCAAAAAGGAAACAACTACAAAAGTCAAATTTTCAGCCACAAAACGTAATTAAAACACAAGATTCCTACAATGTCTTTCTTCTAGCTGCATATAAAACTCCTGCAGTGCACAGGGACACAGTAATTAGTTTTTAGCCTTTTCTGAAATAACTGCATTTTTAGTTAGCTCCCTTTAGATCTAGGTGTGCGATATGTAAATCAGGTAAAGAAAAAAGAAAACAGTGGTACCTTTCTGTCCTGTTTGTCAACAGATTTTTTTTGTTTTGTTTATTAGATATCAAAGAGCTTAAGTGTGATAAACAATTATTTGTTTTTTTGTATAAAAACACAGACAAAACTGTTCAATCCCTTTTCTCCTGTGTTGATTAACTAATATTATATTTTTTTGATTTAGCAGCTATTGACGAGCTATTATCAATAAAAAAGAAAAAGGTTTTTTTTTTTATATATGTATATGTAAATAGGTAAAGAGTAAAGACAAAACAGTTCAGGACTTTTTTCTCCTCTGTTTGTCAATAGATTTTCTGTTTTTCTTTTGTTTAGTAGCTATTGATGAGCTTTAGCAGCAGCAGGAGTAGTAGTAGTAGTAGTAAAAAAAGATGTAAAAAATCTGAATTTCGACGGGGCTTTAATTTTAAAAGTGTAAACAAAAACATCGTATAAAAGTGTTACTCATATCTACTTTGAATAACAAGTTATAACAATAACTTATACCAGATATTCTAACAAAAATCGAAGAAAAAAATAGCCTAAATAACTAACAATGAGATTGATTTTATTTTTTATTACTGCGGTGCTGTCTATTATCACCAACCATTATCACAAAAAGGAATAATATTACCGCAAAATACAAATATTTTCTATATAATTTGACAAATGAACGAAGCTCGTATGTTTTGCTAAGGCATAATTTCATAAATCGATGTGCTTAGACAACAAGCACATCGATAGCTAAAATTGTCGTTATTGAAAAACAATCCGGCCACTCTAACGATATTTGACGACATTGACTGCGGTTCTATTTTTTTTAATATAACTGCTTAATGATAGTCGTTTATTTATGTTTAAATACACCTCTGATGGGTGTGTATAGACACTTTATTTTATTTTTATTTCTCCTTCCTTCGGGAAAATAAAGGAGTCAACACATTTTTTCAATGTCTCAGTATTCTTCAGTTACTGTCTCAATAACATGTATATAAGCAGATATGGACGGAGAGAATAGAAGTACCTGGAAAGTTATTATTTTAATGTGTCCGGAGCGATCTCAAAAGTAACGCTCTTCTCTGCTCTAGAAAATGGAGCAACTCTTTTTAGGGTTCCGTACCCAAAGGGACCCTATTACTAAGCCTCTGCTGTCCGTCTGTCTGACAGCGGGCTGTATCTCGTGTACTAGGTACACAGTTGAAATATTTGCAGACTGTGTATTTCTATTGCTACTTTAACAGCAAGTTATAAAAATAAATTAATATTAAAAAGGGTTACAGGGCCCTACACAAAAATGTGATTTATTCGGCGTGATTGATAAATATTCGTTTTATTAAATCATTTTCGTTCCCCTTCGTGTGCGAGTCCGACTCGCACTTAGCTGCTTTTTGATTTCTGTTCTCCTTTCTGAAATGCTTTTTTCTCTAGCACTAGCTCTTTTTGTCTTTTTTGCCAATTGCCACTAATTGAAATGACTGTTAAATAATAACTTGAAAACGACAAAAGTATGAATCCTAATATCAAACTAACAAATCAACCGTGAAAGTAGAATCTCTCATCAAAAGTTTTAAATAATAACTGGCTAAAGTAAAGTATAAAATACATTATTCATATATATAAGCATATAAAATGGGTCATGAAGAGAAATAGAGATCAGGTGCGCTCTTATCTCCAAAAGTGACTGAGCAATATAAAAAATATGTAGGTGAGGCCAGACGGCTTGTCACAGCGGAAGGGGTATTTTACTCTATGAATGTAATAATTAAAAAACATTATAGTAAGATAGTTAAGCAATAGGCAACTGAAAAATGTTGGTTTCAGTTCATACATATAAAAAATAAGTTTATTATTCAATTCACAGTTTTCATGACATTACGTCATCAGGTCATTAAAAACTAAGTAAATTGTGAATCATGTTGTAAATTTTCCAATATTTATTTATTTTATTAAAAAAAAATAAAAAAAAAAATTATCTCGTGTATTTTACTTAATATTGCACTGTGTTTGTAAATCTACCCAGAGTGAACTCTTTCATTCTAGAATTTTGTTTGCCATAAATCCCGATTTTTGTTCTGCCAAATTACTGAATGTGTAAACATCGATATAGAAGGCATTGTTCTATCTCCATCACCAATCGTAACGATAGTAACTCATTTTAAATTTGACAAAATTGCAATATTTTACGCTTTTACTGTGCACATGTCGTCATGACGAATGAGCGACATTGCGGTCTAGCGTTTTTATCAATTTACGTGTGAAAATTCAAAATGTAAAATTGAAATGCATTTTAATGCCACTACCCTAATCCTCTATTTGTAGATTTTGCTTCATATGAATTCACTACGCTTTAGTTATTCACTATACATAACTAATTACACGGCTATTTTTAAGGATTCTTGTATATTTTTGTTAAATGTGACATATTTTTATTGTTACACAATATACTTGGACGTCTTAATTTAATAGAATTTTTATTAACAACAATATTTCAAAACAGAATAAAATCGTGCGCAATCAATAACCATTTTGAAGACTATCTAACTATCACTGTCTTTCTGAATCATTTTGATCCATCCTGAGGAAGGTAGTTGGAATAGATTGGATGCGGAGCACAAACACATTAATTGTTTAACGTAGTATATGTATATGTAAGATATTTCCACTGTAACAATGTTGTACAAATATGTTATCCATCTAATAAATATTTAATACTAGCAACCCGCCTCGGCTTCGCACGGGTAGCAGAGACATCTTCAACATTCATCATCATATTTCAATCAATTTACACAAAACCTTAACAAATTATATACCTAAACCTTCCTCATGAATCGCTATATCTATTGGTGAAAACCGCATAAAAATCCGTTCAGTAGTTTTTGAGTTTACCGCAAACAGATAGACAGACAGACGCGGCGGGGGACTTTGTTTTATAATATATAGTGATATTGCTTAAAAATGAAAGTACCTACTCCATTTACTATATTTAATTTATAGATATGAATATTCAAGCAATATTAAGAACTTTTAAAATCTGACTGACTTGTTACTTTATTAATTATCTTTGTGATACAAACTTAAAAATTATATTTCAATTTAAACTTATTTTCACAGTAAATAGAGTAGGTTTGCTACAAATTTCATCAGAAAACTTCAATTTCAAAGGCGTGCTATATTTAAATCGTCCACTCGTACTTCACACTGCTTTTAAGATAATCCTTCTGAAGTTTTATTCAAGTCGTCATTCCTTGAATTTATGTCAAAGGAGAAGAAGGAAGGGCCTTCAAACATTTACAACTGTGCTCTTGCTTTGAAATACTTTTGTAGACAACAAGGAAAGACAATGAAACGTATGCTTCAATTGAAAAAAAGTTGCTAAACGCCTTATTCATAAACGCGTATTCATTTATCACGAGGGAAATCTTGCGATAAATGTAAATTAAGATGGAAGGAAACAAATTCGCTTAACGCGCCTGTTATTTCGCAATATAAGTAGAAGTTAGTCGCTAGTTTCATTTGAAAACATTTACAGCTTCATTTTATAACATCAAAAGCATTTAAAATAATAAACCAATCAAATATAGAAAACACACCCCTTTGAATTTCTATCATTTCATAGTATACGTCAGGAGTATCACTTACTAGTGATACTACTAGTAAGCTATTAACTCTTTTAAATCCAATCCAAAAAGCTTTCAAAAGATTACCTTGCATAGGTCTGCCGGTAGCGCAATGAATATAAAATAATTGCTGAGCCGACAGCAGTGCATTACGCTGCATATAGCAATATAACCTCTCACGCCAAGTTGTTTTAAACACAACAGTAGGCTGGATGTCCATCCCAGATAAGTCCGCTTCCAATTTCAGTGGAAATCTTGCTACTCTAAAAATTTCTCTATTATATATGTGTCATCAATCAAAAGATAGAATAATCGGTAAGCTACAATTGATGACTCAGCATGACGGCATATAAATTGAAATTGGAATATTATATTTTGGTACGTAAATATTTATACGATATTATTTGATTTCTACAGCAAATAGCCTAAAATAAATACAGTTGTTTGAACTTATAATAAAACAACAATGAACGTACGTTGACGGTGTAAAAACATACAAAACCTACAATAAATTAACAAAGTGGTCATGAATGACGAATGCGTTGACCGAATTCATATGTTGATTAAATATTACAAAATTATGAAAATCATTACCAATCTGATACATTGATATATGATATTTTTTAGATGATTGATATTTTTAAACATTGATAGATGCAATGTGTAGAATTTTACGCGAACTAAAACTATTAAGTAGTGAAATAGAAGTTAAGTTCAATCCTTTGCGTGATTTACATGTCTGACCAATGTTCAGCTGATCCAAACGCTATTTACTTTACCTTTTTTATAATTGATAACGTCGTGTATTGTTCAGAAATTAGATCACATAATAGTCAAACAAAAGAGAGTCTTTTTTTACCTAAGCATAAATATAGAATCATAGATATAAGAAGGTGATATAGTCTAGTCGAGAAGTGCAATATCTGCGAAAAATCGTTAGAAAAGACAGAAAATTATGGTCGATGGTTCATTCGACGCGGAATAAAATTATAAAAACGTCTTATTTTTATTTTTTTCTGCAAATAAAGTTTGCAATTTTTATAACCCAAAAACTGAATAAAAAGCAGGGCCTCAGAATTTTGTACATTACATGAAAACGGTAAGTGATAGCGCAAATCAGCAAAAAAACACTTAAGAAAGAGGGAATTGCTTAAAAAATATTTTAACTTCCGGAACCCAAGGCCTATAATTAATAATTTTTATCCGCCATTGAAAATGAAGCTCCGCGTAGCCGTTTACGCTCGAGCGCGTCACCGCTCGAGAGAGTATGACTCCAAAAAAAAATATTTTTTGAGTGTAAAATATTAAATAAGATAAAAAATAGTGTAATCTGGACTTAAAACGAGTAAAGTCCCGTGGCAAAGAATTTTTTTTCATTTATTTTTCAAAACGTTCCCATTGTTAATTAATACATTTTCCCAATGCTCTTTATATTTAAAAACAAAGCAAAAGTTTAAATAATTATGGTAAAAATCTGAAACTTTTTGGAAACTTTTTTATATTAGTACTCAATGAAATCGTAATGAAAAAGTTTATTTAAAGTTATTTATTTTATTAGTTACTAACTAATAAATATTCAAAAAGAAATCCAAAGTATTGTTGTTAACAACAATATTATGAGATTACTGATTTTATCTTCGAATAAGTCATTAATTTACTGAAATCAATTTTTTTATAACATTAAAATTTTTGAAAAGTACATTTTTTTGAATGTTTATTATAAAAATCAAATCAAGTATAGATGCGGGATCCACCTTAATTTAATGCAGTTGAAATACAAAACCGGGTTAAACGCTTACGACTAAAATTAACTTACTGTAAATAAAAAAAAAGCGTGTGGCACTTGGGGACTGCCGCGGTAAAGCTATTGCATAGCATTTTTTATCAACTAATGCAATTATAATTATTATTATTTTTTTTTTTTGCAGTATTTTTTTTTTCTTTGATATTAATTCAAGTTGAAAGTTCTTTTTACGCCACAATGCCGTACTGCTCTGTTTTACAGTGTAAAAATGATAGCAGAAGGGAAAACATTAATAATGGAGCTGTTTCTTACCATCGGTAAGTACAATTTTATATATTTTTTCAATAAAATCTTAAAATTTTATTTAACTAATAATTGACTAGAGATTTAAGCTAAACTCTTCCTTATGTTTTTCACATTAAGCTCAATTTGGTATGATCGGGTCTTATCAGTTTTCAATGTTATTCTCGAATATTCTATTCTACTCGATTAGTGATGTATTCAGGTAGGATGTTGGTTTTATCAATATGCATACTTTTAAACGTGTTATATTTACTTACTCTAATATTATAAATATTAAATTTTGTTTGTTTGTTTCAGACATATTTATAGTTATATTAGTCCTGGGTGGGAATTGAACCCACGAACTCAACTCAGCAGTCAGAATCGCTAAACACTATACCAACGGATCGACAATTAGACGTATTGCATTTTTGTTCATTGCAGTCAATTATGATTATTGAGACTATGTATTTTCTAAAAAAATAAATATGAATATAGTAACTAAAATCTACTACCAGAGATACATACTATGCCAAATATTATTTATGTAACCACCGTTTTGAATTTTGTTAAGTGTCTAATACAGTATTTATTATATATGATTATAATACAGATTCTTAAAATTAATAAACATTATTATGCAAGTACTTATTTTTTCACCTTTTTAATGTTACCTTCCCAGATATCCTTCAATTCATATTTTTTTATTCTGCTCCGTCCAAACAGAAGTTAGGCATCGATATTATTGATAATATTCTAAAATGTGCCACAACACTAAGTAGCGGTACACATCGAAGAATGACACAAATATCGAATTTATTCGTAAAGTGATTAATGTTATAATTGTGTGCATTTAGAATAACGCCACCTGTAATTGAATAGCTTGCAATGAAGTATTCTTACTTTCAAGATTACGAAACGTTGTAAGTTCTTCTTACGCTATGGCAAAATAACTATTAACATTACGCGTTAAGATATATTATCAAATGTGTGACTTTATGTATTGTAGGTGTTAGGTTTATTTTCGTTACGGAATTTCTTGATTCGGTCGCCGCGCTCAAAGCCCGCGATAAAAGCTATGCAATAGCTTAAAAAACACCAACAAATGTGAGTAGGATCAATTGCACTTTAAGTTTTCTTTTCAATAATGATTTATTACTACAAGTTTTTTATGGTATAGGGGCCCAAACGAGCAGTTGGTCGACGAGTGTGTTGCTAGCCTTTGAGTTGGGAAGACGCTCTTATCTTGAAAGTTTGAAGGTCGTATCGGACCGAAAACACGCAGGCGACAATTTGTTCCACGGAATGGTTGTGCGAGGTAAAAAGTTTCTTGAGAAGCGCATAGTGATGGAGTGCCAATTATCCAAGTGATGGGGATGGAAGTTTTTTGTTGCGCTAAAGATGGCGGAAAGCTGTAGCTGGTATAATTCGGACAATTCTTTAAAACACTCCCTATACTACAAGCAATAGAGAATGCAGAGTGAAGCTACATCTGTACGCAACGCCAAGGGTTCAAGCCGATCTGAAATATCCTGGCAATCGACGATTCGAGTCGCTCAAATGTGGTCCAGATGAAGAAGTTAGTACTGGGATGCCCCTGCCCAGAGATGAGAATAGTATGTGGCCCATATGCGGCCGAACCTGCGCCTTATAAAATTGGAGGCGATGGACCGGAGTAAAATACCGTCTCGATCAATTCAGCACACCAAGCTTCTTCGAGGGTAATTTGGTCCTATCCTCTAAGTGACCGCGAAACTGGACTGGGCTCGATATATCGATGCCAAGGCTGGCTGTGGCAGTAAAAGAAGTGCTCTCAAAGCGAGGTGTTACGACAAACGATATCTTTTAAGTTGTTGGTTTCGCAATTGGTTTTTTGTGTTATGTCAAACTTATTTTGAGATAACACAAAATACGAATTGTTGTTGATAGAAATACTCTTCAACGCAATAATTGATCTATTCTAAAGTCCATAATATATCTAACTATGAGTATAAGTTTAACTTGAAAAATTTTTTTTTGCATTCTAGAAATTTAATTTTGTACAGAACTGTAACTCGTGATGAGTAGTATTTTTCCTAACAGCAATTCTATGCATTAATGCTTAATATTTAATAATTAATAACGGTCGTCTAACATATTACGTGCTTGTGCGTTGCGTGGCAGTGGAATAATTAATAATAAGGAGCGCAAACTCAATACGTTTGCTCGTAATACCTTTGAATACGATTGCTAATGACCCATAATTAGTTTATATTGCTTAGTTTTTTTCACGGGTGCAAATACTAGTATCCAACAGTGTTACGTTGGTAACACTGATGGATGCCAGTATACCAGTATTTGCCTAAAAGATCGCAAGAGAATCTATATGGACCTAGAAGGATAATTACATATTTTATTTCATAGCAATAAATCCATTGCCTTGAACTCTTTCAAGGCTGCTGTTTATTAAATAAATGACAAGCTAAAACCTGACCCTACATTTATATTAAAAAACATATTCTAAATAAGTTTAACATAAATTTTAATAACAAGAAGTTACGAACAGAAGTATTTTTTTAAAATATATTTTAAGCTATGCGTTTATAATTAATTCTCATTAAATTGTACGAAGACTACACTAATAAATTCTCATACAATTATATATGTATACGTTTTGATACATACCATTATTATTGTTCACAAGAAGTTAAAGCGCAGTAGTTTTTATATTCTTTGAAAAGCTTTTTCACGATTTGGTTACTAAATACCTATGCCTATATCTAAGCGGGGGGCATGCATTCAAGGTTAAAAAACAGAAATAGCCTGATATTTAATATTAGGATTGTACGAAACTAGAGACTTCTAGGCCTGTGAAACATATAATAAAGTTATAATCACATAATCTTCCTTATCTTTTTATACCGGTAAGGTTTCAAACAAGTACGTTGCTTAATCACGTGCGTGAAACCTCTAGCCTACTATTCCATCTGCCGTCAATAGGCTATTTTGTATTTTTTTTCAAAATCTCTAATATTTAAGGATGTGTTGCAGACGTCTAACCGAGCATGAAATAAGTGGTCCATACTTGGCTGCATACGAGAAACTGAAACGAAAGTTCATCCATCACAACGTCCGTAATTTGTTGCGTGCCTGTACCGTTTTACTTTCCATACATCTTGAGCTAGAAAATGTATAAATGTATCTACACTAATTCTTTTTTAGCTATTCGTAAATTCAAGAGGTAGATAGTTTTTTGCGAAATAAACATATTTTAGAGAAATGTAAATACGTCGGCGATTTTCTATGTTCCATAGTTATAGTGTTTGTTCTCACCATTAAATTGGTTTTAGATTTACTGACAACGAATACATTTTGCTTTGCTCGGGTAAATACTATATACTGTCTCAAGATAATTAGAACAGGTTTTGACTCGTTTGAAAGTTCCGAGCATGGGCGTTACAGTGAATACTTGTGTTGAAGACTATATTTTTTCTTGGTGGTCTTTTATAAACTCTGTTTCTTGTTTTCTTCCCTTTACGACCTTTATTCTGCTAATGTTCTTCTAATCTACTCACAAATACAAAGTCGTTTTTGTATATGTTGTTTATTAATTCCTTATGCACAGTACACGATAGAATTTTCAAAGAATAAATTTAAAAATAAATTTATAGATCGAAGATTTTTTAATTTTGTAAAATGTATGTGTAAAAACACAAATCATTACTGTATTTATTGAATGTTATCTAAAATCAACATAAAAGCTTCAAGATACAGGGAAGAAAAAAAATAGGAATTTCAATACGAGTGCTTGTTTTCAGGACTACAGTTACAGAAGCTCAGTCGTAAATTGTTTCTGAAAGCGGACTCCTGCAAAAGATTTGTAATTTTCTTTCTATCAAGACGCAAAGCGTACAATCTCCAACGTCCTCAAGTCATGGATTACGTTTGTAATTCAAAGCTTATATGACGTATTTAAGAAATGTACAAAAGCACATTAGATATATTAGGTAAGGTATCTCATTTCTCATATGTTGCAGTTGCCTTTGACTTATTATATATATATACTACTCAAAAGGACAATGGTCGGAAAAGAACCAATTTTAACCCGTTTACTGTACTTGCCCTAATCTTTAGTTTTGGGAATTATATAGTTAATTTTGTCGATTCTATACCAGCAAGCGTTTCTTGTTGCAACTTGCAAAAAATTTAATTTTTCTTAATTTTTACAAAATATAGGGATAAGTTGTTAACTTAAATATTAGGAATTAAAGTAAGAAGCCACTCTAGAAGAATAGATTTGGTAAATATTAATTGTTTATAGTTAAAAATGTACTTGATCAATAGACACTTTTGATGTGTGTATGTAGTACAACAATTACAAAAAAGCTTTAAGTCGATGGTGATCCTTATCGATTACTTTGAAATACATTAATCAGATACCTACATAATGTTCAAATGACGTATGACATTACCGGATACTATTAGGTATACAATAGATATAATTTACAAGTGCAATTGGAGACCTCATCCCAATTGAACATATATCATATTAGACATCGTAATTAATGTTGTCATTAAGCTTCTCGATGCTTTATTATTACTATAATATGTATACGTACTTACATATTAATAATAATTTAGCTTCCAAATATTTGTTCATTCGATCATTTGTAGCTTCATGCTTGCGTTTAAAACGGATAATATAGAAACATATTTGTGTTCGTTGCTCAATTTTTAAACATTCTTTAAACTTTTGTTCACACTTTGAGACATTTGTGACTCTTGAGTTGCATGTCACTTACCACCTGGTGACCCTGCTCCTTTGCCCGTTATACATCATAAAAATGATTCACATTACACCGGACCGAGACCGGGTAATGTCTGAAACGGGGCCGGTGCGATTCTAGCACGGTGTGGCATGAATTATCCTTCACGATATATTTGTAGTTAAGCCGAGATAAAATACTTACAGATATTTCGATTGATCTCATACCGTGGGACTGACTAAATTCGGTTTAAAATTCATTAGGTTATACAAAAGTAAAAAGTCCCAGCCTGGTATAATGCAATTAACCTTTATACTTTTAACTTAAAGCAAAATTTCATTGCAAATCTAAGTCTTTGAGCGAAATTCTATTCTTGTAACGTAACATAAAATATATTTGTTGGTCTTGGTTCATAGACTGAGTGGGTTCCATCTACACACTTTTTTAACAACATTAAAAATAATTGAAAGGACCTCGTACAGGCAGTTAAAAGTTATTGTGAACTATGACTGACAATAGGAGCGAAGACGTTTCGGTGTGCCAAAGAAGAATATCAAGCATAAAAAAATCCACATGGTTGTCATCTTAGCAGAAAAGTCGATGCGATGGAGTGACATGCATGCGTTGTATACATGGCACTTGCAGTGCATGTTTTCGAACCATCTAGAAGGAAAGGCGAACTTGCACACTGGTCCGGTCACGTGCTAGATATTATTCCAACCATGCTAATTAGAGGTTTCGAAATATCCCTGTTACCAAATGTTTTTGGAGGTTATAATAATAAAGGTTAATTTATGTCATCCATTATGCTTCACCTAATTTTCTACTTACTAGTTAGTGATTTATTTTGATTAGAATATAACTTTACACAGAAACATTTAACTAACCTAAACTCTCGGCTGTACTAGCTTCTTTTTTATTCCAGTGAACTCATAACCTTTACTTGGGTAAGGGAACCGTATAATACCTATCGCCTTTACAAAAACATCTTTTGTCCTAATAATATATGACCTTGTAATACTAATATTTCCGTATTCGCGGAAAATCGCGAAGTACAATAAAGCTCAAATAGAATTACACTTGAATTTGAGAAAGTAGGTGTGATTTTGCTTGATATGAACATTCTGAAAAAAATATCGTTTTTGTTAATTCCACCATGCGCAAAATTACAATTTAACTTAACATAATAACTTTAAGTGAGAAAGAAATTCTTGTATTATAAATATGTTTATTGTGTGTACCTCGGAAACGGCTCTATAACGATTTGTACAAAAAAAATTTACTTGGTTTTGATTTTAAATTTATATGTATGGTAGTTATTTTTCCTAAAAAAATGCGATATTACAAAAAAATAACATCGAGCGAAGCTCTATCGCGCGGGTATTTATAATTTTATGTTTTAACAAAATATTGAACTCTGTATTTTAATACCTACATAGGTATGTTAGTGGCTAAAAACATACACTCTTAAGTGTTATGTGAATATTCTCTGTGAAAAATGAAATACTTAGTTAATAAGCTCTGATATACTTTTTACAGAATAAAGTAAATCATTATATAAAGGAGGAATTTTTCAACATTTACAAAGAAATTGTCCTTCGGTGACAGAACATTTAACATGACTAGTGGTTGTTCAGCTGTCGAAATATGACCGTAATTCCTTAAATTATTGATAACAATATAGCTCCGTTGAAGGTACGAAAAAAAACCTTTTTCCAGCTATTTGTTGTATAAGTAAATTGATAACAAAAAATAGAAAACCGGATGATAAACAGCGGAGAAAGTGGTATTGACCTGTTTTATCTTTATCTATTTATATGCAGATCTATACGAATTAATGTGTTTTACTAGAGGTTAGATCGTTTAATAAACTAGATAGAAATAAACTTTTTAAATTTAAATTATTAGTGTATTTGATAGATGAATTTATACATTTAGATAAAGTTCTTCGTTCTAAGTTTATCTAAATACTCGTAGGTTTCATCCCGAATTGCGCGAAAACTTATCAAATTCCTAGAGAGAACTCGAAAGTCATCGAGCGAACGTTGGTCGTCTTAATTTAGTGAACAAGTTTGGTATTCATCTATTCATATTGCCTACTGATTTTCACCGAGGCCGTTTGAAATTAATAATTTTTTATTTCATTTATTTTTCTATATACCTACAGTAAAATAATCCAAATACCAAAAACCTGAAGAGTTTTTGTAAGTGTGGTAATCTTATCAGTAGGAGGTAGGTAAAGTGATAAAGCACTCGACTGTCCAATCCCTAACAGAAGATCACCGTTACTCAGTAGGTACTACTTGGACGTAGTGCTGTTTTCTGTCTTCGATTAGTAGCATCACTAGAGTTTTTATGGGAGAAGGGGATGACAAGAAAGTTGGAGGTGCATTGTGCTGCCTAGCAGGCAACTACATAATTAGATACAGCAGTCTTGAATACTCTCAAAAAGCGAATTCAAATCAACACGGTTTCAGTCTATTTTTCTATGACATTAAATAAGGAAGACAATTTGTAGGCATATTTTTTTTAAGTGAAAATTTCTTTAGCGGCGTTGTGCACTTTTTGGGATGGGTAAAAAATGTTAAACTCGCAACAGGACACGTGACCTGATCGAAAATTCGTAAGGCGGAGCCGAGTTTCTTATATTTAAAAAAACCCTATGTATACATTTAGATATGTTATTACCTACTTTTTATTTTTAACCTAATTATATATATACAGATGTGTGTGTGTGTGTATATGCAAATACATTGTGAAGTTATGTTTTCACTTCTGACGTCCAGTCCTACGATTGACTGTTTTTTTTTATTTTATATTATACTAGCTGCGCCCCGCGGTTTACCCGCGTAAGTCCCGGTGCCGTGGGAATATCGGGATAAAAAGTAGCCTATGTGTTAATCCAGGTCTCCAGCCATCAATATCATATCAAGTTTCATCGTAACCGGTTCCGTAGTTTTTGCGTGAAAGACTAACAAACATCCACACATCCATACGTCCTCACAAACTTTCACGTTTATAATATTAGTGGGATTAGTTTTGCACCTTAGATTTTTTTTAACAGCAATGACGAAACAGTCACTCAAAAACAGCATAAATATCAACACGACCTTACTACGAAACAAAACTTCTTGGCTTAGTCGTACAATGAAAAGTTACAGTATGCCTTCACTGCGCTCTAACGCTCGCGCTTATATATACGACAACTAGCTTCTGCTCACAGCGTTGCTCTGCTGTAGAACTTATTATTGTTTTTTGCCTCGGAAACAATCCTTTTTCTGGATAAAACGTACCCTGTGCCCTTTTCTGTTCCCTTGGCAACACGTTTGCAAAATAGTATGGTGATCGCTTGAGTAGTTCAGGTGTGAAAAAGTAACAAATAAACACACATACACACTTTCACATTTAATGACACATCTTTCATCTTTTAAAACAAGTACTCGTTAAAAAAAACTGGTGCAAAAAGAGCAAGAGTAAATAAAATCTTGATTTGCAGCACTTCATTAAAAAGGAAATTCATTTTATACGTGAGGGCTGTTACACAGTAAATAGTTATTTAAATAAAAATGAATAATTACAATAAATTGGAATAAAACTATTTTTAACGGATACTATCGCGATTTATTTGGTGTTATTTTACTTTCAGTTTTATTTCAATGTGTAACATTCGCGTAAACTTTCGATAATATCAATTACAATAAAGTTCACCTTTACCCTGTCACGGTAATATTATAGATAATATTACCGTGACCCTGTATTCAACACTCACGTATTATATAATGACTCAATATTATTAGGTACCGACACTTACTAATTTTATTTCATTGTAATTATATTGTACACCACACAATTTACAAACCAGTTAAACTTAGTATAAACTAAATAAAAGTATAACACTTAGGTACTCGTATACAAGAATGTGTAAAAAATATTATTAAACAAATAAGTTGGAAGTAAAAATAAATTCAAGTATGTATGTATTCACTAATATTTTTCACCTATTGCAGCATTGCTAGTTAGGCTAAAATGTCTGTCCTTATTGCATCCTTAAATTGTTTTCTTATCATTTGGAGTGCTATTATAATAAGTCTGAAGAGGATGTTTTATTGGTTGAACGCGCTGATCCTCTACAACTTCCAGTCGCACTTCAAAATATGTATATATTTTTGGATGTGCCAGCCTAACTCTTGAGGAAAGTGAGGCAGACTGCAGGAAATGGCTAAATTTATATTAATTATTATATTTATTGTAAACTTGAGTAGTGTAATTAATGACGATTAAAAATTAGTTGCTATTAGTTGCCAAAGGCAATAAAATTCATGGAGACAAAGAGAAAATGGCAACTGTTGTCACCTGTACCTATTGCATTGGAAACCTGATTTTTAACCGACGAAAAAAAAGAGGTTCTCAATGATGATGGGATCCTGATACAATTGAGAAAAATCCTCAAAATTTATAGGCACGAATAGTGTTTTTGTTTACTTTTCATAACTTAATCAGTATTTGCGTTTAAAAATTATCACATCGTGAAACTGAGTTGATGGAAACCATACCTTTCCTAAAAAATTAGAAGTAAGATATAAAACCTGTGATTCTAGAGACTGAAACCATTTAATATGCTTTGAAGAAAATAAATTTGGTAGCATTTTAAAGTACTATTAAATGTATTAAATGTATTAAAAGATAGTTGTTGTCAGAGTACTAAAAGATGACGCGAGCCACGAATAATCATAAAATAAAAATTATTTTATTATTTAGCGCTGACTCAAAACTAATTCATATAATATTTGATAGTTTATGTAAATAAGCTCAATACTCAAGACTTAAAAGTTTTATTTTTGTTTTTGCTTTTTAGTTTCTTTTCGTCGGTTTAATTTTTTGTTAAAAAGGTAGCTTCTCACAATCATAGATCTTATCTTGTCTTACGTTGTCACCTAGATAAACAAACTTGCTTCACTTTGACTTTGAGACGACTATAATATTATAAGGTATGAATTTTATAAAAAAGTAATATTTAAAATACTATGATACAATGGACAACAATTAACTTACTTCAAATAGAAAGTAACGAAGTCAACTATTACTAAATGCTTTTCGGTAGTATCCTGTAGCTAATGTCCTTTATAAACCAGTATTTGATTATAACATGTCACTGATGAATTTAAAACAATTATCAGAAAACAGTAAAAGTAATAATAATAATAACTTCACACATCTTACAAACGGCCCTCTGATCCCAAACTAGGCAGAGCCTGTACTATATAGTAACCAGACTGCTGATAAACATACAAGATACTATGCAAGATGCTAGATACAATAACACAAAATACTAATTACCTAGTTATTTAAACATTAAACATGAATTCAAGTAGGTTATTTGGTAGCCGGATAACATGCAAACATTAAATAATAAGCGACGAGGACTGTTACTACAAAAAGATCGCAAATAATAGTGGTAGTAGCGACAAGTGTGCGCATTCACCCGTCGAGCACTAGCGACGCTCACGTTGAAACTCGCTGAGAATAATTCTCGCAAAACAATGAAATTGTTACTAATTTATTTTCCAACCGCAACAAAGCGAGATGTCACATGAAAAATGCTCGGGAGCGGCGCGGATGAGGCTCCCTGCATTCCTCGGGTGAAACTCTACAATTTCACGTGTCGTACTCTCAGTTTTACATTTGCAACAGCGTTTAAGTCACATTAAGTTTCGTCTCCACTGTGAACAATACAAACGATTTAAAACTCGCAGGAGCTCCAGGGAAATACGAGCGATTTATGACATTAATCCTGGATATAAAATGAAATTTCACACTCGTATGCAACGAGGAAGAGCATTTTGTTTCCTGGATACCGGTCTAATTGCATTGTTAAATATAACTTCGGGGAGCTTGATACAATCACTTTTTATTATATTTCTTTTAAATCCTATTAAAAATATTCTGATACGTTATCTGCAAAGATTAATTTTCTTGGTAGTGTATCGTCAATATTTGTACAATAGTAGCAAGTAATAGGAAATCCAAGAAAGCTTAGCGAAACAAAGAAATAATCACAATATTGTTTTAGGTGGCGTGGATTAAGTCAGATTCGAAGGCGATTTTGGCTATACACACAAATATGGTGGCTTTAAATCCTCGTCTAAGCGTCACGTACAATAACCACAATACGTGGAAACTGCACGTGAGCAACGTCCAAGCAAATGACTCCGGCACGTACATGTGCCAGGTTAACACAGATCCAATGAAAAGTCAGGTAAGCAACTTTGTTCATTTTCAACATTTCGACACAACTAGAAGCTGTTTTATCAACTACTTTTATTTACGCAGAATATCAGTCGTAACTATTTTAAGAAGTTAAATGATAGACTACACAATAAAAAGTTAAACTATTATGTCTATGTTCATTGCATGATACATCTATTTAAAATTTTGTAGATATACGAGTACATAGGTACTACATTTTCTTAAAATATTTAGCTATAAAATAAATTTCCCGGCATCCGACAACAAAAATTTAGTCAAGCTGTATTTAAGTATATAATTTAAGTAATTATGTTATATTTTTTTGTGACAAAGACAAAAATTTGTTGTGTCATTGTTTCTATTTATTTTCCAATAACTGATGTTTGTAAGAGAACTTTTATTTGTCTGTATAACATTTGCCACCATGTCGACGGCATAACTTGATGCCCATATAGTATTTCTGAGTCGGTTTGATTTTCATGGCCTAATAAAATAAAAACTAAATGTTCAACAAAATGTTTAGTTCCTTTATATAAACTTAGACGTATTCCCAATTTTCATCAAGAAAATGATTTTATTGATTCAATTAAGAAATCAAACTAGGGACGCCTACACACAATAACAATATATTCTTCCAATTATCGTAAATCAATAGGTTTATGAAACCATTACACCCCTCCCGAATCAAATCTTTATTCCCAAGCGCATTACAAATGTTGCTACATCTAGTACCGGATTATATAGCATATTATCCGATGTTAGGAGTTCAACCTTTCATGATATGCTGATACTCTACGGTTCAACAAAGTATTCGTATATTAAACTCTAAACCTCTCCCCGATCACCGGAGTCCTCAAAAGAAAAAGGTTTTTCATTGTTATCAGTAAAACGGAGTTTAAATATTCTTAATCCTGAAATATCATGCGCTGTCAATTGTACTTATCGACATGTTAAATGGCAGAAGGCGAATTTCTTAAACTTTATTTAATACGTTTCCATATATTATATCATATTTGGGTTATGAACACCTTGATTGATCAGGTAGCAACCGAATCTTACATTCAATTCAACATAGTTAGTCGCGTAAAGCGTTTAGTTAACTATTGGGCATGCAACACAATATTTTTAGCTGAAGAGTTTTTGTTTATTTGTTTGTTTAAACGCACTAATCTCTTGAAAAATCAGTCAGATTCGAGTAATTCTTTTTGTAATGGATAAAGTATTCATTGAGGAAGACTATGTAACATCACTCTACAACCCTTAGGAGCAGAATAGAAACCATAAACGCAGTTAAAACTACGAGGAACGGCTAGTGTATTAATATGAATTAGTTTATAAAAAATAGATCTTGACAAAATGCAAACCGTTCAGCATGTTACCAATATTAGCCAATCTAAACAAAATGATGTATCTAGCTCTGTAAATATACTCTTAATATCGTAAAACGCAACACCCATTTTGGATTTAGAGGAAAGCACTCGTACAGTATTATTGCTAACAGCATTCATATTTGCTTCGTCAAAAACGTACATAAGACTCCTAGAATATGCATTACCAAAAAAAATGTAGTAAATTCGATATTTAAAAATCAATAAACCATAGATTGTATTGGTAAACATTATCTTTAATATAACTTTCATAGCTACGACAAGATTACTCAACCCTTTCTTATATGTTTTCCCTCTGGATAATAGTGTAATTATTTTTGCCAGATGGGTCATCTGTCGGTGGTAATTCCGCCGGATATAGTGGACACGGTCACGGAGGGCAGCTCGGCGCAAGAGGGTGGCAGTATAAGATTGACGTGTACTGCTACCGGGGTTCCACCGCCCACTGTGATGTGGCGTAGAGAAAACAACCGGCCTATAGTGTTTAGGCACGATGGCGGCAGGGAGAGAAAAGGTTAGTTGATTAAACTTGTGTATTAACGGTAACTTTTTTGATGGTTTAACTTGATAAACAATCTAACCTGAGATATAAATACTTCGAATAACCGTTTGAAATCCACTCCATGCTGTGTTTGTAGAATGCAAAACATTTTGCGACATCGCGCACGTGCGATATATCTCTATCTATCAATGAAATATTTGAATCTTTACTTTTGTATAGAGTGAATTTGGATTCGTATCATTCTTGTAAGATACGCTATCCTCTGCTAGCTTTGGAAGAGTCCTGACCATTTTTAAGTTTAGGTCATAACCACCTTTGCAGTGTAATACATTTATACAAGTTGTAGTTCTACTTTTGTAACTCGTCTTTATATGTCGCTGGCCCCCCTTTATCTCCAAAGTTCAAGGCGCGTTCTGATAAAAATAATAAAACATAAATATACTTGTATGTGTCATACATCTGTGAGTCAGTCACTGTGTCTTAGATAATGCAATTATACATTGTCCAGTGTGCTAAACCTAAAGAAAATATCAAGTGTATGAAATACCTCAATAACTCTGGATAATTGTTATTTGAAAAACAAATCGTTTTGTGTCTTAAAAACGTTAGCCGACTTTAGTTTAAATATACTGGCACTCAAACTTGTCCTTTAAGAGATTTTTTCATGATTTCATATACATACCTGGTCTACACATATATAATGTTGTTATAAAGGCTTAATAAAGAAGAGGTTTAATAAAAAATGTTAGCGTTTTCAGTTTCACATTTATAGTTTGCCGATGTGTTGTGATGAAACCTATATCGATAAAATCTGTTTATACATCGCATAGAGATCTCAAAAATAAAAAATCTTTTAAAGTATTACCTGAATTCAAAGTCAGTCAATAACCAAAATTTGTAAGATTTAAGAATAAGTACCTGGGAGACCGAGCTCTGCTCGGTAGCTTTTTGTAAAATTGTATTTTTTTTGTAAAATTGCGTTTTTACAGGAAATACAACTAAACAGTTACATACAAAATTTCATCAAAGTCAGTTCAGATTATATATATACATAATTATATACAAGACTTGCTCGTTTAAAGGTATTAAATTTTAAGTTCATCCTTAAATCTTACAAATGGTAGTTAATTGTACAATTAATAAGACACTATATTAAAATTCCTAACAAGTCTTGCCTGTCTTTGTTAATAGTGGTTATATTAGTCAAAAAGTTCTTAGAACAAGTATACAATCAAGAGATATTACAGGTACAAAAAAGGCTGTAAAGTATATACAAAGACTTCGACGTTGGTTCTGTTTTGAAAAGATACTATGGCATAATCTTCAAGAGAAAAGAGAAACAAAATCTTCCGAGTAATACAAATAAAATAGACTCTCTATTCGTCTCTTGCATTTTTATCTATACACAGAAAATTACCAGAATATTAAAAAAAGCTTCGAAACACTTTCTGGGGAAGCCTTAAACGAATCATTTGTCTACAAATTCTACTTACTTACCCTACTTATTAGAAAACACTTATTTTTAATATTATATCCCCGAAAGAATAGGCTTATAAAGAAAAAAAAGCAAACATGCAAAGACAAAAAAAAAATTGAGGCCACCAGATTTCACCAGTTTTATTTTTTAGTCACACATTGGGCACGTTACGGGGACACTCCTGTCGCCTACCTCAATAGCAAATCACTGAAAAATTGACTTTCACTTGTACCAATGCATTAAACCAGAGATCGGCATTCACCCGTGTTTTAATTGACAACGTTATATATCATTGTAGAATTTTCCTTCATGCTATAAAATATATTGTTACGGAAGCCTAAATTAACGCGTAAATGCCATCTAGTCATGAGTAGCGGCAACTGAATACAGACGTACGGCGCCATCTTTTAACGAATAACGAAACTAATCTATAACAAGAATGTTCTACTGAGTTCTAAAAGTTCGAGGTAAGGTAAGGTTCAAAGTAGATTGTATGAGATGTTTTAGGAAAGTTCATGAACTTTCTATGAGATGTTTTTCGAACTATATAAAGACGTCACAATGGCATGGATAATCAGTTCTAGTTGAGCTAGACAAGCGAAGTACAGCGAATAGCAAATGAATAGTGAGTGGAAATAGCCCCGGCTCGTAACAATATGTTTCTTTTCTTAAAAAGTGTATTTGGAGTATAATGAAAACTTATTTAATTTAGTTAATTTCAGTATGTTAGTTAATACCTATATTTACGCCTTTTAAGGGTATGCAATTGCATTGTGTGACGGCGCAAGGGTATGGACTTTATGTTTATCCCATATAGGTTTGCCTCTCTTCAATGGCAACAAAATATAGAGTCAGGACCTTTACCTACGTCCCGTGCCAAGCCATTAGGTTCAAGTACAACTGGAACACCAACGGTGATATAAGGTCGATGCATAATATCGTTACGTTGCGTGATATACCGTGATGGTCAAGGCTATTGACTGCTTCTCATCAGTGACACAAGTGAGGCTTGGAAGCTTTGGTTTTGTCCGGTATATCAGAATTAATCTGCGTGGGTGATTAAATATAAATCAAACGCTCACTTCTATATTTACACATATAGGTACAAAATAAATGTTTTGTAAATACTTATTTGATATAGGAAGTAGGCCTACTTCCTATTTGAACAAATAAAATCAAATCAAAATCATTTATTTCAATTAAACCATTTTAGGTATTTTTGAATTGTCAGGAGTAGTAGTCAGTCTGACTAAGTCAGTCGTGAAGCTAATTGCCTGTTCCAATAAGTAGATCCTGTGGAGAAGAACAGGCAAGAAACTCCAAGGACACTCTTTTTCAACATCTTTTTTTTTATATGCCATCAACTTTTAGCAAGTGTATCATGATTTACTCTAATATACAAACAATACTTCATTATTTCTTAGTATAATATAAAACCCTTGAGAAAATATACAACCAAAGATATAAAAAGTTGTAATAAAAGTTATGCACGAATAAAACACACCCTTCGATAGGGAGAAACACAATATCAGGCTCGTTAATCTGAAGACCTTCATTGTTTGCTGTATCATATTGATATGTGTATCTGTTAAACTATTTTATATAATATATATATATATATATTAATAGATACAAAGTTTTGCGTTTTATATCATATTTTTTATACACATCTGATAGTAGAAATAAATAATCAATAAATTGTAAATTTAATACAGCTAGGTATTTATTGCCTCATTTCTCACTCTTGTGGAATGTTGAGCCACGATGCAGGAGTGACACGAACTCGCAACGGCCATTGGTGCGGGACGTACCAAGTGGCAATGGACTCCGTTTAATAGGAGTTCTTTTTTTCGAGATGGACGAATAGACGTAATTTTTTTACGTTTTTGTTTTTTACTAACTTATACCATTATAAAACACTTGGCACTGGCGAAATTCCTGTACTGATTCTTCGCGCGGGATAGAGTCCATAAGAAATAATATACAAATATACACATACGTTTAATACATAGGTTAAAAATGAAATATACTTAATTTTGTGCTTTATTGTCTACTAGCTGTGCCCGTGACTTCGTCCGCGTGGAATGGTGTTTTTATATCGAATCAACAGCCTAAAAAATAAGTTTTAAGCTTCCAGCTCTAAATATGACGATACTTCCACACACACACCTTTTTTCCCATTAAAAAGTAGTCTATGTCCTTTCTCAGGCTTTAGACTATCTGTGTACCAAATTTCATTTAAATCGGTTCAGTAGTTTTGGCGTGACCTTTCACGCCAGATAGAGTTACTTTCCCATTTATAATATTAGTAAGGATCATACATATTATAATATTAGCAAGCAAAGGTTGTACCTATGTCATTTCCTACAAAAAGGTGGACTCTCAGCATTCACTGCAATGGGCGTGGCCCACCCCAGCACTGTTTTTCAGTGCCCACCGTCAAAGAGTAAACAAACACCCCACCGTAGTTGTCGACTTGCCGCTGACAGATGCAATTGTCATTTTTTACAATAATACTTTCCTAAGAAAAGTACTATGTTTTAGTTTTAATCTCGTCTTTTGGACTAAATTAACATGGTAAGTATTTTTTTTTAATTTAACTAAATAAACCAGATTGACAACTTTTAGTCGTGGGAAAGCCATACATCGGCACGTTTGGGGCGGCACGACCGGAGTGATACCACGGCCTCACAGAAAACCTGCAACTTGAAGAAATGTTTGCATTGTTTTTCGCCGAGGGAGTGAGGTTACCGGAAGCTCTTACCCTTCCTTCTCCCCCCTGTCTCCTCTCTCTTCCTCACTCCCTCTCCCCCTTCCCCTACTCCCACCTTAAAGGCCCGGCAACGCACTTGTGACTTTACTTTTTACAACGTCGCTACCCCTAGGGGTACGCATACCACTAATTGGGTAACACTATGCTAGACAATACCACGGTCGGGTGATCGGGCTGCCCGTTACTTTTACAGAAATAAGCTTGATGCGGTGGCGTAACGTGTACCGAGCGTGTCTCTCTGATCTTGAGTAAAGGTAAGGCTCCCCGTACTCGATGCCTGCTGATCAGACGCTCTAGGTCTGGAGGGGTTCTCGGAGGCTTCCTTCTTAGGGTTTACCAGGGTCCCCCTGCAATAGAACCACTTGTGACTGCAGTTACTAGTATTTAAAAAAAAAATCATTATCAGATATAGGATGACTAATACTGAACATAGGTCTGCCCTATCGGGGAAAATGCGGCGAAATGGGAAATTTAATTCGCTTTAAAGATTTCATTACAAATCAATGCTAGAGTAATATTTTGAGCAGGCCTTGTGATCAGAGCGCAGAGCTCTAAACTGGACTGAGCGAGAGGATAGTCTCCAAATCTTGCAGTTCGGATAATTTCTTAAATCAAATTTGAGTTGTTCATGTCTTGTGAAGAAGAGCAGTAGTGCTGAAAAACGAACGATACAGTTTTGAAAATTATATCACTCGGAGGTGCTAGAACACAGCCAAAGTTAATCTCTTGATAAGATTATGATCGACACAGTGTTATACTTTATCACATTTTTACATTTTATTTTATACAACAAAGGTAACTAAAATAAAAAATGTCGCACCCTGGTCTTAGTGCTAGAGAGCACTATCGGCAGGGTACTGGTTTTTTAAGTTAGATTATGGAAAAACTAACATTTTATTCGAATTGTTCAAAAACTACCCTAATCAGTTTACATAAATTTGAACTTAAATTTCCCGTGCTTCTAACAAAACTTTATAATTTATATCGGAGGTATTCCTACTACAAACTATTTTACATTAAGCAAATTAATAGCTTCTGCATGAGTAAACATTCATCTGCAACGAAGATTTGTTATTTCAGCTGCATATGGAAACATATACGAATGTATTCTAAGATAAAGCTTTACATATACTAACTACTAGTTGCTACTAAATCATGCAATCTCCAAGACTTGAATACTTATTCATGTTAATTACTGTAACCATATATTAGATCACGTCTTGTAGTTTTGATTGTTGGAGTTAAAATTTATTCATTTATAATACTTCTGTGGTTTCTCAGAAGTTGCAGAGACTGATTTAAAGTATGTCCCGAATAGAAAAAGTCTTTATTGATAAGTAAACACCTTTTTCTACTCGTCACAAGACCTAGTGGGAATATTTGTTTCACGCGATAATATTTTTTCTTATAAGTTCCATCTAATTCTAGCTTTGACAATGATCAGCTCGTCAGCTGTTATACTATTTTCACCTAGCATAAGTTTGATGACGTTTGGTATTTGAAGTTACTAGAGATATAGTGATGATAAAATCGACCTGAAAAATATCGACTGAATGATCTAAGCAATATATTTAAAAAAAAAACGATTTCAGCTATTCATGGCGGGGAAAATATCATCCAAAAATATCCACATTAGTTACCGGCGTTTTCTTGTATTACTCCCCATTTGGGGTCGATATCTGATTTTCTTCAGTGAAAGAAACACCATATTTCTACGATAGTTCGAGAAACGGTATTCCTTCTAATGTCCAATGCACTTGTCACTCGGTCCAAAACGTCGGAAAGAAACAATAGCGTTCCGCCATTATCTCGTACCCGCTCAAAGTAGTCCCAAAATAGTAACTTGACTCAGAACAGTATTTCTTCTACAACCGAAAAAAAACTCATTAAAACGTAGCAGGTACCGCATTATTATTTATACCATATTTTTTTATTTAAATTCTAATTATTGAAAATATCAAAATGTTTTGATAATGAAAATGAATGTTTTAAAATTGATGTGAATTGATGAAAATTTAATAGATTTTTATTTATCTATCAATTCGTGTTAATTGCTTGTAATTTTTTTTTTTATATGAAAATAATCTGTTTTTTTTTTTATCTTGTTGAAGCCCCCTCGGGTCATCACCCCACCGGGGCTGCCAATGAAGTGGGATGTCGGAATCGAACCGACTAAAACCACACGGTGTTCCGTCATAAATGAATCTATTGCACGGGACTCGGGTATACTACTCTTAAACAAAAGGCAGCCCTTGAGTGCGGAGGGCCTTGCCCACCTTCCAACGTAGAGAGACGCGCGGAACACGGCGCGCCACCGTCTCAGGCCTGCTTCTGCTAGAGTAACTTGCAGCCTCACCCTTTACCCCCAGGCCAGCGCTCATGGAAGCTGGATATCATTCTGCGCTCTTCGGCGCCTAGTGCCTCTCCTTCGGGACGGAAGAGTACTAGCCCTCTCCCGTTCGCTTTCCGCCGCCTCTTTAGCGGACATCACTTCCTCACAAAATGGGCAGCGGATTCCCACGCAGTCTCACTTTGGACCATGGACAGACCCATGGTCTCCAGTGAGAGGCTTCCCACTCCATAGCCGCCGCGAGGTCACGACGTTGACTAAAGTGTGGAGTGCAGTATCCTCCCGACAGCCTTCGCAGTGATGGCACGCAGACGATGGCTCCCGGCCTATGCGACACAGGTGCTTGCCGAAACAGCCGTGGCCGGTCAGAACCTGCGTCAGCCGGTAGGAGAGGCTGCCGTGCTGCCTCTCGAGCCAACCCTCCATGGTGGGTCTTACCGCCAGAATTGTGGCGTGCCCAGCACTCGGTCGCCCAAGTCGCTCTTCCCGCTCTGCCATTAGGACCTGACGGAGCTGAGACCGTTGCACCTCAATTTCCTGAGGTGTGGGTCCTAGGTTCCGCTCTTTGCGCTATTGGTATAAAGACGCAAGGGTCTTCGCCTCAATAGAGGCCCCAAATAACCTGCGTGAAAAGAATAAAATCAAGTGTAACTGAAATCATGCGATACACAAACTTCAAATGTTTAGATTTTGAAGGGGTTAAAATAATGAATGCAAACTTTAATGACCTACTCTAAAATTCACTAAACAATACCCGGTGAAAATAATTATTGCAGCGGATAATTGAATGACCTCACTATTAACACATTTTAAATTAAAGAAACCATTATAATTTGGGTTGTGACATAATTTAGAATGAGCTAGTAATATAAATTCATCTGTACTCATTTGTTGCATAAATAAACTAACCGGGTCAGCCCTCCTTTATTTAAGAGTGAAGTCGTTAAGAGTTAGTCGAGTTATTAAATAGAAGTTTTTGTGCCATGTTTGTTTAACACATTTACACACTTCTATTCATTGACCTTTGTTTCTGACTGGACGTTACAAAGTTTATCAAAGTGCGATGTACTTGGAAATCAATAGTTATTAAAAAGTTTAAAGGAAAGAATCCTTGAGACATCGTTCTCTTTTAGTTTCTGATAGATTACGTCACTTCAGCATATGAAGATAAATAAAAATAATGACATACTATATGCGTTACATATTTTTTTCATTTTCTCGTAAACATTTGGCAAACGAGTACACTGTTTACTTTGATAGTAAGTGGTTATCGAATCTAATAAACACTCTCAACATCAATGCCGATACACACGCGATGCCAACTCTATAAGAATAATGCCAAAGACTATTATGGCATTCTATTACAGCCCTGAAGACCGTCTGGGGCAATTAATTAATCCTGTTCTCGATGGAGACCCATATGAGTTAATCACAAGTAAAAAGGGACTATACTTGCAAGTTTCTCATAATGGTATCTATTTATATATTAGTTATAAAATTGTATCCTAGAATGAGTAAGACTAGAACACGGATACACCTACTTAGGTATTTACTTTTGTTATAACATTCATATTATACAGAGAGATCGGACATATTATTTAGAGGCATATCTATACTAATGTTATAAAGCTGAAGAATTTGTTTGTTTGGTTGAACTAATCTCAGGAACTACTGGTTCGAATTGAAAAATTATTTTAGTGTTTGATAGCCCATTAATCGAGGAAGGCTATGGGATATATTAACACCATATTACGACCAGTAGGAGCGGAGCAGTGATCATAAATGCAGGTGTAACGACGTTGATCGGCTAGTTAAACAAATTCATGTTTACAAATATTTACATCGAGCGTAACAAATCCACAACCCCTGCATACTTGATAGAAGTATACGTGTGAGCGCAGCCGTATAATTTCATTATAGTGTGGAAATACTCATAAGTACCTCTCATAGCACAGGTGAAGAGGGTTATGTCGGCATCCTACTGACTATAACCACATCTTCCTCCTACATACCACGATAAAAAAAGGTGTAAAAACACTAACAAAAGTAAAATAGTTATAAAACTTCTCTTTACACTACGTTCGTATTTTTGCTCTCAGCAGCCAAAATATATAGAGAGTCAGGACTGGTCGCCTTGACTTAGAAGAACATCTGAGAATTCTTGAGTACATGAATTGCGGCCGAGCTGAGCTCTCATATTGACGGTCAAGTGCATTGTGATCGGTTAGATCGTTTTCTAGGCATTTTGAAGACTTTTCATTAGTGTTATTACCAAAAGACAAAGAATAATCTGCGAATCTAGAATCACCTAAACAGATATCAATTTAACACAGGAATTAATGATATAAATCAATGTTAACAGAAACCACCCGCTAGTTAAATTAAATACATCAAAGAGGTTTTGAATATGCCGTTGTAGCGATAGTAAGAGAAATCCTTACATCAATCCACACATACCTCAAAGAAAGCCTACAGAATTAAGCCTTTCTCAGATCTTTAAGCCAAATTATAAGTTAACCAAATCACTTCAACTTATCAATAGTCCGTATGAATAGCCAAATAAAACGCAGGATAGGTGATATTTCCACATAGTATTCGAAGGAAGCACATACACGCGTTGGTTGTTCGGCGACATCGATACTTATAACATCACTATTTGTGAACGAAACCATAGCCCGATCTATTTCGACGCCAGCACCATCTCGTTTTAAAAATAGAAACATTTTTAAATGGTGAAAAATTATAATATCAGCATTATTACTTCACAGGTTTTTAACATAAATAACGTGGTTTCACCTGTAAGTAAAAAAAATCCTTTTTTTTCAGCACATTTAAATTATATACGCATAATAATATTAATAATATATTACATGCAGAATGGTTACCAAAAGTAAGGCTTTATTGCTCATCCCCCATAACTAATAGCGTGACAATATGTAGCCTATATGTTGTCCTGACCTCTTGTTAATATTCATGCAAAATTTTAAATAAATCTATTCAGTAGTATTTACGTTTTGCCCAGATATACATACAGACAAACAGACAAAAATTCTATAAACTACTTTTTTTACTTCGGTATCATTTGTAGAACACAAACCAAACATATTCAATGTACAATTTTTACTTTGTCATGATTTTATTATATGTATGGATTATTTATTTTACTGCTAAGGAAGATTTACAACAAGTGAAACAGAATATTAGTAAACTAGCTGACCAGCGCAACTTCGTCTGCGTCTCATAAGAGAGTCTCTCTCTCTTATGAGACGCAGACGAAGTTGCGCTTGCGAGAAATAAACTTGCCCCGTTATTGCAATATTTTTCATTGATGCTCCACTCCTATTGGTCGTAGCGGAACGTTATATAGCCTATGGTCTTCTTTGATACATGGACTAATCCAGCACTAAAATAATTTTTCAATTCGAACCCGTAGTTCCTGAGATTAGCGCGTTCAGTCAAACAAAGAATTCTATAGCTAAGAAAACAGACGGTCTATAACAAATCCTCATTTATATAAATCAAATAAGTTCACACAAGATTGCGTAACACTTACATATATATACATACAATCGTAGAACAATAGTTCTGTCTTATTAAAGTCATTGTTAGGTACATCATCCGCCGCACGACTTGCGGTTCAAAGTAATCAACAGACTGTATTGTGGTGCATAATGAACTGTGACTCCGTAGCCGAATATAGTATCTTATTCGTGGTTAAACAACTGTTTCAATTGTATCATATAGAGATATGTATGGATGCGCTATGAATAATTTCAGATGTGACAAACACAACTTAGTAACAAACACAAAGGTGAATGAGTAAAATCAGATAATGAGTTTGAGGTACTTAAATTAGATAGATAGATCTCGAAATTCATAATAATAATATTTATCTGTTAAAACAGCGCTTTCTAAACCTAAATTAAGAAAAGTTTTGCACTATGGCTTCTAAATAAATCTCGTAAATCTAGATAAATTAAACATACTTCCCACTCCCCCTCTTCCCGATCTTCCCCCCTCTTCCCATACTCCCACCTAAAAAGCCGGCAACGCACTTGTGACTCTTGAGTTACAGGTGCCCATAGGCGGCGGTAGTCATTTACCATCAGGTGACCCGTCTGCTCGTTCGCCCCTATTACCATAACAAAAAAATACTTGGAAACATTTTCTGTAAAATAATGTAACATAGATACCCAGACCAATGCGAATAATATGAAGATAGTAAAATTGGGAATTTATTGTTATATTTGTATAGAATGGACATTGCATAAACGGATGCATTGGGTAGAGTAAGTTATAAGTCGAGAAAATCAGGGTCGCATATCTGTACCTCGAATTGGTTATTGCCGAGATATCCGCGCACTCTTACATACACATCACTAGAATTGAAAGAAAGAAAAACGAAAAATATTCCTCCCAATGTCTAGGTAACCAGATAAACTATTGGACCCTTGGGGCTTCGAAGCAGCGAAATAAAAACAATGAAGCATCCAATACGGTTTTTTTTCAAAAGAATTGGTTCGTTAACTATTAAGTTTATTGTGAAGCGGTGAGACGAGCGCATCCTCGATTGTTACTGGTCGGGAAATCACCTGATTCGTTCGCTAGTTCTTCACTCAGAGCAAGTAATTTCTGAAATTCACGGTTAAATAAGAATCGTCTATTGTTTTCAATCAAGATAAATAAAAAGACTATAATACTCTTACAGTGTGATTTTGGGTACTTCGTCGATTTACACCACAAGCTATTCGGACCACGGTGTGAATCGCACAAGGACCCTTTTTGAATTCGTCATTTCGGACCAGTGGTGTGAATCGACGTATGTCTATTTTGTACTTCGTCGTTTCGCACCACTGCACATTCCTATCTCTTTTGACTTTTATGACCTGACGACTCAGATGATAACGCGCATACTATAGTTCTCAGGTAAAAGCAACCCTTTTAATACCTTTACTGACATGTTGTCAATTAAAAAGTGTCAGTAAAGGTATTAAAAGGGTTGCTTTTAAAAATAAAAAAATAAAAAATTAGGAAGATAAAGAAGTGAAACTTTGTATTTACTTACTGAGGTTTATACCATGGAAATATCCATCCATCCATGTCATATTACTCGTACACACATATATTTTTAATAGGTCAAATACCTGCTCACAGTTGTACTATTGATCCATTTCGAATTTGTACACGAAGTGTACCTCAGTACGTAGTTGTCCGTTAGTTAATATTATGTCTGACTGTCAACATTTTTAACCGACGAAAAAAAAAGGAGGTTCTCAATTCGACCGTATATATATATATATATATATTTATGTATGTTCAGCCCTCTCTCCGTTATTTATGAACCGATTTGGATTATTCTTTTTATGTTAGATAGGGTATACCTCAAGGGTGGTCCCATGTCAAGGAAGTCAGGATCTGATAATGGGATCCTGATAAAATTGAGAGAAACCTTGGGAAATTGTAGGAACTAGTAGTGTTTCTGTTTAGTTTTCATTACTTTATCAGGTATTTGCGTTCAAAAATCATCACATCATGTAGCTGAGCTGCTGATGAAAAAAAATCAGCAAATAAAAATCTTTTTAACAAAAAATGAAACCGACGAAAAGAACTAAAAAGCAAAAAATTAATAACTATAAAAATTTTATAATCTTATTTTGAGTCGGCGCCAAATAATAAAATGATCAATTATACCTACGTACAGTTGGTTGTTTGGCGCCGACTCAAAATAAGTTTATAAAAATTTTATAGTTATTTATTATATGCTTTTTAGTTCTTTTCGTCGGTTTAATTTTTTGTTAAAAAGATTTTTATTCTTTCAGTCTCATTTGGCCAAACTCCGTAAACCTACCGACAAAAAACGGTTTGACTCCGCCTCGTGTTGATCTTGTGTGTAGTCTACGATCTAGCTTAGACTGTGTCAATTGGCACCTTGTCCTATTCAATAATTATTTTTTCTCACGAGCTCACAAAAATATAAATAACAATGTTTCCTTAACCTGTAGTATACATATAATCTGGTTGTGGGTCGCTGGTGACTACTGTAGGTAATAAATTACCTGTTATGCTGGTCACCAGGTTTTCACTATGACACTGCGCAATATGCTCCATAATACAGAACTGAGAGTTTACAACGATTTGTTTAATTTTAATATATTTATCAATGGAGTAATACGATAAGTATCCAATCTCTGAATTAATTCTGGATAGAACACTTTTATATTACTGCCCAAAAGCCATGAAAAAACATTAAGAGATAGAAAAACCGTCCAAGTGCGCAGTTCCGCACCATCGTACAAGATTTAATACCATAAGCCAAAAAAAAAATACGTCTCTAGTAGGGAGCCCACTTTAATTTTTAATTTATCTTTATGTTTATTATTTGTTGTTATTTAACAGATATACACATTCTGTGAAAATTTCAACTATCTGCCTATTACAGATCCTGAGATACAGCCTGGTGACAGACGGACAGACAGACGGACGGACAGCGGAGTCTTAGTAATAGGGTCCCGTTTTACCCTTTGGGTATGGAACCCTAAAAATTAGCAAAATCAACCTTTCTATGAAAAAATAGAGACCTTTCAAGTAACATTTTATTGAAATATGAAACTAACAACATTGAAATAGGGGTTTTGCATGAATGAATGATAACAAAATGTGTCAAAAGCTCCTAAATAGTATTTTATTATTTATAATTTATTTATAAGTATTTAAAACCAGGAACTCGACTTTTTCACCGAGCCTTGCTCTCAGCTTACTCTCAGTAAGCAGCTTATGGTCCATGTGTTAGATTTATACTAAAGTTGTGAAGAAAAGCTGAAAGTGTTATGTTAAAGAAATAAAGTGCGTCTGATCTTTTGAGTATGACCTCAATACTTTACTACCATACTTATAACACTTACTTCTTGTTAAACTGTGATAAAATGCGACGTATAGGAACTACCATCCATAAACGGGTCGAAGTTTTATATTAGAACTATAAGAGATTAAAAACAATAGACAATAAGAATTATATTATTTATGTAGTTACGGGAATTAATGTGATCACGAAAAGGTATTACATACCTCTGAATTGCCTGACGTTTAGACCTGGTTGCACTGGCCGTGGTCACAGGCTGACACAGTGATCGCGTGAATTCCCGTAAATACGTAAATAATATTATATCATGGAACGCGAAAGTTTAAAAGTTAGAATAAGAATTGTGTTTTATTTTACTGTTTTTTTTTCTTTCATTATATTCTTAACTACTTATAAAGTACTAATACATATTTTGCATTCTCAAAGTGATTTAATTTTAATATGCACCTTACGAATGTCATCTGCTATATCACTATCATTAAATGCAAACAGAAAGTAGCATTTGAAACTAACCACATACTATTAGTAAATGGTTAGTTTAGCTACTAAACATTTATTGGAAATCTGCTGAAATCAATGCAGATTTCCAACAACGATAATACGTATTAGCCGAGTGAATTCTAAATAAAACTCGGCTCAAAGAGCGTAGCTCACAACTACTAAATACCTGAAGTGTTTCCATTGGGTTGTTCTGGTTTTGCTACTAGTTATTTAAATGAAAGAATTTCGCATTTCTCTCTATTTAACCTTTTTAAATAGTTAAAGTGTAAATGAGCACCTCGCGAATCGGAACGAGAATTAAACCTAGGAAAGAAAAATGCAATGAGAAATTTGAAATGTATTTCACCTTTAATTGAACTAATCAGTTCCGCGTACTGAAACGTTATCTTACTTAATTTGAAGGATATTTTTTCTTCTTCTTGTCTACTGTTTAAAACAACATTAGTGTAATTTTGTTACAAATCCTTTTGTTTGATATAAATGGTTGAGTTTGTATTTACAAACTAGCAATTTTAATACTTTTATCTAACAATACCACAAGAAGTATCTGTTGGATGATAAAATATGGCAACAAGGTATAAAGCATGTTAAGATATAGCTAGCAAAACCTAGAATATACAATATTTCCTACACAAAAGGGTTTTGAAGTGAATTTTTCTAGTGAGCATTATACAACATTTTCGTAGAATAAAGTTGCCAGACAACTGCCTGGTCCTGTATCTGGTCTTAAAAAATTGGTTGAATTTGAAAGTTTGGGTAAGAAGTTTAACAATATTACCAATACCAATTGGTTACTCGGCGTGACAAATCCCGACTATTCATTACTATTCTATTAAACATTTACATACCATACATATATATTGTACCTATTCTTCGGACTTCATTCATATACTAGACAATCTTGAAAGCCTAAAAAAATCTAGTCATAAAGACGAAAAGTGATTATCAATTGTTTATTTACTGGTCTATTTAAAATATATTAGAGAATACAGAAAAACTAACAGTATATTTTCGAATCGAGTACATACCTTTCAATACAAACAATTTGGTACTTTAAAATTAAAGTAAATAGTCACTGGGAAATAATGTGTAACCAAAATAAGCAAAAGTGTACAGAAAAAGCATCGATACCTCCTTTTGACGTTTGCGATATGTTTTATAAGACACTACTCAATCAGTCCGAATCCTGTTTTGATACTTTTGTTTCATTAGAACCTATTTATAAATATTAAACGAGCATCACGTGCAAATTAAATTAGTTAGTTAAATCAAATGATGGTAATAAGCAGAATTGCATTGGTTTGATTAATTATCGGCTGTATGGAAATAAATTACGGTCAAAATCATTTCTTTTTTTTAACCAACTTCATAGGAGTTTTTTTTTTAATTATCAGGAATAGGAGTCAGTCAGAATAAGTCCGTCGTGAAGCTAGTTGCCTATTCGAATTCGTAGATTCCATGGAGAAGAACAGGCAAGAAATTCCAAGTACACTCTTTTTCAACATGTTTTTTTTTGTTTCAATTTTCTGGTTACAATTAAATGTAAGAATAATGTAATATATTGTTCTAAAATATAAACGCGCAAGTCGCGCAATTACAACTACATTTAAAAAATAACAGTCCGAAGTTGCATGACGCACGTGGTAGCCATCGTCCAGCTCAACCATATTGAACAGAACCAAACGACTCTACACATGCGCCACCAGCGCCAGGACTTCTACGCGAGCATGGCGTACTCATAAGTGCCAGTTAAAACGCATACAATATTTCCAGAACAATCGGATGTCTAAATTATAGTTTAAAGAACTAATAACAAAAATACTTGCTAAAAAGTATTTTCCTTAACGAAAATACGGTTGTGTATTTATTAAACTTAAAGGTACCTATTTATTTTACGTACAAAAATTTTAGGGATATTTTTTCTCGACATAACAAGAAAATGAATCTACATAAACCCGTAAGCTGAACTTCACAACGTTGCAAAGCGGCAACATCTATGGACACTCCTCTCATTGTTAACCCTTCAAAGTGAGTTTTTCCTTTTCCCCTGGGGTGCCGAAAGCCGCCATTCTGTTCAAGTCTTTTTTCCAATTCAATCTACTTTGCATTGTCCCCGACACTCGCATGAGGCATTACACCTAGACACCCCCTACCCTTGCACTTGCTTCCAAACACTTCTCTTTCCAATGGATTTTATTTACGCAAGAGAAAGCAAGCTTTAATACATATACCGCTGAAGACAATAAGGCGTCTCGAAACGAGATATAAAAGCTTTGAGTTAGTCTCGCGTTCCTTTTAGTAGGATTCCTTTGAAATGAATCGAATAATTCGCGAAGTTTATGCATAAGGACGCTTTTTTATGTGAGGAGTACTTTGTTAAGTGTGAAAATAATGATTGTCGCTTGCGGACTGAGATTGTTGTTATGACAATAATAGGATCTCACATTTCAATGGAATGGATTTATTTACCTATACTCGATACTGGTACAGCCTTTATTTATTAATCAATGAAGTGAATATTGATAAGGTCTGTAAAGTTTTGTTTGTCTTGGAATCTTTCAAGTTTAGTGAAGGTATTTTGTCGCGTGTGCCTAAACAGACAAGGTGACTTAAGTTATATATTTTCTAATATTAGTAATATTGTTAACTGTAAACAAAAATTTTTAGGAACAATTCCGGTGAAACCAAGATAATCGTCCCAAGTGTAAATAATAATTTAAGGCGCACCGCATTTTTATTGTTTTATAAAAATTCTGATAAAAATCTAATTTTGGTATATTTCTTGCGTAACTTAAATCGACTTCTTCAAACAAGTTTCTGTCGGACTCTTTTACATCGGCCCGTTGGTGGAGCGGCGGCCAAAAAGGACAACCGCTGCTCTCGACTGAATTTTTATGAACTTTTTTGTTTGCCTTTTTAAGGCGAAATGTAAAGTTACATCACCGCGGGCGCCGTTTTCTGAAAGGGCATTGCATCTTAAAGGAAACTGTAAATTAAGTTTCCTTTCCAGTCTGCGTCTCTTAATATTTCAGTAGCGGTAAAATTTTATATATCTTATTACTTTAAACGAGCAATTCTGGTATGTATGTATTTATTTATGTATGTACATATTTATATTTCGGGTATCTCGAAAACGACTGTAACGATTTTGATGAAATTTTGTTTCCAGGTACAGTTTTGCATTTTAAGTTCAACTGCATAGTTGTTTTTCTTGTAAAAACGAGCGAAGCTCGGCTTCCCAGGTACTTATTATAAAGTGACAGTAACATTAATTAATGAATTTTTTTGGGCCACTTTTCATTTTATTTTCTTTATTTATCTTACTTTTAAGCATTTGAAGATTGGTAGTATAATACTAGGTTGGATCGGTAGCACTTCTCTCAGGAAATACATTCAAATTTAAATGTATGTTTACGTAACTGTGCATGAGTGTCTGACCCATACCTTTTTTTTGTGGATGTAGAAACCCCCTCGGGCCGTCACCCCACCGGGGTTTTCAGTGTGGTGGTGTGTCAGAATTGAACCAACTAAAACCACACCGTATGCCGTACTGCACTTAAAATAGGAGGGATCCGGGAACAGTTTTTATTAAGACTTCCGGAACCCTCCTAGCGCCTGCCAGCATAAGCGCGGGCCCCACCTTCCGGTAAAAACCTCTCAATTAGGTGACGTCCAAGCGCTGAAAAGCGTGCCTCCGCCGCCCGGTTCGCCGGCGGCGAATTAGGTCCGAGTGGAGATCGTCCTCCCGACCCGTTCCGCCGCCTCCTTCTGCGAGATGACGTCCTTACAGAAGGTCGCGACCACGGTAAAATTCCTGTTGCCGCACCATGGAGTGTATGACGGCCGGTAGCGAGAGATCCCCTCCAATGACTGCAGTGAGGACCCGACGCTGCGTCGCCCAAGCAGAGCAAACCGCCATCGTGTGTGCAGTCGCAGTGTTGACAGGTACTTCCCGAAGCAGCCGTGCCCGGAAAGAACGTGGGTCAGTCGGAAGGAAAGGGCCCCGTGTTGTCGCCCTGCACACTCAACGATGACCAGCTGGAGCGCTTCCACGGCGCCAAAGCCAGCAAGCGGAGCCTCCAGCCGGGACGACCAACGAGCCATGAAGGCTCGGTCGGTTTCACGCCATTCGCGTACCTCTTCGGGCGGAGGTCGACTGCCGATTCCCGCCCGGAACTCAGCCGTTCGCTGATAAATTTTGGTGGGCACTTCCGCCTCCAAATCCCACGAGGGAGTCCCGGCCAACGGCCGCCGCTTCCATCGACACGGTGCGGTATCCGCGTATGGCTCTAATCGCCATAACCCTCTGAGGGCGCCAGAGGCGCGCCCTATTCTGGGTGGAAGCTCGGACCTAAGCTAAATAGGCGATTGTGCATTTGTCTTAATTTTTATTATATCATAAGCACAAAATACAAACTATAACTTTAACTTATTATGATCATCATACTTTTAGTATAGGATGTCCACTGCTGGGCCTAGGCGAGATTAATGATTTCCAAGTAGACCGGTTGAAAGATTAATTTAACTTATAATCAAAACAAAGCAAATAGTAACACAATTTAACAAATTGGAATAAATAAAATACTAACAGTGTTTACTGCATGACTGTCATCAATTCGTCGTCGTTTCAATAACTTTTGTTATTAATATTTGCTACTAGCAGCACCCCGCGGTTTCACCCGCGTAAGTTCCGATCCCGTGGGAATATCGAGATATAAAGTAGCCTATACATTAATCCAGGTCTCCAGCTATCTACATATCAAGTTTCATAGCAATCGGTTCAGTGGTTTTTGCGTGAAAGAGTAACAAACATCCATCCATCCATCCATCCATCCATCCATCCAAACTTTCACATTTATAATATTAGTGGGATTACATTATAGTTATTGTAGAAGAGGATAAGGTTTGGTTCTAAAAATGAAATGAAACAAAAACTAACAAGATTATTAGATCATATTGTTGCCAGTTTCGGTTCCATACCACGCTAACTTGAGAGCAAACATACACTAATTGTAGCAGTACCGTGGTCGCATGTAAATGCAGGCGACAAAACTCGTTACGAGACAATGAACGCAAACGTAACATTTATGTCGCAACAATAGCGGAGTATCCAAACAATCGACTAATAATTTCGCTCGGCAAACTGCCACATACCAAATGGAAATTTCACGTAACGTTCTCTGCAAAGCGATTGGTTCTTTTAATGTAAATGTGTTATTTCGCGATTTGTTTCACTATGAGTTTTTGTATAACCATTCTCATAGTAATCTATATATTAATACGTGAAGCGAAAACTTTGGAGGAGTATGAAATTTCGCACACTTATAGTTTATACAGAGAAGAAGTGACGAATGCTAAAATTTTTGAACAATATTTGCTACAAAGTTTAAAAAAAATGCAAAAACGGGTACATACAGCTATGAGTGTCCAGTATATATTTTGACCTGTCATGGTACAAAAGTCTATACAATGACAGGTCAAGTAATATTGGCCATCGAAAAAAACCATGGTCGAAATTCGACCACCACGCGATCTCTAGTAACGATAAATGCAAGTCAAAACCATATTTCAAAAAATAAATGGAGTACATGTAAAATGTACGTCGCTTCCAAAATGTCTTTTTGGAAGTCATTGAAGTCCAGCGGTGGACAACCTATGGCAGAAATATTGATAATGATTTAAAATAGAGATTCCATTTGTATAAAAACAACATACCAGCAAAGCATACACCATACAACTCTGGTGTTATAAATTATTATCATACGCTATTGTTATCAATAAGACTTTACAAAACAACAGCCGATGAGATATTATGAATTAATTTAAAGTACTATAATTTTAATGTTATATTTATAAGACAAATAATTGTTAATTATATATTTTGCAATTATGACTAAGTACCGTCAAATTTGTTACCTATACCACAGAATGCATAATAGTACCAGTACAGAAGGCCCACTCCGCTAATTCATTTAAATAAATAGCGACTCTTATTCCGACACCATAAATTACTACACACTATATTCACCTAGAAGTTGCCTCTCTTTCTATCGCGTAACTCTTATCTGTTCTGATGACACCACGACGTTAGGGTTGTCTTTTTTTAAGAATTAATTAATCTGAACATTTAATTACAAGTAAGTTATGTGCCTATTACTTCATTTTTGTGAACAAATAAACCTAGGCTAGGTACTAATAACTCGATAGTCTAGATACGAACGGATAACGCGACGCAGCGCGGAAGTGAGCATCAAACTGCCGTTCAGTGCAGTTCAGCCGGCGCGCGGCATCCCACTGAATTTTGGCACGATTAGTCGACCCCGCCGTGTACTTTTAGCTTTATACCTACACTCCGGAGTGAACCTGGCCTGCCTATACATGCATAAATAATTCACATTTGCCGTTTATTATAAACTAGCAACCCGCCCCGGCTTCGCACGGTTAGCAGAAACATCTTCAACAATAATCAACATATTTCAATCAATTTACACAAAATCTTAACAAATTATACACCTAAACCTTCCTCATAAATCACTCTATCGATTAGTGAAAGCCGCATGAAAACCCGTTCAGTAGTTTTTCAATTTATCGTGAACAGACAGACAGACGCGGCGGGGGACTTTGTTTTATAATATGTAGTGATATTTAATGCATGATGTATTCATCGATAATTAGTCATGTAATTAGTTTTGAAACCATAAATTGTATTGGGTTAAACTTATTATTGCATATAACGATGACAATGAACGAAATAATTGAATGGAATGAAATGAAAGACTACGATTTTCAGTATTTCTTTTAAGGTTTCATTGCAAACTGCCAAAATGATTGAAAGTAGTACCTAGTAGAATGTATTATTTTTAATTATAATAATAAAACAAAGGGTTTTTACTTAGTAGTAGTAATTATAATTTACTAACTTTGAAATCTTCGCGTTCCATTATACAGAGTGTAAGAAACACCGTACCGAATATTGAAATAGTGTATTGAGACCATCATTCTGAGTCGAAAATCATTTGGATTTTTCTGCCGGAAAATTCAATTTTTTTTTTTAATTTTAATTTTTTGGTTAAAAGTGATATCACAATGAGTAAAGAGAACATTTTACCGAAAAAAAATTAATAAATACCCCATAAAAAACTGCAATGTAATCAATTATACAACATTTATGCAATCAGCTGCTTCGACCGTACCGCACAAAAAGAATACCGCGTACATTGCGTAGCGCCAAATGAAACTTATAACTATAAATCCTTAATCTCGCATTTTTATGATAGACTGACTTTTGTATTGTGATAAATATAAACAGAAAAAGGTTTTTGTAAGTTTCGGGAATTAACGTGGTCGTATAATAGGTATTAAACACCGTTGTATTGCCTGACGTTTTGACACGGTTGCGCTGGCCGTGGTCACAGGCTAACTCCTATATATGATAGGTATGTATGTAATACCCATTTAGTGATCGCGTTCATTCCCGTACATTTATTTACATGATTATGATTTGTCAAGAAACTTCAAAATTACGTTTAACTCGAACATCACTTACTATAGTTATGTAAGTTACAATTTTTTAATACAAAGTGAACTTTTTGATCGTATATCGCATAATGTTAAATACTTGACATAATAATATCGCACAGTTTTTACAACTCTCATCTACTCCATTATCCTACAATTGGTACTTAGAAACGCAATATCAATTCCTCTTCTAAGTACTTACGTATTGTAGCTCACGAGATAACGAGCAAACTTTATTATTAAGTTTTTACTTTGTTACAAATATATTGCATATATCTATACTTCCACTATTACTTATCAGGAATATTAAACTTGAATAAATTGTTCTTTAGTATATCTGTAAGTACGAAAAAAGTCAGAATCTAAATTGATTTTGACATGTATAAAGTATGACTATGTAGTATTACGACTTGATTATGAATAAAGTATTATACGAGTCAAAATCAATTAAAGTTAATTAAAATCTAACTTTTAGCTTTGAATTTAATCAAAAGAAAACAAGTTAGGTAAAAAAAAAAATTATATCATATATATATAAATAACATAAAATGAAAATCACTGAGAGTCAGCAACAATTCCTACTCCTTAACGAGGGTTCATACCTGATCCAAGAAACGAATAAATAGCTCCCTGCTAGTTATTCGTTTATGATTTAAATTATTACAAAGTCCCATAACTCTCATTTTTCAGAAACTATCATCACATAATGCTTATACGGGGGTCACACTGAAAGTTTTTAGAAAATAAAAAACGGAACGATATACATAGAAGCCTGTTAATATTTTTATTGCTTTTCGAAGTAGTCTCCGTTCCTTTCTAAGCACCGTCGCGTGCGATGGAACCATTGACTGAAGCAGTGTGCCCACTCTTCTTTAGGGATCTCTTCCACGCCTTTTTCAAACGCATAGCAATCTGCAGTAACAGTCCTTTTTAACCCCGACGTAAAAAGAGGGGTGTTATAAGTTTGACGTGTCTAGGTGTCTGTGTGTCGACCGATTTGAGTGCGTTTTTTTTTTGTTTGAAAGGTGACTTGATCGAGAGTATTCTTAGATATAGCTCAAGAAAACCTGTACAGCCGCTCGAAGATCATCAGCTCTTTTGTAATCGTTGAAGAGATTTTCGAGTTGGAGGAATTTTAATTTATGATTACATCATGAATAATTAATGCGAAATGACCCGTCCGTCCGTTAATGTAAGGCTTTTTGTACTTGACTCATACTAATACCTAAAGCTGCCCGAATCTGCTGATATATCACCCTTCTATCAGCTTCTATCATTAGCCGCATAGCCCTCACGTTACTTTCAGGAGTCGCCGTAGAAGGATGTTCTTCTCGAGAATCATCAATTAGTTTTCTTCGACTACGTTTAAACTCATTAAGCCAGTTGTAAACAGTGGCATGAGATGGGGCTTCGTAATGAAATGCCAATCGAAGTCTAGCGTAACATGGTTGTTGAGTAAGACCGCAAAGAAAGTCGTATTAAATCATTGAGCGAAAATTTTCTCTAGTCAAATCCACGTCGATGCACGACAGACACTTATTAAATTTCCGGCAAATGGTAAAAACAAATGACATTTGAAATCATTAAACATCTACAGATTCCCAAAGAGTTCCTAATTCGAAATTTAAATAAACTTTTTAATGCCTATTTTAAAAACTTTCAGTGTGATCCACGTATATGTGTTGGGATAATATTTCTGTTAAGCCCTTTAAGTGCAATTTTATTTAAGAAACGCTCTGAAGAAAACTGGGTCTCGGGAATTAATTAAACTTTGTTCAAAACTATACTTTTGAATCGTGCATACGTGCCCTGTTTAATTTACAACCTGGATTTAACACCAAGACAGCTTTTGTTTCAATCTTCCCTAAACCAGATTAAGGAAAGTTTAGCAGAGATTTTGGTGAATCAAATCAAATATCTATGATTAAATGAGTTAACCAAACCTGATCTGTTGTTAAGGTAAACCTCTTATAACAGTTTTCATTATAACAATTCAATTTGTCTAACAATTTCTTAAGTATGTAATGTTAGTGTTGGGAATAAAACGCATTTATTTTCTGAGTGCATAATATATACCGCGATTGGTTTTATTAGTAAATAAACTGTTCAATTTCGTATTATCTTATGTTCGTGTTCATGATCATTTAACATTATAATCAGTTTTGGCGGGTGACGTGTAGATCCTCGCGGGATCGTCATTCTAGTGAATTGTAGTAATGTTAACAGGACTTCTTAGTTTTAGTTCTTCTGATGGTTTGAATTGTAGAAATAAATTGTGTGGGTTAGGTAGGTCGGTATTGTAAGCGGCCTGTATTTTCGTGATTAGCGAAAGCAGGTGCTGTAAACTTGAACTAAAATATTGTGCGTTTTTTGATTTAAGACTTAGAAAAATTAGATCCGTTTCTTATTCAATTTTTTTTTATTATTTTTAACAAAACTTAAAATAAAAGAGTTGACGATAGCAAAGAGAACGTCACATATTGGTATTTCTTTTATATACATGTTCGCTGTCTTGAAAAAGCTGTAAACTACGGAAAATGTAAATGTTTTATTAGGGTGATTATGGTGGTATTAGGGTGTCACACTGGCGTCACAAACGCCTAACATTGGGATAAACCACTGCAGACAGTTGGCCATATGTACGGTAATTAGCTAAATACGTACGTACGTTTCATTATAGGCATACACTTACCTGAAATAGTCCATTAACATATTACAAAAGTACCTCCGTGCCGTTTATATTGGTGAAAAGATACGGATGTAATAAACTACTGAATTTAAAATATTTATATGTCTTGGACCCTTGTCTCCATGCAAAACACACAGGGGATTTCGGAGAAAGATACCCGATAGACGGAGAGTCCTGAATATATTTTTTTTACATTAAACTGTCTTAAGTTCTATATTGTTTCCTTTTATATGTGTTTAATAGATAATTTGTGCATATTCTTCTTATCTTTTCACACTCAGCACTACTGATTAGTAATATTTGACTTTTAAATTATTATTAATACCAAGCAGTTATAGCCGACTGACTGGTGTAGGCCACAGTTTCTCAACGTACGATATTCTATTTTTTATTTTTAGGAAAACCACGAAAACTGTTGTTTATTTTTATACTGTGTGCACTTTGTCCTTTTCCAATGAAAATATATATTTAGTATAAAGGATATTCAGGTTTTTACACTTAAAAAAAGTTAAACTGACTTGAAAAACAACGTGGGCATCGGCTACTGAAAAGTGAAAAATAATTGATTATAAATTTAATTGAAAAGACCACATACATGTGACACTTTTAATAGAATAGGCAATATTATAAAGGAACTAGCTACCTACTGGTCTGTTTGAAGGCGGTGCCAAGCTCGAAACTCAATAAGTAATACTCAGGGATATGAACAGCTTAATTAAGAACGGAATATAATTCTTATTAAATATCTGAATATGCTATTGATTATTAAAGACCAACCAAACTAAATTTACTAGTACTTATTTGCAATAGTTAAATTATGCAAATTTATCAACAACTTAATAAAGCATTCAAAATTTAATATAATTGATTAGATTGAAACAAATGATTTCGATTTGTTTGATTAAATTTAAATCTTTTTTTAACGGCGCCGCCGTCTCGGGTCTGCTTCGGCTAGGGCGCCAGATTACCAACCCTGTCCGTCACCCCCAGGCAAGTGCTCATGGAGGCCGGAGATCAACCTGCTTTCTCCGGCGCCTGGCGCGTCTTTTGCGGAATGAAAGAGTACTAGTTCTCTCCCGTTTCCTCTCCGCCGCCTTCTTGGCATACATTACCTTCTCGCAAAAGGAGTCTGCGAAATACCACGCGCTCTCGCTCTGGACTATGGACATAATCAGCTTACGGGCGGTTAGCAAGCTGCTGCGTCCATGCAGGGCATTTCACTAGACTGTCGAGTACCGTATCCTCGCAGTAGCAAAAGGACTGGTGGCACATAGGCGTTGGTTCTAGGGCTATTCGACACAGATACTGCCCGAAACGGCCATGCCCAGTAAGTACCTGCGTCATTCGGTAGGAGAGACTGCCATCTGTCTCCTCTCCAGCCAATCCCCCATGACGGGCCTTACCGTCACGATCATGGCATATCCTGCACTCAGTCGTTCAAGTCGTTTTCTAAACTCAGCCATGAGCACTTGGTGGAGATGGGACCGTCGTGTCCCGATGTCATAATTGACAGGTCTCAGCTCCTACTCCTACGCCTCCCTGCGCCGCTGATACAAGGACGCAAGGGATTTCGCCTTCAGATCCATAAAGGCCGTCACCCGTTGCGAGCGCCTCAAAATTGCGACATTGTGGGTAGTCACGGTCTCCGCACAAATTGGGGATTCCAACATAGTCGCCTACAGGAGGCGTCGGGTCTCCCAAGTTAGGCAGCATCCGCAAAAGCACGGCAGTTCCTGGATTTTTAAGTTACAAGCTTCTTACCTTTTAGGGATCAAAATTTTCAATTATTTATTACTTATAAAGAAATAGTCGAAAGCCTAGAAGCCTAATCATGTATATTACACTGAGAGGGAGCCCGTTTCCAACCGTCTTGTAATTTTTATACCTTGCTAGTATTATTATATATTACATATTCAGAATACTAAATTGTTAGTCCCCAACACCAAAAACATGGCCAAATAAAAATAATAAAAACCAAAAACGAGTGGGAATAACGTTAAACAATATCGGGGTTGAACCGAAATAATCCTTAATACATTGTAGGTAATACTTTATCGGGTACCCAAGAAGGGTGGCTATTGCGTAGGGGATTACCAATTTTATAAGTTAGGTATTCGTGCGAATGTCACCGCAGTAACCATAACGTTTTAGTGGCAGTTTGCCCCTCGTTGGAACACTTCGTATTTTTAATAAAAAAAGCAATATAGTTTTTCACTTGCTAAGAGCAAGGAGTGGGAAGGCTTGGAATTTTCAATTTTAAAAAATTAATTTGTTTTACACAATTGCTGTGCTGTTGATGGTTCTTTCGAAGTTATTACATGATTTCGCTGTTATAAATTGTATTTACCGGTAATTAAATCAAGGGTACAAACATTTATATGAGACGATTTAAAATCTAAACTACATGATATGTAGTTTAGATTATGTAGTTTTTCAACTTCAAAAGAATCATGAGCAGCACAGCAATTGTTTGAAACAAATTAATTTTTAAAATAATATTATTATTACTATACATCAAATTCAGCTTTTATGTATACTAACGTTTCTTTATTTAAATTAGCAACCCTTTTCGTTATGCTTTGCTTGTTTCTCTTATATTTTATGAAATGTATTATTACAAATCCAAATCGGCCAAATTAAAAGTTAAATGTGAAGGCCCTTTGTTCACCATTTAATATCAGCTCTATGTAAGGATCGTGTTAATGAATTATCACGTGAGTTTTTAAAAATATCGTTTGGGTAGATACCTATTTTTCATACAGATTTTTTTATAATTTCTAACTTCATTTTTGTAGGAGAAGAAATTTATCTCATCCCTAACCAACTGCTCTGCAGCTGCGCTAAAACCAGAAGATTAACAATAGCTTAGCGCTTTCTTCTTGATGCGGTTGTAAAAGCACTAATTAGCTTATTTGAATAGCGTGGCTACAACTTTTTTGTAAGAAATATATTCCTTAAGGGTTTCAATTGCATTACAAACCAATTCGCTGTGAATGCTGAGACCTAAAAGTCTAAAAGCGCCTTTTTCTCTTGTATTAATCAACCGCTTATCTTAATCTTAGTTGCTATTGTCAAACTTTAGTGTTTTCAATAAATAAAAAGAAATATTTTATCTACTTTTATGGAAACTACATTCATTGTTATAATTTGAATTGAATTATAGTCGGATTTCGACCTCTGGGCGACCACCAACCACCAGTAATTATTAAGATCTCTATGATTAAATAATTTGTATGTTTTAATAATAGTAAACTTAATAATTATTATATTAAACCATTAATTGTTTATTAGATTAAATTGATCGAGGAAAGGCCATAGTTTATAATGATTGACACATGCTCAACGATATCAAAAAATGATATTTATCAAACATAAATCACATTTTCCTTAAGCGCTCAAAGTAAAGCCATACACAATATTCACTGATGTGGAACTTACAGATATCGAGATATTTATATGGTTATACAATAATCGTACTTACAAGCGAAAGAGTGGTTTTATATATTTTTTTATATTTGAGAATACGTTCATAACAAGATATGAGATAAAAATAATAACTGTAGTCAAGTTGGTGGTACTATTAGTGTTATGGCAAACTAATGCTTTGATAGATAACCTTCTTGTGGGCTATGGATGAGTAAAACGTTACAATGACTGGTTAACGTTTTGTTTATTTATTTCTTTGATTTGCTGACAGCTGATATTTTTATTAAAGTTCTAAAAGTAGCCTACGTTTTGGGATACTATGATTCTCTGTGTGTCTGAATCCTTCAGAATGGTAGATATGGTCTGACGTCTGTTTGGCTCAAACTGTATGCCTGACCAGCAAGAAAAAGAGGCAGTAGCTGCGGGTAAAAACTTTAATCTCTAAATACAAAAATTAAAATACTTCTTTTTCTAGTACTGCAAGTCCTTAAGTGTACGGTTGTTAATGCTGAGAGTTGGTTCTTTTTAATTTTGTTGATAGACAAAGAAATTAATTTGTTTAATGAATACATAAATGTAACTTGCTAGCACTAGATACATAAAAGAACCATTCAATCTTGTTTAAAGACTAATAGAGTATAGAAAGTAATGAATCACTATTGAAATAGTGTCGTTAATTCAGCGATTCCCTCGATAGTGTGATAAAATGTGCTTAAAATCACGAACGACAATCGCAATAAAATAAACTGTTCAATGTAACAAAGTACAATCACAAGCAATAAAAGAAATAATAAAAATAAAATAAAAAGTATGCTTAACCATAAAGTAATCTAACAATGTATTTATAAATAATTTACAATGTACAATATAATTTATAGTATAGGGTATGATATTACGGTGAGTGACTAGTGGGCTACTTAATTTAAAAAATCTATCAAATCGTTTCATTTCTTTTGTTCGTTGCAAATAATCACGACGCGAATTTCATTGGTTTCATTTTCATTCAGATTTAATGCCAATTAAAAAATAATCGGGACTCTGCATCAGTTAATGATTTCTTTTTAAAGTAACACTTGTATCATAACCATAGGCTGGAATAGGTAAAATGATTTAGGGTGAATGAACTCCAATGTTAATGTGGACATACCTCTGAGATTTCGGTATTTTAAAATTACGAAGGCAGAATTTAAAAAAATTACGTGTTCATCAATCAATCATCAACAATATGAGACCGACATGTCACCCGGGAGCATGTTATAAGTGACTAGCATTGTATACTACAAAAAACCTGTGGTTTTCGACGACTAAGTAAGGGCCAAACAATATTTAAAATGGAATTTCATTAGTAATAGGTACACTTAATAATAATCGGTATCTTTGGCCCTTTTTCGTATATTCCGTACGCCCAACGCTTACAACCAATCTGAATAGAGTATATTGGATGATTCATTAACAATTTGTAAGAACAATGCGTGCTCTTATCCCCACACAAAGTCTTAGTGTTATCTGCAATAAGAGCGTGACGGCTCATATTATACTTTTTATTTGGATCTAATGAAAAAATAGCACACGTTATTTCATGTATGATTTTTGATGTCATCATCAAATACAGCCAGCGAGTACACACTCGACAGTATTCAACGGACGACGTCGTAAGTGTAGTGTGTCGAAATACCGACAATACAAATAAAAATAATGAAGACCAAATGGAGTTGAAAATAATGGTAGTCTATCAGTCCACCCGTGACCACGATCGGTGCAATTCGATCGAAACGTCGTCGGGTAACTAAAAAAGGTATTGTACCTTATAAATATTATCGCGATTAAGTCCCGAGTTACACATCTAATAAATTAAACCTATTTAACACGTCTTGGTATATATTTTATTATTGTTATTATTCAACTAGTTTAGTCAATTCAGAAGATACCGTTATGTTCCGAAAAATGTCTAGAACAAACCGTTTCGTTATCAGATACAATGATGCTAGGATGTTTTAAGTACATAAAATCAGTCTAACTATTCCAACCATTAATCAAAACAGCAAAAGTTACCTGATATTATCTAAAGCCTTACAATAATCCAATGCACAATGGCTGCAAGTTATTAACTATTTTCTCGATGTGATACGCTTAAATCGAAATAGATCAATGGACCTACGTATATGTTACCATTACTGGTTTACAACAGGATAACCTATGCTATTCTATTCGCATGGACTCCGGATATATGTCACATCTATTCTCGTTAAGTAAAGCGGTTCCAAAACTCAGATCAGAAATAACTATTGTGAACTGTATGGTGATATTGAAAAGGCAGTTAAAATAACCTTCATGTTAAGTACACGGTACAATAAACATTTCTTAAAATAAGGATGAACATAAACACTCTTTCGGTTTTAGCTGTAAGAGGTTCTGTATTTAAATTTATACGATACACGTAAACGTGAATTTTAAATTTCAATTCAAGAATGAACTGGTGTATCAGTAATTTGGTTGGACGTTCCACCTACACTATAGTAACTATATCACTCCCACCTTCGTAGCCGTCTGAAACACCCACGTGATATAACTCAAACTTTCAAGCTCTCTTTCCACCCACGTTTATGTCTCGTACTTTAGTGCAGTCGGTAGAGCCAATGTGATGGTTGTGACTCTGCACAATTACGTTTTTAGTAGGAATCGATCTGGAACAACCTATAGAACAATATGTAGGGGTTGCGCAGTGATTCTTATGGTAGAAATTTGCGTGAAAATTCAATAACTGCAAAACTTTAATCAGTCAATTACTGTGGTTCTGTTGAAAAAAATCAAGCTCAACAAGTGCTCAAAATCTTCTATAGGATGTTGTCTATCTGCCTATCAAATTTGGTTTATTTTTATTAAAAAACTATCGAGTTATGCCATTTTGCAACTAAGGCATTTAAAAAAATAAATGAAAATGGTATTTAAAAAAAAATTAAAACCGTTTTTGGAATTGTTATCTAAAATATGGGTCTTGGAGCATGTATAAAAAAATTAGGAATATCGATAGGTTGATTTTGTAGCTCGGGCGTAAAATTTAATTTTTCAAATTTCTTTCATTGCAAATTGAATTGTGCAAAAACTACTTTTTATCGATCCTGACCAAATTTTGAGGGTAGATTTAGTATGTATGGAAACATTCAAATACAAATTTTCATTGCAAAAAACCTATTCCTCCTTTAATTTTTCCTGCCTTGAATTATAAGTACGGTTTTTCACACTTTTTTGGCATTTTTAAATAAACAATATATATTTTTTAATTTAATTAATATCTACTATCTTGTTGCAAAAAAGAAAGAGGAATAAAAAGTTCATTACAACTTTCCTCTTAGAGGCTTACACCTCGAGTTAATTATAAAAATGTGTCGAAGAAGCGGCATTTTTCGGTAAAATTAGCTATTAATCAAAAATTCCCATGATAAGAATCGCTGTGCAACCCCTACATATTGTTCCGTAGGTTGTCCCCCATCGATTACTACCAAAAACATAATTGTGCAGAGTCATGACCAAAATTGATAGCATTTGAAGCTCCACCGACTGCTCTAATTCCAGTTTTCATTCAATCATATTTAAGACATTTAATTTCATAATTTCAATTTCATTTAACAGAAATATTCTACTGACATACCTTTATTATTATGCACTATTTCCAAAGTAAACCAGTTCCATACTTAAATTCTCTGATTTAAATAAATAGAATAATTACCAAATCAATTAGCACGATTATAACATTAAAAAAAGTAAACATGATAAATATATTCAAGATTGATGATGGTTAAAAAATAAATACTTAAATTTCTTCACTAGACTGTCTGAATACAAAACTGAATACTTCAGAGGGAACTGAAATCACACTTATAACGAATCCGTGTTCCTTAGATAGTGCAAAGACAGATTGTTTTTAGTTGACAAGAATGGATGAAAATGGGGACAACGTCATGTATGTACTTGTCATAAAAAAAGTAATTAAAAATATGGCTTGTAAAGGTCTGTAGTACTATGCCAATTAATATTTAAACAATTTAAGTAACTAAACATTATATTTTATACATATTATAGATACTGTACACTCTATAAATCATAAGACGATCTCTGAAAGAGTTTCAGTAATAAAATATTTCTGCTGGTTATAAATCTTTAAGCCTCAGATATCTACTCGTATGTTACTGAATACACTTCAGACTATAATTTTAAGATCTAGCTAGCTTATCCTAGACCATAAGATTCAATCGCATCAAACCTATCTTAAGCCAACACTACGTTTTATTGTTACTAACAATTCAGCTTCTCGGATCCCGCTTTACGCTTTGTGATTTACCTTTGTTTTCAGAACAAATAGGTCTAGGCTTCTAGTAGTTTGAAATAGTTCCTAACTATACCTGTGTTTCTTTGAAAGTAAGCTTTTACAGAAAATGGTAACTAAATGTATGCTATCTAACTAAATGTATGTAATGTTAATGCAGTTGATAAAGTTAGTATCTAACGGTGGAACGCGGAATTTGTAAAAGTAATAATTTGTTTTCCAGAAAAAAATCTTAGCTGGATACCACACGGGACTGTCACTTTATTTATAATTTATACAATTTATAATTTCAATGATGTAGTCATAATCGTTTTAGGAGTAGAGAGTATTTTTGATAAAGAATCGAACGCGAAACGGGACGCAAGTCGAAAAGTTCCTTGTGGTCTGTACTTTATTCCTTTTTCTACGACTCGGTTGCCGGGTAAGGTGACTGTCCTGTCTCACATTTGGTTAACTGGAGCCACAAAGTTCGTTATCTGCGGATAGATATAATTACTACAAATATAATTATTTAACAATAACATTTTGATGATAAAATATAGTGTATCTTTGTAACAATCCAATCCCAGACAAAATATTACTTGACATGTATTAAAAATGACTTACTTTGACCTATATAAACTAAATGTATAATATTATCTTATATTTTATTCCTTATAACTGCATGTGGGATATTTATAAATAAAAAATCCAAATCAATATGTGTATCTACTAAAAGAAATCTGCATGCCGCTTGACGGTGGAACATGGTGACACACAATTTATATACTAACAACTTATTAAATGATTTGACGCATGTATCGCAAGATTAGATGATTTGATTTAACAAATTAACTAGAGCCTTTGAACGTCTTGCTTGCCCGGCAAGCGGTGCCGACTATCTGGTCCCACATTCCACTTTCACACGACCCGATTTTTTTAAAATTCAACAGTTAGTGAGATTATTATAAACGCAAATCTATAATTTACACTTTTCTCTTGCAATGGAAAGCGAACAAATGATTGCCATTATGATTTTATTCCGAAGATTGCACAGGTACCTACAACATAACTCTCAACGGAACACTAACGAACTTATTCAGTATCCAGTAGAAACACAATACAATGCTAGTACTGCTGTTTAACCACAATCTTTCCCTAAGGTACAAGTACTTTTCCGGTGGCGTTTTCTTGATAAAAATCTACACTACTATTTTGCTTCTCAACTTCCGAATTTTCGAAGTAGGTACTATGCCGCTGTAAAAATAGGTGCACAATCAAAAAGCGCCATATATTAAGTTGTAAATGCAACTTATAAAAAATTCAAGATATATATAAATACTAGCAGCGCCCCGCGGTTACACCCGCGTAAGTACCGATCCCGTGAGAATATCGGGATAAAAAGTAACCTATATGTTAATCCAGGTCTCCAGCTATCTACATATTAAGTTTCATTGCGGTTCAGTGGTTTTTGCGTGAAAGAGTAACAAACATCCATCCATCTATCCATACTTTCACATTTATAATATTAGTGGGATTTAGTGTTTTCTATGTAAGCTGCTTTCCATTAACTGGACTGCTTGGTTAATTGCACGGGCAATTTCAAAGCGCTAAACCAACATACTAAGTGTGCCATTTCAATTATATTACACTTTTTTATGATCTAGCCCTTAGATAATGCTTTAATCGGAATAAACCACAATAAATAAATAATTTTAACAATATAATAAATAAAACAGCCTCAAACTGTTATATCCACAATAAGCGAAGTATTAAGAAAACATATCACGCTCAGTGCTCTTGATTGTAACTACTGGATATAAAATGGGGCATAAACTGGCTCATATAACAATAAAAATAAATTAGATAAAAGCTCGCAATGAAACTTTACCCATTACTCGGCTCGCGTAAAACACACAATTTCATGGGTTTGTAAGATTTAATTATTACAAAATACTTTCCAGAGGCCGCGTAATGTAATACCTTTCAGTACACAACTGATGAACGTTCAAACTTATCATCCAATTTACATCGTCTTAGAAATTCATGCTTGCGAACGTTTATCGACACATTAATTATATTTATTTACATCCTGTATGTACATTTATGATGGAGGAAAGTGGTTATTGTCGTGTTATAGAAGCCAACGCTGCAGATACAGTCTGGTTAGATATTAATAATATATATAGATGTTTTGTTGTTGCAGTTGACGATATGCTTTGAATAAGAAGCTAATACTACGGTTCATTGAGGCTACCTAGGTTGTTTCTAGAAGCTTAAGTTCATGAGAGATTTTTTTTAATAAATGACAAATAGACAGATTTTTTTATACCACGTCGGTGGCAAACAAGCATACAGCCCGCCTGATAGTAAGTGATTAATAATAGTAACAATAATTTAAAAAATCTCTGGCCAAGTATGCTTAATTAGTTTATTCTGTTTATCTCTTCAGGTCAATTCTATCGATGTTTACCTGATTTCAAAAATAAACACTTAAATTAGTTCGTGCCCTGAATTTCTACGATTAGCAGAGTTTGAGAACCTTTGATAAATCTTAGAAAATTGCTCAACCTACCTTTGGTAAGCCTTTTCCTACTAACTATTTTTGAAACAACTCTCTCATCTCTCTTTTCATCTACCATTACTAGTTCTACTTCCTCGATGGTTCTTTTTCTGTTCAGCTGATGTTCATCATCCGTCTCTAGTACCACACCCTGTCTCTGTTTCTTTGGGTTAGCGTCCACGTTTCGTTGCCATAAAGTGCAATGCTCTATATGTACGTTTTAATGGGCCGTTTCCTTATTTCGATGTTGATTTTGGCTTTGAATAAATGGTTCTTGCGGTTGAAAACTTGTTTGGCTATTGCGTTAATCGGCTACCTAAATATTTAAAACTGTCCACTTGCTCTATGTAAGTATTTTAGATTTTAATTTTACTAGATAGGGATGGTAATTTGGAGGTGATAAGAATTTTAGATTTGTTCATGTTTATTTTTAATCCAAATTCCCTAAAAGTGTCATTCATTATTACTAACAGTTGTCCAAATTGTTTATGTGGCTGATAAATTGTATAGTTTCCCCATTCAACTTGACCCCTCCCTTACCTGTTTCTATAATTTTCCTTATGGCACACTCAATAAAAATGTTAAAAATCAAAGGTGACAGAGGGCACCCCTGCTTGACTTCATGCTTTATTGTTGCCCTTTGTTTGCCGTCCCCAATTTCTAGTATTGTTTGTTGGTTTTCGTACAGTTGGTAAATAATTCTCCTGTCTCTATAACCCAATCCTACCCCTTTCAAAATTTTCATCATTTTTGTCCAGTTTACCTTATCCAATGCCTCATCTAAGTCAATACAGTCTACGAATGTTGGAAGGCTTAAATCCATGCCCCTGTCTATAATTAGCCGGAGAGCAAATATAGCTTCTCTTGTACCTTTATTTTGTCTGAAACCATATTGATCAGAGTAGGTAGTTCTCTATTTGTGGTCTTATTCTATTTTGTACTATTTTTAATAGTATTTTAGCTGCAGGACTAAGCTAAGGGTTGAACTTTAGCCAAAGAAATAACACGAGCTGACAAGTGGGAGGAGTACTAACAGCTATAGGTTATGCTCTAATTCTTGTCTCATGAGATGACCATAGGGATTAACATAACTTGATCCTAAAACTTAACGTGTAGCTAGTCCCAGTAAAAAGTTATGGTGTGTTTTGCAGATTAGCTATTACTGTAGTGAATACTTTAACAACTGCGTGAGAATGTCCTTATCAGCCATACCTTATTCCCTATTTATTCCCTAAGTAGCGAAAATAAGGGATCTTGCGACCGCGGGTTTGGAAACACTAACTTTTTGCTCTTTCTTAACTATTATAAGGAATTTGTGTATATAATGAATGTACGTAAACTTATATTAATAACCTTCTACCAATACCGTTTAGTTAATAATCTGTTGCAAGTACATTTTTATTACTTTGTAGTGGGATAAGATTGATTGAAGTCGACATGTGTTTTTTTATTAAGTTTTAGTTTTTTAGGACAGTCTGATGGTTCGTTAGTTTTAATAAAAGAAAATACTTAAAATTATATCTAGGTTATAGTTTTTAAGCAAAAAAGTCATGGCATTCAGGAACGCTAGTAATGCTCGTACAAATTTTGTACTTTTAAATGCGAAAGTGAGTTTATTTGTTTGTTACGCTTTCACTCCTTAGCTACTCAACCGATGATCATCATGAAATTTTTCATACACGTTATCAGGAGTACAGAAAGGCACATAGATTACCTTTCATCAGTTTCAGTCGTCAGAGTTGTGATTTGATTAACTTATGCCCGATTCCTATAATCAAGAAACGATTCGTTTTGCTTACTGACGGTAATATTTCGTTGAATTTTCAACGAAAACTTTACCGTCCGTAAGCAAGCAAGCAAAATGCTTGATTATAGGAATCGGGCACAAATCTGCACTTACGCGAGCAAAGCTAGTATCAATTCTCTTTTTTGCGTCTTCACACAAGTTTGTATGGAACCCTAGGTGCGTGAGTCTGTCTCGCACTTGTCCAGTATTTTTAGTATTTCTAACGCAAGAGGCCAATTAATGAAACTTTCAACATTTCTTCCGTAGTAACGGCGTAATTAGTTTAACATTATTTATTCACATTGGTACATTTGCCTTGAAGTTGTTACTAATTTTCTTTAATTTTACTAAATAGTGGTAATAATAACCATTTTTTAACTAGAATTGCCTTTTGTGTAAGCGTTACATCGTTATTATTGGCTGAGATAATCGGTGTTATATTTAATATAAAGAACTTCATCTGTAATCAAAAACTGTAATACTCTCTGTGAAACGTTTCAATGTCATTTCAAACGCAATTCAAAATTTGACCTCATTTCTAATCAATATATCTTTAATCATAAGATCTGAATTTTAAATAATATCTATTTATATTGTCCGACGAGACGTAAACGTTTTAGCCTGAGGGTTTTGCTTTTTAACTCAAATTGTTTCAGAACAGTTTTACTCATCTTGTGCTTTAAAAATTGTGGATACATGAATAACATTAAGCATTTTGCTTTAATTCGTTCTTCAATTTTACAAAAATATAACTCGTCCTATCTGTGATTTAGTTCTTTTTAAACAGAAATTTGTTTAATATTTTTGTTAAATTATATGGTTTTCAAAATTTGTTTATCTTTTTCTACTCAAAACTAGCTAAATCACTGACCGACAATTTCAAAGAACTACACTCTGTTTTGCGAATTCGTGCGATATAATGAGGTGTACATGAATATATTTACATAATTTAATAAAGTCACTTATTGAAGTGAAATAATCGTTATATTTTTTCTTCATTAATATAGATCTGAAAGTATTGAATAAATATTTGAATATCTGTATATTTGTACTGTTCACAAATGTCAATGTCAAATCATTTACATATGATTTGACATTGACATTTGTGAACAGTAAACGACGAAGATTTTGTTACCAAAAGAAGCGAGAATCTGTTTATTTTAAAATATACATAGTTAGTTTATTAGTTACCAGCTGTAGTTTTGGCCTAGGTCATAAAATATATTTAATAAAAAAAAAATATACGTCTCAAAAATCCCATCAACAAATAGAAAAGAGCTGATGATTTTCGATCGGCTGAACAGATTTCCTTGAATTAAAACTAAGAACACTCTCGATTAAGTCACCTTTCATACAAAAAACCTAAATCAAAATCGGTCCATCCGTTTTAGAGCTATGATGCCACAGACTGATACACATGTTAAACTTATAACGTCCGGGGTTAAAAAGTCTCATTTACAAGCAAGTGTGTGTCGTGTTGATTTATTTAAGGTTTACTGCTTAATATTTTTGTTTAGCCGATACGGAATTCGTACTTATTGACGGAATAATAATAAGAATTACAAAAATAGCATTGAGCCCTCCTTACCTAAAATAACCCCTGGTTATTAAGGTACTACAGTATAGTTAAGTCTATTTGACCCAACAGACATACCTAGTCCTGTCGATGTTTTATAAAAAAGTTGTGATCGTTTTATATTCCTTAAAAAAGCACTTCTCTGATATTTCCCGAATTTCCTCATTTTCGGGGAATCTTTAACATTTTTCTTTGTCTATATAGAAACCTTGTTCTTACTATTACGGTTATTTTAAAACCACATTTAAATAATCCGTCTAGCTTTTCTCAAGTGATGTGCTTACCAACAAACATAATTTGTTTTTGATTACAAAGATTGTAAGTTATAAGAATAAGAAAATACTAGCACATCACTCTCTTGATTTGGGACACAAAATTTCTACTCGAAACTACACTAAACTCGACTGGAGATTCATAATGTCTATACAACTAAGTTGTATAAAAATATCCATGCAGACGTGCATATAATGAAATATTAAAGACACATATCTAATATCACGTAAATTTGCATTAAAATGAACAGCGGTGTTCTATAAATTGTAGTGCCTAGCCGTTTTAAGATGTTAGTTGCTTGCCGAGCGGTCGGTCGACGGTCTTGGTGGCTCCAAATTACCGCAATAACGGTAATTGCAATTTGCTACTGAAACTACCGACTCTCTTCATTTCCTTCCGTTCTAATGTTGATATACTAGGTATTCATGTTGAAAGCAATTCTTTCTACATGAATTATATACTCGTATACTACAGAGTACAGACATTGGGATAGCTGGAATTGTGATAACTTCCTTGATGGTGGCAGCAGGCCGCATTGAGGTTCTCGGGGTCGTTTCCTGGGTCAAGTAGCAATGCGATTTTTAGGATTTTCAGTTTCCGTCCCAAAGAAAAATTTTGAAATATACTCGATAGCTATTTCACAAATATACTAACCTAAGTTCGTGGAACATATTGACGGGTAGTGTAAGCGGTTGTCTATTTCCATAAAATCTTGCGTTACCAGATTTGTGACCAGCGCGTTAAATTTACAGTTACTCATTAATTAAATTATTTCTTGCCATTGAAATACAATTTTGAATCATGCAAAAGAATTTTTCCAACAAAATATTCAGCATTTGGTTAAACTAGAATAAAAGCGGATTTTAAAATAAATTCAAAACACTGATAAAAGTTTGAGCTTTTAAAGTAAATGTCTCACTGGCAAAGATAACAAGCTCCAAGTCTTGCAGCAAGTTAGAACGTTACGTTCATAGGTAGGTACAGACAACGAGATCGATTGTACCGTAACAATCTGGTGTTTCTAAAATGTAAACAGAACCTTCGTTCTTAGTATGATCTGCAGAATGATTAGTCATAACGTTAGTATCTGCCCTTTTTCTCTATAAAAAGGTATACAGCTACGAAACATTCATGTATGAATTTTCTGAGGTTAACGTTACAGGATGGTTTTGACGGTTATTTCTGTCCCTAAGTTTATGATACCAATAAGCTGAAGGCGCGAATACAAAAGCAATGTATTAAGAACATAAAACATAATGTTTTTTTTTGTTAAGGTTTGAATAACTTAAATTACTTGTGCCTGTATATCCCGTATCTGTCTGTCAATAACCAGATTTTTTGACATATCACCCTACCGCTCCTACCGCTTACCCCGTTGTAACTATCAGCGGTGGTTTCCACACGTAAAAAAGGGGGTCCAAATATTACGATTCGTACGTTTTCACCTTTGATAGAAACACTAGTCAGTAAGTCAGCAGTTAAATTGAAATGAGAAAATTTTCCATCATTTATCTTATCTAATACCTTTAAACGAGCAGTTCTTGTAAATATGCTTATATATAATCTGAATCTAGGAAACGGCTGCAATGATTTTGATGCAATTTTGTATACAGGTACAGTTTTGCATTTTAAGTTCAACTGCATAGTTGTATTTCCTGTAAAAATGCAATTTTACAAAAAAAAATACGACTTTACAAAAAGCCACCGAGCAAAGTCGGTCTCCCAGGTACTAAATTAAATTATTAAGTAATTGAACATGCACTTACTTTTTGCATATCGATCTGATCTTAGCTTAAACTGGCGATAATAGCTGTGTTTACGTTATAATAATATTCAATGGTTTTTCTTTGTTCCAATATTGATACGAAGTACACAAAAAAAAACTAATAATAGCGACCTCTCATAACGCTTAGAAACGTTACAAGAGCCACTTGTTTGCCTTCAAAGCAAATAATAAATATGGTAGACAAAGTCAATAGCAATAATTGCGAGAATAATGTGCAACTTAGCTGACATAGCGTTCTATTACCAAGGACAAAAAATAATCACTATTTATTAAAGACAGCTGAAGCGTTTAAATATAGCTGGAAAATTGAATGTCGATATTGGCATTTTTCTTTCTCTCGATTTCAGTGCTGAGAAATATGTGAAAACGAACCGATGTATATTAACTTTCAGATTTTTTATTTGCTCTTTATGCACTTTGAACTTCTGTGAGCTTAGTAAGGGATTTGTAACTGAAGGACGGACGAGAGCAGCCACCTGTGAACTTATGGCCTCAGGTTACGATCATCAAGGGGAAAAGCTATTGCAATATCGCTCGGACCATCCCTTACGGCAATTTGCAGTCAATATTGATATACCTGCACTGAAACTGTACGATATCAATCATAACGAAGGTTTCCATAAATCCTTATTCAAATTTTTTTCAAGATATTAAATGTCTGCTTATAAAGATAATACATTTCTGAACACGTCTAGGGATTATACCTAAACAATTGTTCATTATTTTTCGTACTTTTCAAAAGTATGCCGTATTCCAAATTTGAATAAGAGTGCATATTGCTGTATAATGCTGCTGTAAGATGACTGAGGATTTCCAGCTCCTGGATATCACGTTAATTGAAATAATACCAAACGAAATTTTAGAAAGAATAAATAAAGAAAGTCTAGATCGTAATTACAGCGATAGCCATACAGTTACACTACAAAGATAAAACTTGGTAATTGGTGCGGTTTCGGTTTTTTTTTTTTTTTTATTAATTTCGTAGACTTGAAAATACTCTTTTAAAATATTTAAGTACGTACATTTTTTTTAAATTTTAAAGTTACCTACAAATTAACTACATACTCGGTTAGGTATATTTGGAATGAACATACTTTATACAATACCGGTCCACGAAGAAAATACAAATATAATTGACCACATTTACAATTAAATATTAATAAAGAACGTTAAACGAACCAGATTAGAGGATATGTAAAAAGTAAAAGTAAGCGTAGGTAGATTGGTATTCACTATTATAGCAACAATACTTAAATATTCATAAGTGTACCATTCGATAACCTAGCGAATCATTCCGATTTTTCTTTGTCTATATTGCAATCTCCATTTGGTTTAAGTTCAACCTAGTTTGCCACTTTATTTAAAAACCGCTGATCAGGTCATTTTATACTATAGCCGGCGGATAAGGCTTAGTAAGGCCACTTAAGAATTTAACCCTTGTAAGTACTAAGTAACGATAAATACTTTTCGAACAACGGTATTTTCAGCAAAAGGGTAGCTTTGGCAATAATTTCAAATACAGTTAAACTGAAAAGTAATTTACTTTACTTAGAATTTTTGTTTTTTGTTGCTTAAAATTATCGTTACCTAAAAGAAAAAGGCCTCGTCCATTGATGCTTTCATACATATGTCAGCTACAAGTATAACATTATCTAATGTACAGCGTCGGCAACGTACCAAGCAATTGTCTTAGTTTAACGTTTCTTGCACTACCCACAATATACATTTTAGACCTAGAGTATATATTATCTGACCTCAGCAAGCCAACTAGAGGGGATACCGGTAGTTAAAGCTACACCAGTTGTCACTATTTCTCAGGCTTTTCGGTGCCAGTAACGCGGTCATAGATATGCGGATAACAACCGAGACTGCCTTCATAGTATGCTGTTCCGAGTATAAAGAGACCTTTAGGCACTTATCGTTATTTATATGTTGTAAATTTCTTAACATACATTATTAAACAAAGATAAGTAAGTAGAATATTGATTGTTTTTAAACTTGCGCGATTTGTAAATTAGAACTTAATTCAGCGTCCAGCATTGACTAAAATCGGTGTAATTTAGTAAAAACGTCAGATAACCAAAAAGTTCTTGTACCATGTAAACATTATCGCGATAACACATCTGATAAGTAGAGAGCCGCAAGTCCCGATTTATACATCTCATAAATAGAATATTAATGATAAGTTAATCGTGGCATATTTTTTATATAAGAGAAATAAAAGTATCGACATGCCTTTATATTTAAATGTGACAAGTAAGTACCCCACCAAGACTATCCTGATAATTTAATTTCTGCCTATTTTAAAAAGATTTTTTTATTGGATCATCGTTATTTCTGTGTATGTTAAACCTAGTAATGGTTATTAACTGCAGCTTCGAACATTTCACTTAATATTTGAGAACATCTCATTCTAACTGATAACAGTACAGTCAGAAAATAATATAGCTGAATCCGTACAAATAGGAAAATAACCCGCATTAAAAAAAAACATGTCAATAAATAATTTGTTTTTTTAATGTTGATTGTAGGTAGTCCTGAGGGGACTAGATTTCACGTTTACTTGAATTTTCACTTTATTTATTAGCACTAAAACCATAGAGCTCTTTTAAATAGCAATATGTTGAGCGACATCTCATTTGCTTCATCTATAACATGTTTACTACTATTAAGAGTGCATAACATTAATATGATAATATTTTTTAACAATGAAAACACTAAAACCGGGAGCTAAAGCAGGATTACAAAACTGAAATAGGTTTAACCAATGTACACGTCATAGGATTAGCTAAATAAATTTGTAATATCAATCCAACACCTATAAATCCACCAAAATTGCATACTAAAATTAAATACAAACATCGATATGACAGCGTGTCACATCCCGCGACGTGACCGGCGCTGTAAGCTTCACCGAGTACAAATAGAGAATAGTGGTTGCAGTAATAATGGGTTGGCGTATAACTAGTGCTGGCGTTAAATTTATATTAAAAACCAGCCATGATGCAGTATACAACATGTGCGCTTTGTAACGCCACGTTATTTACTCGTACTGAAGTATTGTTTATGCCCTCTATGTTTCAAACTATTTCTTTCTTTATGGAGTATGTTCTTTTGTCCTTCGAACAGCCTTTTTGAGAATATTTTGTACCGCAATTATTACAAGACTTTCCTGATAGCAAGCAGTTACTGTAAAATAACGACATTTCTGACGTGTCTTTGTCACTGATGAGTACGAGTCGTACCTGAATCTTTGTAAAAATAATATTACTCGAACTATTGCAATAGTGAGGGCAAACCATGCTGATTTTATAGCACTAACGAACTCGGGAGATCTGTATGTACCGCGAAATCACCGCATCAAATGCTAAATATTCTGCTATATATTTGTCACTTTGATGAATACGAATCTTACCTGAATCTTTGTAAAAATAATATTACTCGAACTATTGCAGGAGTGAGGGCAAACCATGCTGATTTTATAGCACTAACGAACTCGGGAGATCTGTATGTACCGCGAAATCACCGCATCAAATGCTAAATATTCTGCTATATATTTGTCACTTTGATGAATACGAATCTTACCTGAATCTTTGTAAAAATAATATTACTCGAACTATTGCAGGAGTGAGGGCAAACCATGCTGATTTTATAGCACTAACGAACTCGGGAGATCTGTATGTACCGCGAAATCACCGCATCAAATGCTATACACGTATTATAGCTCAGCAACAGAACAATACCCTGAGGTTGAGATACTACTCCAAACTGTTTTGCTGTGCCTCGTATGTGCAAAAAAAAGGAAGTGTCATAAAAAAATTGTTTAATATAAAATAAATAACCAAAAAAAGCGGTCAAAAAACTACTTATGCACATGATGATGATCCTTCACATCATCTAACAGAAAACCTCATAATAATATATTTATATAATAAGCAAAATCAAGCAATTTACTTCCAAAGGGATACGATTTTAAGAATTTTCTTAGAGAATATAGCTTTAGTAAAATCTTGCTAAAATTTATAAGAAAAGTGTAATTTCAAACAATAGCTCCCTGTCTCTCCCTCTGGTCTTTTCATAGCTAGAGTTTCGTTGCATTAATACGAATTCGAAATAAATACCAATGAGTGTCCTGGATAGCCAGAAAGTTTTCTGTAACTCTAAAGCAATTTTTAAGTTAAGTTTATTGTTTTATAATACACGGTGCTCTAAACTATAAAGTGTTATATCACGTAGAATTCATAAAGTAATCAGCATCTAATTGGAATAACGACTTGTTTGGATCAAAGTTACTTCAAACGGCCATAATAATTCTCTTTTCGAAATTAATTTAAACAAAAGTGAACAAAATTATTAACGCAATTATTAAGAAAAATCAATTCTACATAATTTTTTTTTCATTACATATTTGTACCTATTGATCATCACTTAGGTAATTTTTAGTTTATCTCGGTTTTATTTTTGTAGTTAACAGAATATGTTATTTTGTGGATACATTTTGTAATATCAAAGTTAACAAGCCAGTTCTAGTTTTTGTTGTGCAAATTGACATTAACATACATATATGTAATAAAGAAAGTCAGACTTATATACTAATCAAATTAGTTTTATTTTTGTATTATTAAAAAACTGTAGAAAGAAGGTTCATCAACTAGTTCTACCAGAACTAGTTGATGAACCTTCTTTCTACAGTTTTTTTCTTTATTAACAATAATTTCTAGTTTTGTTCCCCTTTTTCCGAGACCAATTGTTTTCTACTTTGTTTTCTATTTGACGGACAAGTTTATCTGGTGGATAGTTATCCTCACTGCTAAGATAGAGGTCGTGGGTTCGATTCCCACCTAGGACAAATAAATGTGTCATGAGCAATATCATTTATTCTGTCTGGGTGTAATTTTTCTACAATATGTATGTATTTAATTTCACCAATGTAGTTAATATTACGTATGAGTGAAGGCTGACATGAATGAAACCATGGGTATCTAAAACCAAGGATGTCTAATATAATATAATGTATAAAAAAAGAGGCAGCCATGGGACTGCCGACAGAAGTGAAAACTTAAACGAAACGACGAACTTAAAACGTCACATTTAGTAAAAAGGAGCTTACAAAACTCAATGTTTACATTAGCGCCCTCTAGTGGATCTATACCATATATCTAATACATATATATGTATTAAAGTGCACAAACGTGCCAACAAGAAGTTTTCACTTCAAAAAGCGTGAGGTATCCTTTGGATACCTGGTTGGAACGAAGTTCATATACATACTATTACTATATTCAGATACATTATATTTAATGGATTGAATAAATTGTACCAAAATAAATACTTATAGTAAATATTGTAAAAAGTCGAAATTAAAATTGCGCCATCTGTGAAATTTGCCTTAACTAATATATGTATCCATATATTAGTTAAGGCAAATTATAATAACATATTAGTGTATATCAAACTACAGTAGTCACGCAGAATCCACAGATAGCGTAAAAATATTTTTGAAGGGAAAACTTCTTTAGCGGCGTTGTGCACTTTTTGGGATGGGTAAAAAATGTTAAACTCGCGTCAGGACACGTGACCTGATCGAAAATTCGTAAGACGGAGCCGAGTGGTGGCGAGTGCGCACGAGGTGAGCCGAGCGGGCCTTCGGATGGGTAAAAAATGTTAAACTCACATCAGGACACGTGACCTGATCGAAAATTCGTAAGACGGAGCCGAGTTTCTTTTATTTAAAAATACATCTTTTTCAGTCAGGTTACCATAGTTGTTGCGGCTTGGGAACAGTCCTTATTAATTTCCTATCCAAATATCAACACCTAAATCCCCACTTCCCTTATCCTTATGCACATGAAGCGAATTCCAATCAGCGCCATCTAGTGCGCTGACACTCAATAACAACCCCTCTAATGGCCGCGTTGCGCGCTCACGTTGTCGCTCGTGAAAAATATTAAAAATCATTGGAAATAGACTGATCTCTGTAGTGAAAAACCGTGCACATTTGGTGTGGAGTGTGATCCCCTGTCTGTGCTGTGTGGGACTCTTGTCTGGACCTGCCAAACTAGCTCTGATGAACCGGGTTCGTGGAAGTGCTTCCAACTGGTGAGTTCTCCCAACCTTTTCCCGTTTCTGAAGCTGTTCGTTTGTTCCTGCTTGATATCACTGGGTTTAGACATTCGCTAGATGGTGCCCTAGGTTACCTTCCGCTGTGAACCAACCAGCAATAGCTTATGCACCAACAATAGTACAGGCTCTACCTAGTTTGGGGTCAGACGGCGGCGGTGTGAAATGTGTCTCAAGTTATTATTAAAAAATAGATATAAGTAACATTTGCATAAAATTCAGAGTCAACTGGTTATCTACTTATGTATAACTTTTTCTGTTATAATATAAGATCCATCTAAAAGATACAAACAGGCGTATAGAAGAAAAACAAGATTAATCGTATTAATTAGAGGGCCTCGTTTCACTTCGTAGGTATTCGCAGCTAAGCTCGACCCCGAGTAAACTAGCAACGACTTGTTCGTTTATTCTCCAAATCAAGTGTCATTGAGCGAATATCGTCTACTATCTTAGCAAATAAATAAAGGTAACCTGAATTATCTGAAGTGATTAAATAAATATACAAAGGAATAAAAGGCCCTAAAGGATGTATGTAACTTTAATAACTTAATGCTTTGTTCCACTAACAGGCTTGCTTTCCATGACCATTAGTACGGCCTTGGGCTTTAGTTCCAAGATATGTTTAGTACTAAGAAAGATATAGCGTTTCAAAATTAAGACCACCCAACAGGGTTAGTTGTTCTATCCTAGATCCCCCTCTATAGAAGATCACATTCGTAAACGTAGAAATATTAGGGATAATAAGTCAACCCTAATATTTCTACGTTTTTTGTTTTTTTTTTTAATATTGTTAAGGGGTTGTGACATAATGATGAACGCATCCAAACGAAATTCCTATTGACACTAGTCAATAGGAATTTTTTTTGGATGCTTTCCTGAACTAAATACCTACTTATAATGTTATTTATAGGCATAATATGTATCTAAAATGTTTCAGTCATATACATCTGATTAATATTATACTATTTATATATATTGTCATAAAATTGTGTTGATATGTTATAGATGTGATGTAGATGATTAATTTTTTTTTAGATTATCAGGAATCGAAACACCAATTAATCGCAACAATATAAACATTGTATGATTATAAGAATCGCAAATGCATAAAATCAAACAAAAGCAGCCAAATATCAAAATAATACAAAGCACTCTAAAGCATCTGGCATGAGCAAACGGACTAAATTATATATTTATTGTGATAGGGTTGTTTTGATCTTTGATTGAGCCATTAAGTTGATTACTGTACTTTAGAAATTCAGTACTAAAAGTTGAGCAAAGTGTTTTAATTAACGTCTTAACTCGGTGCCAGCGAGCTCAGTAGTATGAAGTTTACGAATTAACTGAAATATCCGCTTCAGACCCTACACAGTTGACTTTTAAAATATATTACACGCTTTTTAATTTTGCATACAAATTTTGTAGGTACTTTAGTTAGCAACTATTAATTAAGACCTTTTGCTAGGGAAGCTGTATGATCCTAATTAAGTTATTTTCGTTCGCTTAGACTTTTATAGTGAACACAAACCGTTCCCCGCTGGGTCTAGGTGGTCACTACTCCACTCCAAAGGGTCGTAGCGTGATAGCCTATAAGCTGCCTCAATGAATACTCTATCCTATTCAAAAAGAATTTTTCGAATCCGACTGCTACCAGTTGTTCCAAAGATTATCGCATTCAAACAAACGAAAAATCTCTTCACTTTTTTTAAGTTAGTTTAGATCAAAATAATTGATTACGGTAATTCACATATGTCTGTCCCCATAAAGCACACGATATGATAAGCACAGTAAAATAATTAGATTTTATTATTAAGTACACCTAAAGGAAAAGTATTTAAATCATAATTTAATTATTGTGGTAGCATTGAACTGTTCTGGTGATGGAGACGAAAGGAGATAGCCTCGTCATATTTGACATGACAAGAAGTATATAGCCCTAGGACCACCTAAACCCAGTCCAGGGACTGATTATGAATAAATGATAATACATACTAAGAAGAGAGCGATATCGTGTTTGGGACAATTTTATTTGTCTTGTCTGAAAAATATCCACCTCTTCTATTATTTTTCCTCGACTACATGCGTAATACTGTTTTGGTTAGGCTCTTTAGATAAGATAAATATGATTGGATCTTATTGTCCAAAAAACATTTCTCTCAAAGGATTGTAATAAAAATAACAAAAAAAAATATCTATACATTTACATCCAACCCATCATCTGTGAGATAACAAAATTACAAAAACATGTTTACCGGTAAACAAAAGTACTATACAATTTACAATTCTTACCATAGTCTAGTTGAGTCGAAAATTGGCACACATACGGAAGTGCCTCGCCTCGTCTACCTGTCTATTTGCGTCCTTGTTGAACCCTTTTTAAACGTAGGTACAGACACCTGGCTTTGGTACATTCGACCCAAAACAAACAGACATTTATTTCAGTAACAATCAAAGCTATCCCAAATTAATCAATTCGTTAACTATACTACTGTACTACGTACTCGTAGTTTGTAGAGTTATAGTCAATAGTCATCACTAAACTTAAGAATCATAAAAAAATTTGAAATATGCATATACTGCCTGCTAATCTCACTTTGGATTCAAATATAACGCTACATATATTAAATTGTTAGAAATAAAGTGTATCCCATGAACCTTTTCATTATATTTTCTCTTAAGAAATCGAGATGATACACTAAAAACAAACAATTTAACATCTGGAAAATAGACCTGCAAACGAACATGCGCCGTTCGCAGACCAAGCCATCATCGCCTTGCCTTTTATGATAGGTACCACTCTGTTAGATCGTTTGTTAAAACTACTGCAATATAAATGAATGAGTCAATTCAATAAAATAAACTTAAAACCTCGCGTACAGTTGAGTTCGGGCAGTTCCGGAGGTACAACTTCAAGTTCTCGTTGAATCAGAGTTGGAAGTGATTTTAAATACAGTTCACGAAAATTAAATGGCAGTATATATTTATAATCCTGGATCGACGATAAACACGTTATCTTCTGTGAAATGTAATAAGGTAGTTCTCTTTAATCTTATTCCACCCTTTGTTATAGTCACGTCCTTCTAAAAAATTATAGGTGCTGCGATCAACTAATAGCTACGTCTCCTGCCTTAGAGCGGCACCTCCAATCTGTTGCGGTAACCTTAAGTAACATACGCAATAGTCTCATTTGGATATGAGGGCTATCAGGCCCTTCAAAAATAAAGTACGTCCTCCTTTCTATGTATATTTTTGAGGGTGTATATCTTTCTCGATATATAAAACAGTGGTAGATAAATATAAAAACGCAGCTACTTGCAATGTTTTTGTCAATTTGCAATTATAATTTAAAAAAATAATATTTAAATAGCTAGCAAAAACTAAATATAGTTTAGACTTAGTATGTCTTAGCTTGTTGTTTTAATACAAACATACTCCCCTTTACCTTTGAACTATACTATTGTTTTATTGTTGTAATGATAATAAAACATCACAATGCATTTATATAAATCCCATACGATTCATGCCCACATAAATAAGATCGAAAGGGTTGATAGACTCGCTCTGAATTTGCGACTAAAATAGCTGAGTCAAACCAAAACCCTGTCAAGCCCAAATTGGATGAATCACGTGATATTAGGAATGTATCGTATACATTTATTTGATAAAAGCGTACGTTGAACGTGACGGGAATGTAATAATGTGGGTATAATGTAGCTCCGCCAATCATGGTCATATGTTTAATTTGGGAGTTAGTGGGGTGACTGTCACCCGGCAACTTATTAACATACTGTTATAACGTTTAATCATCTCGTCTTAGGACTCCCTAAATTAGTTCCTTATGCCTCATCAGATTCTGAATAAGATTAAGTGAATGTCTCACGACTTAAGTAAAGCGTTTATGAATCGCCATATCAATGTTGACGTTACTGAATAAGAGTAAAAACGTAGAGGTTCCGCAATGTGTTACTATATTACAGAACAAAAGCTAAAGATGCGTAATTTTAGATCTTAACAAAACTTAAAAATATTTTAGGAACTGTAACGGTCAAAATAACTTTTATGTAATATGATTTGACAAAAAAATGTGTATATATTTCATAAAATGATAGTGATTTTTAATTATTAAAACCCTTTATATACAAGGGTAGTCATCTGTTGTTAAGATTACTATTCTACTTTGTTTTACTGATTAGCGACAGAATATATCAGAATATTCATACCTATTGAACTATAATGCGTTCAAGCTAACATTCATAGGAATAAGTTTTGAGGTATTTCGGTGCTATAACTTGCCGATTTCATTTTCTCTTCTGAAATTGCTTTTCTATCCTCTTTAATGTGGATTCCTTACTTCACGAAAGCTTACAAGTTCCATTACTAGAAGTAAGCCAGTGATGTATTAGTCTGTCTCAATTTACATGACTTATTAAGAGTGACATACAATACTCAATGTTAACTTTTAAACTTTCGCGTTTCATGATAATTTAATTATGTTGACGGAACTAACGCGATCATTAGTTTACCTAGGTAGCCTTGGTCTTCGGAAACGTCAGGCAAATCATCAATAAATCAGGCAAAAAGGTATGTAATACCTTTTAAATCGCGTTAATTTGCGTCAACATAATTATAATACAGTTTTTATTGGATGTAGCATCTTTTTTTTCTCCAAATTTGCAAACAAACTTTTAAGAAAATAATGCCGAATAATTCTCAAATGTAAATCATAACTTTGAAGTCCAATATACCATCTGATGTTTTAGAGATTTTTAAGACTAAAAATGATGATTACTGTTTTGAATAAATATTTAATAATACCTTTTAAATCGCGTTAATTTGCGTCAACATAATTATAATACAGTTTTTATTGGATGTAGCATCTTTTTTTTCTCCAAATTTGCAAACAAACTTTTAAGAAAATAATGCCGAATAATTCTCAAATGTAAATCATAACTTTGAAGTCCAATATACCATCTGATGTATTAGAGATTTTTAAGACTAAAAATGACGATTACTGTTTTGAATAAATATTTTTTTTAATTTTTATTTATTTACTTCTCTTTATTGTACACCTTTAAATAGTGAATATTACAAAACAAGTTACAAATGTTAAGGTATAACAATCGGCAGTCTTATCACAGACGGCTATTTCTTCCAGACAACCTTATACTATTTTAACCTAATATTATTTTATTTGTTATCACATCGTATAAAAGCATTAGTTACGACCTCTTTAAAGTCTTTATATGTAGATTGTTCATATTTTTATTAACAGTAAATAGAATATGCTAATGCATTCCAAAGAATTTATAAATTTCATTCATTCCAGAGGCGTTATGATATGAATTAGCATAACTTGTCATTTTTCATCATATGAATTCATCCCAAGCCTAATAATCTGGCATAATTATGTTAGGCTGCGCATACATTATACAACTCAAGGATTATAATAAATTATTAAAAGATAAATATTTCGATAAAATTATTTGTATATACCGCTGTTAAATTTGCGTAGTCAACATTGTTTAACAAACTTCTCTGAAATTTTACCTTCATTCACAATATACTTTGTGTTGATACTTGCGTGATAAACCGTAGACGTAACCAGTTATGTCCTTAAACTGTAAAATTTTCATGATACAATTACCATTTAACGTTATAGTATTACATAGTTAGTATTACTTGGGTCGAACAGATGTCGTTGCTTGTATTTCTTTGAATTATTTTTTATTCTTTATTCTATGGATAAGGAGAACCGATTGTGATAAATCAAATACACCGAATATTACACACAATACTTGTACATTAAACGTTTCTTGGTTATTTTGTACTTTTTACGTGATGCGTGCACAACCAAACAGACAAACTCCACGTCTACAGATTTATTAAATGTATGTGAAATGTATGTATATAGAAGAAAGAAGATTACGCGACAATCTTTAAAGTACCTTCTCTCCAACAAAATCAGAATTAATGAAATCGGCCTACGTGTTAATGAATTACAATCAAGTATACATTTTGACTTTCCTCCCTTCTCTCAAAGAAGCCGTGCTGAATTTTGTTATAAAAAGTATCCAGTGTACTACCTTGTAGTATGAACTCAAATTATGCTAAGTTTCATTTGAAGTTTGAAGTTAAATTTAGTAGTTTCAATGTGATGCGCGGCCAAGATACAGACAGACAGACAAATATAAAAAAAGGACAGTTTTCACAGACAGTTCAGTATATATAATAGAATGCCCTCAATACATTTTTTTTTTAATATCTTTAATAAATGGAATTGGACCTGTTACAGTTTTATTATAAGTAAAATATGGTAAGCTAGCCAACTCTCAGAATTGTAGTGTGTAGTGTGTTCAGTAACATAGGAGTATGACGCTTACAAATTTATTACCTGCAGACTTATTTATTGCCGAACCTCTTTTAGACGTCCTATGATATATAGTGTGAGAATGAAGTTTTAATACAGATGAATAATAAACTAAATGACGTTGCCAACGAACCTTACCTTCTTGCTAATAGGCTCTCGTGAAACATACCTGGGATTAAAGATGCATGGAACAACAGTACGTGTATTGCAAGATAGAATAAAACTCTTCCACTAATATAGTACCGAAACCTTCCCACAGCAACTCTAGATCGATTTCACCAATTCGCAAGAAAATGTTAATTTTCCTAGTCGAAGTAAAGTGAAATATACGACCACCACAAGAGCCTGTAAATGTCGGATGTGTAATAAATAACAGAAAGAAACAAAAAACAGTAACACGATTATATTTCTTATAATTCAAACAAGAGTAAAATACTCTGCATTCTTTTATTCTTATTGTATCTTCTTATTTTAATTTTAGTCTATTATTTTAATTTTTTTAAAGAATGATATACGAATATATGAAATAAAGAAGATGTACGTACATATTCGTTAAAAGGTTCTTGCGGAGAACGAGCTTAAGGTGATTTGAATTTTTTCCTTGATTTCAAAGACAAGTTCTACAGTAGCGGATCCATGCAACTAAGATTGAGTAATTAAAAATGTAAATGTAAAATAATTGATTGGATCATGAGGTGATCGACGAATTCCACGCTGCAACTCGCAAACCTATTACTTAATATGACAATACTTAACATTTAGTACTAGTAAAACTAGGATAGGATAGCCTGTATTTACTTAAGAATGTCGTAATTATAGAGAGTTGCGGTAATTTCTTTGCAACTGTGTTCATTTTTAACCAGTTTAAATTGAAATAAAGCAATATAAAGAAAAAAATTAATTTATAAACTCTGAGGTGATGTGAACATTTTGTTTGTAAGAACATAATATATTTACTTTATAAATAAAGTGTAATGCTTGCCGGCTTGCAGTAGAATGAGAACGTTAGCCTAATGGACTTAGCATGTAAGTTGCATTTAGAGGACTTAGTTCATGCTAAATAATCACAATAACCGCAGCGCAAACACGTTATCGTCGGCTTAAATAAAGTAAATAAACACTTTTATTCTTTCTTTCTTCATAAAAGTAAATGAAACGGTAAATATCTTAATTAACTTTGCGGTGTACACGAAACTTACCTTAACTTGTGCAACAAGTAACGTTGATACATACGCGCTCTTTACTGCTATTTTCGTAACACTTGAATGGTTGATTCCGAAATAGTATTGCTTGCTTATGAAAGCTTGAGTAATAAATATGGATGAGTATCTAAAAATACGGCTTACGTACGCAAAAAGCCACCGAACCACCCGAGTAATCGTTAAGAACGTGATGTGAACGTAATTTCAATTTGCATTAACTTTGAAACTATACCTAATCTGATTTGAAAAAGATTACCTACCTGCTAATGTTTCATAATCTTAATATGTGTATTATATACACGTTTGTATATTTTCTTTGGTTTTGAAAATGAATTAAACAATAGTGATGAGTGACTGAACAAGCAATAGTGACTGAGTATATAAATAAGGTTTATTTATTATCTGGCTTATTTATATGTTCGGCTTATTTGCATAAGCCGTAGTTCGATAATGCAAGTAAATATCGGTTACAGTAGCATGCAACCGCAGTACTACCGCGTCTGGTTATTATGTAAATGAAAGAAAAAGCTTGCCGGCCCAATCGGTGAATCAACGAATGCGCTTCCAAAGTGTTCATTAACATAATTTATTCGCGCCTGTCAGTACCGGTCTTAAATTTGTGGAAGGCTATTTTTCAACGTGGAAAAATTGTGTAAAGCGGTCACGTATTTTTTAGCGTCAGAGGATCCGTACGGTGTAGTTTAATAATGTCATAACCAGGGCTGAGTGAGAGCCGAGCGATAACATCGCAGATACATCGCGCCCCGCGCTCAGATTTCCAACAATAATTTATTTTATGCGTAAGGTCTCGGTTACGGGGTTGGATGTTTTATGCACAAACGACGAATGAATACTAAAATTCTATTAACATATTTATTAAAGGCTTAAATATTTATGCAACTATTTCATATCCAGAGGATGGGTTCTCAAGGTCGATATGGGCTTATAGTATAATGCCACTAATGGTGCGACCATGGCAATAACTCACTGGATTATAAGATTGTAAAGTATTAATAGTCAGTCTTTAAGCGGTAAAGCGGTTATTCGGTAACTGCTGCAAGTTGTCACTTTAATCTCTCGGTTTCAGTAGCGGTGATATATCTAGCGTATAACTGATTAAGACGTGTTCTTATTACCTAATCTTTACTGTTCAACTAAGCAACCAGTGTATGTTGTCGTATAAATAAGTGGATTTTAAGTTCTAAGTTAACAAAATGAAATAAAAATCAAATCAAATCAAATCATTTATTTGCATGAGACAGGTTTAAGGCTGGTATAGGGTACATAATAAATGCATAGGTGCGCTGTTTCATAACCTCAGAGAGGTGTGCAGATATTAAAAAAAGAAAAATAAAGTAATTCACATGCAAAATAACATAACCAATTATACAATCAGATAAAATTCATTAATTACATACATTGGTCAAAGTCAGAGAAATTTATAATGTCAAATATTTAAATAGGTAAATAAATGTTCCATGGTCATGTCAATAAAATATAATATAATTAAAATAATAAAATGAATAATAGATATAGGAATTTGTACTACAATTTATCTGACATAAAATCTGCGACATTATAATAGCATTTTTCGCTCAGCAGTTTCCTTAATTTTTGTTTAAAGCTATTCACATCAGATTCCTTAATATTTCTTGGCAACTTATTATAGATTTTAGGCGCCATGGCGAAGACACTATTATGCATTAGATTAGTATTTGTTTTACATATGTGTAGGCGACTTTTGTCTCTTTGCGTTCGGCCAAATGCGTCAGAAGCCAAAACAAATAGATTTGGATTAAGTTTAATAAATACAGCTACTTCGAATATATACAGAGAAGGTAATGTCAACAAATTATATTTTTTAAAATAGGGCATGCAGCTGTCAGTTGTTTTAAGAGAGAACATTGCTCTTAGACAGCGTTTCTGTGCCTTAAATATATGTTCTTTATGTACAGAGTTCCCCCAAAAAATTATACCAAACCTAAGAACCGAGGCTACTATACCATGGTATGCTATTAGAAGTGCGTCGATATTAATTATTTGTGACAATTCATGGAGTGCATATGCTGACTTACTGACTCTCTTGTATAATTGTTCTATATGTGGTTTCCATGTTAATTTACTATCTATTATTACACCGAGAAACTTTGTGGAGCTTATTTCTTTTAACGATTGGCCATTAGCACAAATCTGTAGGTTTTTTATAGATGGAATACGCTGACTAAAATGCATAAGCATTGTCTTTCCTATATTAGCCCTTAAATTATTTACATCTAGCCAGTCAATAACAGAGCTCAGTGCAGAGCATTATTTATATCAACAGCATAGGTAATCTTATTATCACATTTCACAGTAATTGTACTATCATCTGCAAATAGAGCTATTGGGTTCTTAGTTACCTTAGGTAGGTCATTTATGTATAATAAGAACAGTAAAGGCCCTAAAACTAAACTATAGGCCCAAAAACTAAAGGCTAAACTAAAGGCCCTAAAACTAAACTATAGGCAATTAAAAAAATGAAATGAATACAATTGACTAAGCGTACTGGAATATCATCATGATTTCAGCCATAGCCACTGCATGACATAGGCTTTCCTTAATGACTTCCAAGAAGACTGGTTGGAAGCGGCCTGCATCCATCGTTAACCCGCGATCTTTATAAGGTCATCTGTCCATCTTGTAGGTGGACGTCTTACGTTGCCCTTTCCGATCCGTGGTCTCCACTCCAGAATCATTTGGCCCAATCGGCCATCCGTTCTATGAGCTATGTGCCCTACCCACTGCTGCCACTTTAACTTGCTGATCTGTTGGGTTATCCCGATGGAATATCAACATCACAAAAATTATAAATATGTATATTTTCCAAATTAAAATAGGTAATAAACGCATGAAGGCAAGTGCCTTAGCCTATTGACAGAAACAACAAATACATTTTGCTTAAGGTAATATCTTAGAAAAATAACTTCTTTTAGTTATACAGAAATAAAATAAACAAGATACTTTTTTCAGTATCTGTTCAACTTAAAGAGTATTATTCTTGTTTCTCTCTCAAATAAACCGTTCCTAGAAGATCGCGCGTGCCGGTTGTCGTTAACTGGTTACTTATTATTGCTAGTCCTAATATTTTAGGACAAAACCTCCATTAATGTGTCGCTGCCAGAGTTTAAAAAATAATTACGAATATATTAATAAAATGCTCTTTTTTTCGTTTTAACTTCGTATATATTTTAAGCTGTTTATTAGAATACGCATTTGGTGTATACGTATCGTGCTATAAATCCAAGGAACATGAAGTTTTATCAATATAAATAAACATCCAATGGACACAGGCAATATTTAAATTTACATTTATATTTCACTGCACATAAATCCAATCGTCTTAATATTTAGGTCATGAAGTTGTTTAAAGGATAACAGGAGTTACCGCTTAAATTTTGAGCCGCTGCTGGGAAACACTTTTAAGAAAACACACAGTAAAGAGCAGCATCGTGTTTTTGTGAGTGTATTTGGTACAGGGTTATCAGACGACCAGCTTTTAGCGGTAAGGCCTATTTTTATTCTAAAATTGAAATTTTATAATTGTCGTCAAACGTTTCAGCCATCATGCACTTCGAAACATAATTATCATTAAAATATCATCATGCCGCTTGCCATATTTCTTTGCACCTTTTAAACTTTCGTTTAAAATACCCAGTAGTGTAATGGCGAAGGCGAGGGACTAGCGTTTAAGTGGCTGCGGATCCGAACCAGTACACTACCGCTTTCTTTCTTTCTCTACCAAGGCGATATTTGGGCCTCATTATTTTTCGTTCGACTCCTGTTATCCCGGCACTTTGTGTTGTTTTCTCTAGTTCGATTAAAATATAGCCGGAGCACCGTGAAGTGCTCCCCGTGGCAATTGCCACGATACAAATAACTTTCCAATGACGCCAAGCGTTTACATTTCTTACCCTTTTTTGTGTCAATTTTAATAAATCAGCTCTCTGGAGGCATACGCATATATGAAGAAATAGGTTTAATAATTTGTTTGTTAATTTTTCACGCCTTAAGTACTGAAACGATCATCATGAAATCCATGCATCCACGTTGTCAAGACAGAAGAGGACATAGGGTACCTTATCCGAAAAAATGTACTCTTTCCGACGGATAAACAAATATAACTTTTACGCGAACAAAGCCACGGGCATAAGTTAGCATTTTAAAATAATACAAATAAGCGTCTATAACATAAATGTGAATGTTTTCAATGTTCATTGCTGGTCAATTGGAAAATGATCCCAGACATTTTCATGCTAATATCATGCAGGTCAAGTGATCGGAGCTCGAGCCATAATATTTAAATGCCTTTATGATAGCTGACGATATTTGATACGGGATAGAAAAATAAAAATTAGTAATAAAACGAGACTGGAATAAAAATTGTTCGTTTATACTTTTAGGGTCCCATATCCTTTCATGGCCGTAAGGGTTTTGTTAAGTCTCTGACACACGACACGCACAGACCAACAACTCGTTACTTGATTTTTGTCATGGTTTAAATGCCTAAAAGATGTATTGATAAATATATTAGTAGTTAGTGTAATTAACGTGTATAGAAAAACGTGATATATATGGTTGATTGAATTCTATGAAAGATGTCAAAAGTTATGGAAAGTTTGATTTGTATGTCTACTTTATGTCAACAACTTAAACATACTACTAATAAATATTATCAGTTTTTTTGACAATTATACAAGTTACAAATGTTAAGGTATAACAATCGGCGGTCTTATCACACATAAATGTGGGAGAGCCATGCTTCGGCATGTATGGGCCGGCTCGACAGGAGTGATACCACGGCCTCACAGAAAACCGGCAGTTAAGCAATGCTTGCATTGTGTTTCGCCGAGTGAGTGAGGTTACCGGAGGCCCTAATCCTTCCCTCACCCCCTCTTCTCCCCCCGCTCTACCTCTTTCCTCCCTTCCCCTACTCCCACCTTAAAGGCCGGTAACGGACTTGTGAATTTTGAGTTGCCCATGCATGCCCATGGGCGGCGGTAGTCACTTACTATCAGGTGACCCGTCTGCTCTTTTGTCCCCTATCAAATAAAAAAATATACTGAAACTAACAATCTACGCATTTTTTGGTAATAATTTAATTTTTTCCTTTGACTAAATAGTGCGTTTTGAAGTGTGTATTACATTGTTTGTCCATTATTTATAACTAGCTTTGCTCGCCTTAAAGTATTTTTTTATTCCTCGGGATGGTACCTTCTGTCTTTTTCTGTATCCCGTATTATGTAAATTTCATGATGATCGGTTAAGTAGTTAAGGTGTGAAAGCGTTAGAAACAAACCAACTCACTTTCGCATTTATAATATTAGTTAGGATATTGCCATTAGACACATACGAGTACCTTGCATGTGTTCGACATTATGGTTAAGAAAATCCGTTACATTTATGTATATTTATATTCCTTTAACCATATACATCATTTTTGGATTTGTCATCACTACATATTATAAAACGAAGTCCCCCACCTGTCTGTCTTTTTGTCGCTTGTCAAACTGAAAAACTACTGAACGAATTTTCATGCGGTTTTCACTAATAGACAGAGTGATTCATGAAGAAGGTTTAGGTGTATAATTTGTCAAGATTTTGTGTAAATTAATTGAAGTATTGATGATGATTGTTGAAGATGTCTCTGCTACCCGTGCGATGCCGGGACGGGTTGCTAGTATTTTCATAAGTGACGTGTGTTCTGTTAGAACGAAGGGAAATCTATAAACAATCATCGCCATACAGGTCTAACAGCTTTGATTTAAAGATAACAATCGTAAAATAATAGGATTATTTTACGACGTTATACGACAAACCAAGTTTGCCGCGAGCCATAATCACTACTTTACAACTAGGTATATACCAATTATCGAGATATAAAACCATTCGTGTGTGGCTCTTAAAACAGCGGTAGTTATATCAGAACGAAAGCCATAACTCATACTTTATGATCACATTGGCCATAACATGACTGCACGGATGGCACAGTGGTTTCCCTCGTCTGCTATTTGCGAACTGTATACCAAAATGAGATTGACAAGACTTTGATAGACAATTATTTTATTTGGGATTTGATACAACCATGAAATTTAATGATAACTTGACACATCTCACACTCATCGACCGCCTGATCCTAAACTAGGCAGAGCCTGTACTATGGTAACCAGACTGCTGATTAACATACTTATATATTACTAAATAAATACATATTATAGATAAATTACACACAGATCCAGAACAAATGATCGTGTTAATCACACAATTATACGACACAATACAATAATACAATGCCATGCTCTTTATTGTACACCTTGAGGAACAGTTTAAAATATTTACGAAGACAAACAAATTTAATAATGGTATGGTCTAGTCGGGATAGACATAAAAATAGCCTTAAATGTAAAAATTAGGGGACGCGATTTCTTTTTTTAAACGTCGGGGTCGGTTTGGAAGTCTACATTTCGATTTTCGGGGCAAGCCCGCCATTGGATTTGCCGCCATCTTGATTTGAAGTTAAATTTTTTCGTTTTTCTGAAATAACTCGTTAATTTGCAACTTTAGAGCACAAATGGTAGTATTCAAAGTTGTTGGAAATTTAATTTCCCATAAGTTTGGTCATTTTCATTTTTACGCTAGGATCAATATTTGCAGAATTATACTATCAAGTTTATCAAAAAAATCGTAATGGGTGGAATTTTATTTCCTGCAACTTTGTTTCTCGCACTTTTTTTACTTCACGATCAATACGATTTATATATATATATATATATATATGTACTGATATTGAAATAAATATATACAAATATCCAGTATTATAAGCAAGTGAAATATTACAGATAGTAATCCGTGACCATTTTTTTTAAATGTGTAGCGACTGAGCACGTCTAATAGGTTCCACAGGTGAGATGTATGTACCGTACCAATCAACACGAGTCCGCTTTTGTTCTCGGGTGTGTTCAAGAGGAATCCAGCGGTAACAAAGTTTGCTAACTTTTAAATATTGATGTAATATTTTGTGAATTTGGCTCATACCAATCCCCAAATGTCCTCGAATCTGCTCATAAGTGATACGCCGGTTTACTTCTATTAGTTGCCTGACAGTAGCCACATTTTTCTCAGTGATCGCAGTTGAGAGCCAACCTTCAAGAATTTCATCATGGAGAGAAACACAGCCACGATCTAATTCTGCGTACCAACGCCTTAGGGTGATCAAATGAGGTGCTTCCCTCCCAAAAGCATTTTGAAGACGATCAGTGCAGTCTTGCAGAGTCAGTGAACTTTTAAATAATCATCATTCAAAAAAAATCATCGTCCTAAAATCTTTTCGCGTTAATTCCATTTTTACTACGGACCACGAACTTCAACTTGTGATTAAAAACAATAATTGACACGCGATTTCCTGGATTTTTTTTTGAAATCAATGATTGAGTTTCTTATGTTTAAAATAATTTAACATTCGAAATTCAAACATTTATGAGCGTCCAGGAGCGCAGAACTTTCAGTGTGCCCTATGTATCACCTTTTCGTACCTCTCTTAAGAGTATTCGCTTGTTGAACAAGTTAATAACCTTTGACTTCTAATACATATTATATACTGATATATTGAGTGGTGGACTGGTATCACGGACTGTAAGATCGAAAAGGCTAATCATAAGTTAAGCCGTATAAAAATATTAATTAATGATCATATAAAGTAAGTAACAGTATTATTAACTCTTTTGTTATCGGTCTTTGCCTGGATGATTCCGAGTAGTGACGCTAGTGAAAGAAGTAAGGGAATATAACACCTGTCGCTTTCATTGTCCTGGTGTTATCCAGTTCTATTCTATAATAATATATCAATACGTGAGGAGAATTTTTGTATGCATTTTTTAAGCAAACGCGTACAGATAGGAATATGAAATTTGAAATACTTTTAGTTTATTTAAAGAAGAAGTGCAGAAAGCTAACATTATTGAACAATATGTGCTAAAAAGGTAAACATTATGTAAACATGGCTACATAAAACTATAGAAATCCAGTATACATTTTGACCTGTCATGGTACAAAACAGTAAGCAATACTGGTCAAATAAATAAAACACGATATTTTAAAGGGTTAAAATTCGAACGGTTAAAATTACGTATTTTGAGAAACTGAAAATTACTTTGGGACATTAAAAAAAATTAAAAAATAACACATAGTCGTAACAGGATAAAGTTATATGCTTGTAAAATACTCACTATGCCTCGCCGCCGTACTACCAGAAAACATTTATTGTATTACTATAATAATTCTAAATAAAAAAAAACCCGTAAATTCCTACGTATCATTATATAATTCTAAGATGCATGCAGTACATTTTGTTTCTCACAATTTTGCACACCTAATACATAGGCTGCACTAAAAGTATCGGGAATGAAATATTTCCACTATTCCTATCATATTAAAATCTTTTTAATTGAAAACTCCTTGGTTTTAAAAATCGAATACCATTTATTTATTTAAAAAAAGATTCTCGGTCTTCTTACAAGGTCGTCTGAAACTTGTTTAGTCGTTGAGAAAATGGAATTGACTCGAGAAAATTCAAGGGCGATGATTTATTATGACTTTCGAAGCGGTTTAACACAAAATCAGTGTGTTGACCGGATGCTTTCTGCATTTGGTGATGAAGCCCCATCCAAAACCACAATTTATCGCTGGTTTGCTGAATTTTAACGTGGACGTGTCAAGCTCAGTGATGATCCCCGTCAAGGTCGTCCAAAAACTGCAGTCACCCAAGAAAACGTTGATGCTGTGCGTAAGCTGATTGAGGAAGATCGACATGTGACATACCGCGAAATTCAGGCAAATTTAGACATTGGCATGAGTCAAATACAAATAATCTTGCATGAACAATTAGGTGTAAAAAAGTTGTTTTCCCGATGGATACCGCATTTGCTCTGTGAAGAGCAAAAAGCGGCTCGCGTTACTTGGTGCGTCAGAACTCTCGAAAGATTCCACGCAGGATCCTCAAATGCTGTATATAACATTGTATCAGGTGACGAATCCTGGATATACGCGTACGAACCCGAAACAAAAAACCAGTCACGAGTTTGGGTGTTCGAAAATGAGTTAAAGCCAACTAAAATTGTTCGTTCACGGAGTGTTGCAAAAAAAATGGTGTCCACGTTTGTCTCCAAAACCGGCCATGTTGCGACTATTCCTCTTGAGGGACAAAGAACGATTAATGCAGAATGGTATGCTAGCATTTGTTTGCCACAGGTCGTTTCCGAACTCCGTAAAGAGAACTGCAACCGACGCATCATCCTCCATCACGACAATGCGAGTTCTCACACCGCGCACAGAACAAAAGAGTTTTTAGAGCAATAAAACATAGAATTATTAGACCATCCGCCGTACAGTCCCGACCTAAGCCCTAATCATTTCTATACTTTCCCTGAAATAAAGAATAAATTGCGTGGTCAGAGATTTTCATCACCTGAAGAAGCTGTGGACGCCTACAAAACGGCCATTTTGGAGACCCCAACTTCCGAATGGAATGGTTGCTTCAATGATTGGTTCCATCGTATGGAAAATGTGTCAAATTTCGCGGAGAATACTCCGAAAAGCAATAAATACATTTTTAAATAGTAATGTTGTGTCACTTCCTTGATTCCCGAAATTTTCAGTGTAGCCCTCGTATAGGTTATAACCCAGCGCTCATAAATTTATTATTATCGTTTAACTGTTTAACACCTTTTTGTACCTGTGTTATGCAAATAAAGTACTTGATTTGATTTGGTATTAACGTGCAGCCATTTTTTCTTCTATTATTATTTTTCCCACATTGCCATCAGGTATTTGAGGATTAAAACTGCGAGGCAAATAGCGAACGTATATCGATTTTCGCTTGGATGCTCTATTCGCCTCTAACACGAATGTCGAGTAAGATTGAACCAAATGGACAGAGCACACTAGCTTGCCACAGATGGTTCCTACTTTGTATCATATAATCTTGGACTATATACGTCTGTAAAATGTAATGCACATCTTGGGCATTATTTGCCTAGAATGTAGTAAAAACTAACAATGTTTTGAATATGATTCAGTGCCTATCCTTTCAGAGATACCTGCGTGTGTTAGAAATAGTTATATATTCGTAGAAGAAACTAGCTTTAAGTGGCAATTAAATAAAAAAAATACTTTAGTAACAATTTTTTTTTTTATTGTATTGAGGGAAGAGGGAACTATTTCAAAATACTGCCATCGACTCAATGAAATATAAAAAGAGTACTCTACTAAAATCTCAATAAAAATTAAAATGTAGATTAAGGTAGGTTACGGCTAATATATTGTAGTTGAGGGTACCCAATAATGATAAGATAATTAGTATAAATCACAATAATTTATTAGTAGGTACTCACACCGATAAACAAATCAAATTGTTTAATATTACTAGTTTAAAATTCAAAGAATTGAACAACTATAGGTTACCTTAGAACTATGTAGATACTTAGAAATGTATAGTTTAAATAGATAACAAACTTTACTCACAAGAACTATGTAGCTACTTAGAAATTTATAGCTCAATCAGCTCTGTTTCGCCCAGTATTCAAGATCGTCTTAAAAATATAATCTAACAGCCCGAGCCCAACTGGCTCCCCCACTATTCTCAGTCTCTCCCACCAAATACATTTCATGAATATCGTGATCAGTGCTGCACCAATTAGAATCAACATAGTTGTTTACTTTAAGTTAATTACTTTTAAGTCCTATAAATATCAGAACACTATACAATACTATTTAAAAAAACATTTTACAATAACTAAAATTATTTTACATCAAAATAATTACACTTCTATCTAAATATTGTAATAATCTAACACGTGAGTATATGCATGTATGTTATTAATCAATTTTTCGCATCACATCAATTTTACTTGGCAATATAGCAAAAATGTCCATTATTGCCACCCTCCTAATAACACCGGCATCGTATAAGAAAAAAAATTATGAGTAAAATATAGTACACACATAGTACATTTTAAATACAACATGCTTAAAAGAGGACTTAAGTAAGTTCAGGATTGGATTGGGTCCGAGGATTGTTCTTATTAATTAAATATTGCACTATATGTCAAAATCTCATCGCATTATGTGTGTAAAATCTCGTTAGTAAATTACTTTATTGTAGATCTTTACGTCTTATTAAATGTTCTAATAGAAAATCTTTTTAATTATTTTTTGTTAAAAGTTCCAGAAACTCCTAAGAAACATCTAGAGTAAGTCAGTAAATTAAAAGAGTGCTTCAGTTTGTCAAAAGGAAACAGTTTTACATTAATAGAAACTAACTTAAATATAAGTCTGAGGAATAAACTTCAAGTAATTAGGGGCATCAGCTTCCAAGTTTCTCTTTGGCCCAAAAATATAAAATCTTTTTAAATAATTGTCGGTCGATTATTCATAATTAAATCTTCTTTTTATTTAATAAAAATGGCAAATGAGTAATATCTCGCTTTCTGATTTAAAAAAAAAAACTCAGGATTGAGTTAAAACATTTTTATTTTGGACACGTACGAAATTTCATAGTCGACAGGAGCGGCCTCCTTTTTGGATTAAAACGTCACTAACAGATGAATTTCAACAAGACAAGCATAATTATATAAAGTAAGCGTACGCATACAAATACGAGACGTTTTTTTAGATAAAATATAAATATTAACTAATGTGTTCATCAATGTTATTAGTGCTTATTTGTGCTCCGTCTGTGTTTACACAATAAATTGGTTATTTTTTAGGCATTTTTAGTTGAGTGGTAATTGTAACGTAAACCGTGTGGTTTGAGTCAGTTCGAGTCCAACATAACTGCGTCGATGAAGTGATTGATACCCGTGGAGGTTTTAACACGTAAAAAAAAGGCTTTTGTGAATAATATGTTCATTTTATTTTAGTTAGACTTAGAGACGTACTATTTACTTCAGTCAAATTATTACATTTATAGTATAATTTCGAGACTGGAAGGAAGGTAGAAATAGCAAACTGTATTAGTTTTCGAAATTAAAGTCGTTAAATGCAAAAGATCGCTTAAATTTATGTAAAACATGTATGGAAAAAAAATTTGATGTTGAGAATGTAATAACGGCCTGCGTTATTAAATTCTCAACATTAAATTTCTTTCCTTTCTCCTTTCCTTTCTCTTCCTCGCAGCTCTGTAGAACTCCCATTTCTGCCCGTTTCAAGTCAGTGTTCACAGTTGGCATGGCAGTGCCCTGTATGAGTTTAGAACCACCATCTTTAAATGAATACGTAGACTGTTAGACTGATAATTTTTTTTTTTTTTTTCTCTCAATACAAAATATTTTATAGAGTTAAATTATGTTTCGTGAAGGACTTAACAATTAACGTACAAAACATATAGATTCAAAACATCTATCAATGATCGCACTATATCTATAAGAGTAGTAGTCCTAGGAGGAGATCGTCATCATTAAACTACCCCATCTTTGCAATCATCACTTACATTAGAAGGTAGTATACCAAATTGTCTCGAAATGGTATTACGATGAAACTGGGAGTCTTTTGAAAATATTAATAAAAATATTTAATCGTACCAGCCTACATTAACATGCATACGCACATGAATACGCAAGCACACAGCACACACACACATTCAATTACACACGCACACATTCAAATACACACACCCCTAATTATATTATGTTCCTATCCTTCTTTTCATTTTTCATACCTTTAATCTATTTTATTTGTTTACTACTTTTGGCTCATGTTGTCCACACTAACTGAGGCTCTGTCTGACAGGATCTTCGTAGTTCAGATACCAGTCGCTCATAAAGGTCAATGTTCTTTAAATATTTTGTAAAATACTTTAGATTTTAAGTTACAAAGGTTTTTGTGAAAGAAAATAGAAATAATAATTATTATTATACCTTACCAAAAAACCACCCTTAAATGTACTATAATTTGTCAATAATTTATTAGTCTATTCAATCGTTTATATCAAAAATGTAAATTTTTGTAAGTTGAAATCTAATAAAAACTTATAAACAAATTAAAATTGAGTATAAACATTAATCACTGAACACAAAGCATTTATTTTTAATTACAGTATTGCATGAAAATGGTAGCAACTAAAGAGAATAACGAATAGGTAAATTAAAGTTAATGATTTAAACGAGGTAAAACTCACTATGTATTTTATGATCATTATTATACTTTGAAAATATCCATCATATCATCTGTTTATGCATAGGCAGAAACTAAAGAGGAGACCTTTTATTAGAAGCATTCTGAAGGTATCTACATAATATACAACTGTTTAGCTGATCCAAAACCTAATAGAGAACTTCTTACTTTTAGAAGTCAGTTGAAAAACCTGATAGGAGATGCAGACATCAGGTCAGGAAGAACTGCCAGAGCAGTGTTTTTTTTTTTTTGCGGAACGCTTCATTGGCGCTGAGGATAGAGAAGACAACGCACATTTGACTCACAAGTGTTTATAGGCACGGGTAGTGGCTTACGTGCGCTTCTTTGCCAAGTGATTTATCAAAACATTTCGACGGGCCAGATTTTAAATGTCTATAGTGAGATAAGATGATGAGAGGTCTTGGTGTTAACAGTCAATCAGCGAGGACGCATATTTAAAACAGTTTTGTAAGTCACATCCGGGCACGTGACAGAAATAATTTATAGGGTCACCGTCGACGGTTACGTCGAGGAGAGCGTCATTCATAATTAAGTTGCTACCCTATGCTATATTTTTTTGGGGTTATATTAGGAGTTTCTTCGTCCTCATTCTAGTTTTTTTTTCAAACCTTTAATAATGATGATTGAATAAAGTAGGTACAACGTTGCCATCAATACCGTCGAGCGAACGTTGATGTCGAGTTTAACCCATGATTTTAGCCGCAACACAACCAGTGCTGGATATTTACTCGTCATTGAACTAATTTACGATCTTTTTTTAACTGTGGGAGAGCCATGATTTGGCACGTATGGGCCGAAAAAAATCTTTATCCTTTTTTATGGTATAGGGGGCAAACGAGCAGACGGGTCATCTGATGGTAAACGACTACCGCCGCCCATGGGCACCTGCAACTCAAAAGTCACAAGTCCGTTGCCACCCTTTAAGGTGCGAGTAGGGAAAGAGGGGGAGAGAGAAAGGAAGGGTGGGAATAGGGGAGAGGGAAAGGTAAGGGCCTCCGGTAGCCTCAAAAGCAATGCAAGCATTGCTTCACTTTCACCAGTTTTCTGTGAGACCGTGGTATTACTCCGGTCGAACCGGCCCATACGTGCCGAAGCATGGCTCTCCCACGAATGAACAGGCACTATCCTATCTACAGGCACCAGGTTAAAAGGATCTAACTTATTTTTAGATTGTCTTGTACGTTTGTATTGTACTCGCTTTTTTAAGTTGAAGTTTAAGTTAAATTATAAGTTGTTAGCTGTACATTTATTTTACTTGTAACGTGGACTAGATATTACTCGTTAGGTACAGTCGGTTTATACTTTACCACTTCCACATTACCGCTACTTGTTGGTCCACCGCAGATTAACGAGATAGTTTTTGAGGTACGAACATATTCTAGTTAGTTCTCGAATGTAACTGAAATTGTAAACTGAAGTCTAGTTTAAACTGATTTTACGTTTTATATTTCACGCTAACCACCCTAGCGGGTTATTATTGATTGCGATTCCGTAAAAAACTTATAATTGTGTTTACTTTTAAAATATATATGATTTATAATTAATTTAATATCATTCATTTAATCACTTGCTTACTTGGTATACTTCAAAACTATCAAATTTTAATGATATATTTTTTCAATATTATTTGGGACACGAATGATTTGACGCAGTACAATAGACTCTATCAACACATTTACTCATCGATTCGTACACGACGACTCCGCGCTACAAATGGTTCTGGGACGAGTGAAAAGAAAACCACAATAACTTAACTACTTAAGAGTACTTAATCGGGGTATTTCCGCAATCAGGGTGAATCCCTTGAACTAATTTAACTAAGTTATTAATGTATGGAAACAAGCAATTCGATGTAATTCGAGAGTGAAAAAGACATACCTCCATAGCATAATGGTTAAGGCGTGGTTGCGGATTCGATTAAAGTGCACTAACGACTAGAACCCAATCCCATGTGTGACCCACGTTCCTACTAGTCTTTTAAAAAAAGAAAAGAAATGACCCGCATACACAATACGTAAAGGAGTATCCACAATGTAGTTGGCGCAATAAACAGAAGCTTAATAAATTAACGGTAAACTGCGCTAAAAGGAACTTGCACAATACCTCTGCACCGACTCGTAATTTCCCCCTCTCCCCGCTTCGTCCATATTTTACAGCTCTTTTACCCGTTCATTTTTAAAAACGATGTTCGACAAATTCACTTAATGCCGCGTTAAATGAACCGTGTTCGCATAATAAAAGATTTTATACTCAAAAGCGATTTCAGAATGGACGATATTTCCGTGAAACGAGTAAGTGCCGCACTCCACCTCGATGCTTCGTCTCGTCTCTGGTAACGTTGGAATATTTTGTTCCCGCTCGAACAACTTCGGATTCCGAAAATAAAGTTAAGAAAATACACCACATGCAAATAACTCTCAGATTACTTTAAATACTCTTGTAAAACGAGCGCTCGCCTCTTTTCCAGATAATTTATTCGTTTATAAAAAAGGACCTGTGAAAATTTATTTTGCTATCACAATATTTTGTTCGCAACGGAGCATTTTATAATCCGTAATATCTGTATAAAGTTAATTAAGAAAACATGAAACAACCAACAACCATGGCCTTTACCAGTAAACCCCCTAAAATAGTAATTACGACCCGAAAGAGATCCCTAAAAAAAGAGCTGCGTTACATGGTGGGTTCATCATCAGAGTGTTTGCGTAGTTGCGTATTCAGTTTTTATCACAACTGCGTTTACAGATGGATTCTGTTTTTATATGAAAATTGATTTATCTTTCACTCGCTTTGAAACGAAGCTACTCGTATTTAAACTACAGCATTCCCCTCTGAAATAAATGTTTAATTAAGACTATTTTACTATAAAACACTCGCTTCTGCACATTTCTTTTGGATATAATTATATTTTTAACTGAATAGCTTTAAACAGAATATCTGTTGTATTCTGTACAGTAATTATAAAATGTTGGTGAAACGGAAGATTTATATGCCTGGTAAGAACATAAGTAAGGCTGTGTAATATATTAAGTAAATTTGTAAATGGTCATATTGTTTAGTTTCTTCAGTTGATCGAAATATTATTTAGTTTTAGATAAAGATGTAATCATAATGTTAATTATTTATATGGAATTTCATGAAGTGCTTGTATTCCTCCTAATATTTATTTTAATTAACTTTTTACATATCGCACACCTAAACAGGTATTAAAGAAAGCACTTTTTTCAGAAAAGGCGAAAAACTAATTACTGTTCTAAAAAACTAATTAATTTTTGCTTTTTTATGCAGCTAGAAGAAAGATATAGTAGGAATCTTATGTTTTAATCATGTTTTGATTATTGTAGTTATTTCCCTATTGCTTAAAAATGTAAGTATATTTGTTTCATTATTTTGAGCTGAGCCCGTGTTGGTGAATTTATTGTCTAGCGTCGAGTAGTGGTGATATTTTTAAATCTGTTTACTGGTCGTTAGGTATTGAAATAAGGAATTCGATGGGGTGCAAAGGGAGCTAACCTATTTTTTTTTTTCTTGTGGAAACCCCACGGGACATCACCTAACCGGAGCTAACGGTGAAGTGGTATGTCGGAATCGAACTGACCAAAACCACACGGTGTTCCGTCACAAGTGGGTCTATTGCAAGGGACCCGGGATACCCTAAGAAGGAAGCCTCCTGGAACCAGGCGATGCAGCAGCCTTGTGTTGTATTACACGAACTATTTGGAGCCACTTTTGACATTTTAATGACTCATAATCAATTTTACATAAATACTTGAATTTTTGTTCATTTATTAAAACCCCTTAGATTAACTAGAACCCCAAATTTCATAAATTCATTAACAGACATCGAGATATTATCGTTTAAAAATCGGCATTTTTTTCACTGACTGACTGACATATAGATCAAAAACCTGACCCACTTCCCGATGACCTAGAACGTTGAAATTTGGCGTCCAGCTGGGTATTTGTGTGTATGCAAAAGGAAAAAATCAGAAAACAGTGAATTTTTACGATTTAAAATATTTTCGAAACAATTGATTCTTATTAATACCTAGCGCCTTTCAAAATTATAATAGCAATTTTTTTGCAGGAGAATAGGTAATTGTAAGTAATGTACAAAAACTATACTATAAAAACAACGTAAACGCAGGAAAAATGTTAATTTTACAGATCACTTTTAAACGAATAATAATAATTTCTTTACCAAAAGTTATGACATCCCATCAAAAACATAAATGTGAAAATTGGAGCCAAGTTCAATATTAAGAATATACGTGGTTATTAATTATCGACTATGCCAACAAAAGAATTGAGACTCAATTCATCCGTATAAGCAATAACTCTTTCCTTCCACTGCTTTCTCTTCTTACCTACATTTCTCTATCAATATACTCATAATTTTCCCATCTTTAATTCCCAAAGTGGCCGGTTGCCGTCTATTACGTAATTGGGACCAATTTATCGTTGGCAAAAATGTGGGTGTTTAACACAGCTCTGCCTTCCCCTCGGGGATACAGGCGTAAATGTACGAGTATGTATGCCATTCACTTTTTTACAAATCTGTGATAAGAAACAATTACATACCGCAGTAAAATTTTCAGTTAATTAAAAGATTCAGAATATTTTCATTACTTATTAAGATTAAAATCATAAATTTCAGACAAGTAAATATAGCTATTTATCATTTTATAAAATTTAACACTCATATATTTAATTAACAAATAAATAATTATTTCATTACTTCTAGTCTTTCCTTTTTTGATCATCATTGTACAACCCGAGAGCGTTCATTAGTGCGATGACAAAGCGTACTCAACTTTCGATAAGTGTGCACAAGATATATTTATCGTTGCAGCTAACGCCAAGTATTATTATTGAAATGTTGTAGGCTATGCTACGGAAGGTGTTTACGCTTTTGTAAGGTAGTGATGTATCTGTTACGAAGTAACTATTATTTTATCCGAGCACACATAACAGTGAAATGGGAAGCATTCTTTCTAAGCCCACCGGACAAAATATCATAAGTGGTGACATAAGCATTTTTAAAGTTGTAAGATATGATATAAGATTTATATCTATCTATTTTATTATCTGTTATACGTTATTTTTATCAAATTTGTATTTATGTTTGTGTTCTAGTATTAATGTGTAATAGTAGTCTATATAACATAAATAAAGATGATCCCAAATTGACAATACATCTATCATACCATAAAAGATATATAGAGTGATGTGATTTTATTTTTATCTCCGATATTTTATAAGCAATCGATAGTCTCTTTTTCTATTTGCTAGAAATAAATCTGTGTAAGTGAATTCCTCTGTACATCATCCCTTTCAACAATCCCGAAAGCCTTTTAGCGCATAAAATATTCCCACGTGTGGTTTATTTTTGCAGGTCTGTTTAACCTTTTGCATTGATTACTTTGTTTATTATTCAATACTTGAATCACAAAATAGGTTACAACAGGTTGATATATTAATATTGTTTTCTTTAATGTTTTCATTTTACATTTTATAATATGAAATTAAATAAAAAATAAATAGTTCGAAACACAAATAAAAAATTAAATTGCAGTTTTTTAAGGAAGAATTAGAACTCGCAATCTTTAGATGTTAGAGACGAGGTCAGTGTTTAACTATTACGGTACCTCAAGAAATCATCTTTTACCAGGCAACCATTTGGAAACGGGCAGTTGTAGATCGACACAGGCGGATACGGTATTATTTGTTATCCATTTTTTTTATTTTACATTTGATTTGACTCTGTGTTGATCTATATTTTTTAATTATAATTCTTTTTTTTTTATTGACGATTTCAAATATTTGTTGAGCAATTTTATGAAATAAACATATATCATTTGAAAATACACTCTTTTTATACAGTAGGGTATTATATGGAAGTCAGTCTAAATAATCAAATCACCGGACATATTTTTGTTGGAAAACGAGTTAATAATTCATTTGGCAACAATCTTCGCGGCTGTTCTCAATTCTAACATTTTTAAAATTTTGTAATTACAATTAAAAAATTAGGTAAAATGGTTATAGTGAACATGGCAGAATGAGCCATCCGTAAGTTCGTAAAATTTGTGGTAATCCCTCGTTTACGAGTAGGTACAGCAACGGCTGGTTGTCCATCAGCAGAAGTAGGCAACGGATGATTACCTATTCAGCTCGCTTCTTCTGAGAGCTATGTTGGTAACCTTTATTTAATTTTAGTCATGGGCTGCGGTAAGCTTTTTGATCGAAATTTAAACATTTCGAAAAACCAGAAGAGTTTGAGTACTCGCGTTTCCTGGGTTCTAATTTTACCTACCTATCTGATTATAAAGGTATCACATACGTTTTGTAATTTATATTTTTATGTTTGGTGGATTTCTAGACAGTATCGTTTTCATGCAATGTTAATATATATATATATATATATATATATATATATATATATATATATATATATATATATATATATATATGACTATTAAAACACTTCATCCTTTGATCTAAATATTTTACTTACTGAAATGCATAGTTTATAGACAATCACCAAACATTGCACAACTTGAATTTTTCATCACCGCTTAATTTAGTTTTCGTTAGACAATAACGCATACATATATTATGTCTTTTATTAGTTTTTATTAGCTTTTATCTTTGACCGTACATCTACACTACAACTTATCCATATGCGATATTATATTAGAATAGTTATTGAAGGGCCTGTTGGTCTAGAGTCTAGAGTTTAGTGATCCTGGCTGCTGAGCCAGAGGCCATGGGTTCGATTCCCATCCAGGACAAATATTTGTCAGATGAGCACGATAATTTGTTCTGTGTCTGAGTGTAATTTACCCATAATATATGTATATTTATTAATATATAATGTAAATAAAGTATGTTTATCAGCAGTTTGGTTACCATAGTACAAGCTCTGCATAGGTTAGACAGCCGCGCTTCAAGCTATTATTATTATATCAAGTAATGAACATCTTCACGTTTATAGAAGATATTAGTTTGATAATTAATAATCAATGCACTACCAACGACTAGCATTTTCTCCCATTTTTTTGCTGTTGACCATTCTAGGTACTAAATAAAGAAAAGGCTGGTGCCAATGCGTGCGATGCGCACAACTTCCACTGATTGAAATTCTTTTTAGATTTAAGTTCATAACTTTATATTTCTATACACATATTGGTTGGTTTGGATATTGAACATTCTAAACACTCGCTAATAGTAGTAATTCGTAGTTACCTTTATACACACCCAATTTTCAGTGCTTAACTATTTCATGTTTAAATTTGTAAGTAATAAAGTACAAGGAACTGTCTCAGGCTATACACTAAACTTATCTATAAGTTTCGTAGTGGAGTTGTTGCATGTTCATATTCATTACAACAAATATACATACATGAGCGAGAAGTTTAGTCGCTAAAATTACTTAGCTGTCAGATGCGATTTTTAATGAATGACGAAACGTGATCTTAAGTATGGCGATAGGACAAACTGTGCACAGTATCCTAACTAATATGTATTATGCACGTGAATGTGAGACTGTTTATTACCAATCATCATGAAATTTGCATATACGTTGTCGAGGATACCATTCATCCAGAATAAAAATACTGTTCCCGAAGGGTAAAAACTTTGACAACCTAAATTGATTACTTAGGCAATTATTGTTATTACTTAATAACTTATCTGTATACTGTTACAACATTAAGAATTAACACATACGTGGGGTACACTGAAAGTTTTGCGTAACTCATCAATAAAACAATTTACATGAAAAGTAATTTATTTACTGCTTTTCGCAGTATTCTCCATTACATTTTAAACACTTTTTCATTCGGTCAAACCATTTTTGAAAACATGAATACCATTGGTCTAAGGGCATGTTTTTCACGTGCTGGTTGAAAGCTATCATGGCCTCTTCCGATCCCGCAAATGTCATACCTCTCATCAAATCTTAAATTTTTGGGAAAATAAAGAAATCGCATGGTGCCAGGTCTGGACTATGTGCGGGATGAGTCACTAGCTCTACCTTTTCAGAAGCCAAAAATGACTTTGTCTTGTTCGCAGTGTGCGCTGAAGCATTGTCATGGTGCAATAGGATGCAATTTCTTGGTCGTTGTTCCCTAACTTTTTCAAAGACACTGGGCAAACAAATGGTGCTGTACCACTCAGCATTAACTGTCTTTCATTCTTCAAGTGGAATCGTGCAGACAGGACCAGTCCGGGAGAAAAAAAACACAATCATTTTTTTGCCTACGTTTCTCGCCTGCCTCAATTTTGTTGGTTAGCTGTCAACTTCGAACACCTATACAGAAAACTGTTGCTTTCTTTCCGGCATGTAACAATATAACCATGTTCTCCTGTCACAATGTCATACACAGTATTTGAACGTCCGTGATCGTACTTTAACAACATTTTTTTACCCCAATCAACACGAGTCCGTTTTTGTTCTGGGGTGAGCTCATGAGGAATCCAGCGGCAACAACGTTTTCTAACTTTTAAATATTGATGTAAGATTTTTTGAATTTAGCTCATACCAATCCCCAAATGTACTCGAATCTCCTCATAGGTATACGCCGGTTTCTTCAATTAGTTGCCTGACAGTATCCATGATTTCCTCAGTAATCGCAGTTGAGAGCCGACCTTCACGAATTTCATCATGGAGAAACACGGCCCGAATAAATTCTGTTTACTAACCTTATTGTGCTCAAATGAGATGCTTCCCTCCCAAAAGCATTTTGAAGACGATCAGTGCAGTCTTGCGGAGTCAGTGAACTTTTAAAATCATAAAAAATCATCGCCCTAAAATCGACGAACGAACGACGACGAACTTCAACTTGTGACAAAAAAACAATTGACACGCGATTTCCCGATATTTTTTTTATCAATGATTGAGTTTCTTATGTGAAAAAATATATAACATTCGAAATTCAAACATTTATGAGCGGCCAGGAGCGCAGAACTTTCAGTGTGCCCTATGTAAAAACGTTAATCAAGAATCATAAACATTTTTGTATTTGTGAATTATTTATGGCATAACACTTTTTCAAAGCGCTTTAATTTGTCTATTATCTTATTCCTTTAAAAGTCTTTACTTCTCTTTCTTTAAATAAAAGAGGGTTTGTAAGAAGTGGGAACTCTACAAGACGGAAATTGAATCTATTGCATTAAATCTCAAGCCAAGTATCTAAAACTATTACATTGCGCTGCAGCTTTTCTAGACTATTTCAAAGAGAAATACTATTACTTTGCTTTTCACTGCTTGAGTTTGAGTTACAGAAATTATTTTGTTGAAGAGCAACATGAAATTTCGACAGCATTGACTGCCCTAGTTTAAAAATTTACAGTCATGTCCACTGCATTGCGTGTTGTGGGTTTGACCACAGGATAGGAAACAGCAATGGCACTTTAATGTGCCTCTATTGAAATAGTTGGGTGTACAACAAAAGCTTATCATTTAGGAGTATTACATAACTCGTTATTTTTTAAATCACGATCATATTGTTTCATTATTTATTTACTACCTTTGCCCCAGGTTTCTCTCGCATGCTAAAATCACACACATGAAGCTTACGTCCCTAAGTAATTTGGATACAACGTGATAGATACAGCCATTTCAAAACATCATCATTCTTTACAAGAGTCAACATTTTCATAATACTATAAATTAAAATTTGGTCTGTTTATCAATATTCTACCAACAATGTTAAAAAAACTTTTATCTCCATGCTGATTTTAACATCCTCTATATTGTAAAAAAATAAATAAATAAACTAATTATAACAGATTGTCGTTAATGAATCACATTATGTGACTTTACACTTCAAGCCCGGTGCAGTCAGACAGATTCTTGACCACAATTAACTATTTCTAGTGAAGGTTTTGAATATGGGAAAGCTATACACTTACTAATCGTGTTTTAGTACGAACTTACCAGTGGCTTTACATTTCCTTGTATAACATCGAAGTCTAAGATGACCTATAAAATTGATTAATCTCAAACTACATTAAACTCAACACAAATAAGTATCTTTATCGGTTCATAAAGCAACCCCCTTTTTAATTTAGTTACAAAAGTTATAAATCCTGGCAAAAAGTTACCAGACAATAGTCAAATAATAAGATAAAACCAGTATTAAAACATGACATGATCTAATATTTCTTCCATTTAAAGTTGTTGGCATTTCACAAAATGCTTGGGTATATGATTTTCGAAATTTTCAACTTTATTTTTAGCCTGCTGTGTAACCAAAACTCATCAACATTTATTAATAGTACTGCAAATTGTAATCCTTAATCAATATAAGTAATTACTCCTGTATGGCAGTAAATTGGCATGTAATGAGCATTCCGTCAGTTCTCTCACTGATTGCACATCTTATTTAAAACTAACGAAGTTACAAGATAGTTCTGTGGGCTCGATTTGCAACCGACATTTCAACTAAGAACGCACAAGATCTAAACTTGTAACATTCATAAACTGAAACTAGTCGGGCATGCCCGCAATACATTCATTAGTAAAATAGTATATCCTTAATGAAGTTTTTATTCGATTTAAGAAAAAATTGTCACAAATTCATTCCTTGCATATCAAACGGTCTCGACTCGAAAAGCATTTGATAAACCATGATACATGAGGTACAAAGAAACTTAAATAAAAACTTGCGTATAAGCAATACGCAAGTTTTTATTTAAGTTTCTTTCCGCCGTTCTAATGGTAGTAAACGAAAATTGGATAGTTTGTTTGACCTGAAAGAAATGTTTTAATCAAAAGAAATTGACATTTGTAACTAAAGCTCGTTACAATCATTTCGTGTTAAATCAAATGCCAAATAATATTTATTAGATAATATTGAGGTGGATTTCAGACTATATCAATTGTCATTCATTTAATTCTTAGAACTGTAGTAGGTACCAACTATCAAACGTCGGCCTAGTTTGTTATAATTTTCTGGTAAAAGTCGACGCTTATCTCAATACGTTTAAATAGTAATTATTTTTTATGCATTTTTTCTTATAGTGGTGGACATGTTCAGGGGTGAGACTCTAGAGCTGGGCCACGTTCAGCGGAACGACATGGGTGCCTACTACTGCATCGCTAGTAATGGTGTCCCACCGAGAATCAGCCGGCGATACCACGTAGAAGTGCATTGTGAGTATATACTTGCGCACATACTTTACACGTCATTGTGTTATACGATGGTGTTTCGATAACAAGTGCAGTGTGGTTATAATAAATGGGCTGATATTAATAACAATCTTGATGTGTGTGACTTGTGTTTTACTTCCGGCCAAGAAGCTTCTACTAGTACCTAAGTTCCGTTTATTACATTTAGCTAAGAAGACTTCTTAGTCTTCTTAGCTAAATGTAATAAACGTTAACTTACGCCTGATGAGAATAGTGACCCCATAAAGATTTCTACACTAAGTGTTCCAGATTCCTGGTCGTATTCAGTGTTTATTAACATAAATTACAAAAGAATTATTTTTTGGGTTTCAACTATAAATGTATATATAATTAACAAGTCCGTAAATTTTAAATATAATCGTTTATTTCTTACCAGTCATACCCCAAGTGAAGGTGACGAATCAGCTAGTTGGCGCTCCTCTCGGTAGTGATGTTGAGCTGCAGTGTTACATCGAAGCCTCGCCCAAGGCTATGAATTCCTGGTACAGGGAAGACGGTAACTGTAATTATTCCAATTATCATACTTTTATAAAAACTTAATTAGTTTCATTTGTAATCCATGCTTTCAAGGTTATCTAGTAAGTTCAAGTTTTGATAAACATCTAAATAACAAGCACAAGTTTTTCTTATTACTAAATAAGTAGCCATATTAAACATTAAAATTGAGATATATATATATATATATATATATATATATATATATATATATATATATATATATATATATATATATAGTCACAGTACACAATATTAAGTTATTATGTTTTACAAAATTAATATGCAGGTAAATATTTCGCAATTAATACCCAAAATCAAAATACGACTAACACGTGACAACTTAAAATAAATTCTAGTTCGTGCGAGAGGTTTTAAATAAGAAAGTATAAATTACTTTGTACGTAAAAAATAAGATGGAAAAGCATATACTTCATAATAAATGGAAACTTAATACCAGAGTTATCAGATGTGGTTGAAAAATTTAACTTAGAAGCAGCATGTTTTAAAACTGTATCCTTAAAAAGTGAGAAGATAACAAAGGGGTTAGAGTAGAGGTGTTTTAATTAACCTTTTGGACATTATTTTTTAACAAAACAAAAATATGTTAATGCCAAATTTGTAGTTGTGCGTTCCTTGTAGGAATTGAAAATCACACTATTTACTTATATTGTAATCAATTCTTAACTTCGTAAAACATTGAATTTATGTCGTAACGGTTTAAATCGTGGTATCTCTCCTATCACACGAGCACGTGCCCCAGACCGATAATTACCGGCTTTATACATATAATGAACTCCGGCAGCAACATTTGAACTAAACAATTCATTTTATATTGTTACAGAGAAAATACAGGATCCCACACGATCACAACTCCTTTAACAAGCTATTAAAACAAATAACCTTCTATTACATCATCCTTAGAAAAATTGTTGAAGAATCTCACCTTTGTGTCGTTTGTAAAAATAAAACCTTTTATGTTTGTTGCGTGGCCCTTTTATTTTTATTACAATGAGGACCACGCATAAAACTTATGTAAATGTCAATTTTACCTTTCATAAGTGAGGCCACCATTTCACCTTTCATGAGATCTATATACGATTAAGGTATTCCAATTCATTTTAACCGAAAGTTAGTGTTAATTGCAACCAAATTAAGTTTGCTTGCGCAGAGCCTTATTAAACATGACTAATTAGTTTATTCAAGTTCCGACAATGTGTGACAAGTCATACTGGAAGCGTGCTCGCCATGTTTGTGCATATAAGCCGATATGGGTTGACAGATTAAACTCATTTAGCAACAAAATTGTTGCTCTAACAAATTATTACAGTTAAAAAGTAACGTTCACTTAGATTTAACAGGTTACGAGCTGAGACTAATACTTTGTTTTCTGTTCAGCACTATTAAGCGACAAATTGTCAGAGGATCCGAAGCTACGTGTATCAGAAACTGTAATGAACGAGTATTCGCTGTGGATAAACTTGACGATAAAGTCTCTCGCGCCCGGCGATTACGGAACTTATGTGTGCGCCTCTGTCAATGCGCTGGGAAAGATGGAGAGCCAAGTCAGTTTGCATAGTAAGTGGTCGATGTCATTATATGTTTAAGAGAGTTGCTTTTCCAGCTTATGTAAACTTTATGGACTTTACGGACACAAAACTGATCCACATTAGTGTTGTATATGGAATTGATGTGAACAGGGTTGGCGGTTGACGATATCGAGAATGGTAATATTAATAACATAAAAAAAAATACTCTCAGGCTCAGGTGTCCGACTTGCGATCGTGTTCGCACCCGCACAGTAGGTGCCTACAGGAATTTACAAGCATTTATTTTTGATGGAGGATTTAACAAGAATACTAATAACATACGACCCACATCATTGGTTTCTTAAATAAATGATAAAAGGGACACATTTTCATCTAAATTGAAAGGAAACGAAATCAAATTCTATAGTACAAAAGTTATATCGGTCACGGAGGAAATTATTCTTAATATTATATTTTCAATTATTCACAGGATTAGAATTGAACATGAACGGTTTCGGGGCTGAAGAACCAATGGTGTCAGGTGCGGCATGGCAGCGCGCCCGCAACCTTCCCGCGCGCGCTCGTCCTGCTGCTTCACACGCGCAATACTGCCTCACACAACATCTACCGCCGCAGTTGTACGCCCTACTCCTTACTATCATACGATACATACATACCTTCTAAACATAATATAATCGTTAAAATTTTGAAATTCACGACAATTCTACACAACAGTGTCAAAGAGTTGTGATAGCATACTTGGACCCTACAAAGGATAATTGTACAGATTTTTCGGGAAACTGTTTACCAAGTAATCATCATTCAATTATTCATTGAATCTGTTATAGTTTTTGTTAAAAAATTAAGTTATCCTCAAGTAGTTTAGTTACGTTGAAAGTCAATAGTATGCCTACTAATATCTTACATTACAGTACAGTACGATTGGTGTTATAAAGTTGGATTGCAGTGCAGTTGTGGTCATTGCACGACCAGTAACGTCTTGAATATAAAATATTTATAACTTACAGTGTAGTTGCAGATGCCGGTAAAACCAATAATTGTCTGTTAATTGCTTGTATTTAGCGATAATAGCGTCAAAATATATTATTGTTCAATGATATATTCTGAGAACTCGTCAAATATATTTCAAAACCTACAATGAACTACTTCTATAATACGATAAAATACTTTGTAAAGGTTTTAAATAACAGGTATTCACATAAAGACATTTATTGGCTTCCTGGTACCACCATACTGAGGGCAGGTCATACAACTCAAACGATACGGTCTCTCCACCATTATGTATGGAGACTATCTTTTTTTTTCCTGACCAGCATTAGTGGTGAATTCATCGTTTTCCAGTAAATAAAACCGTATCTATCTATGGCTATAAAGCCGATTAGACTAAAGGTTGTCTCCGTCTACTCTCTTTTAATCAGGTCACACGGCCTGCATACTTTTAAAAGAGACTTTGTATTTAACATCGCTCCACGTAGGCTTTTTTGCATGCCGCTACTGCAAAATCTATTTTCTATCCGTAAATAGTCTGGATTATGTGATGGCTCAGTGAAGCCTATGCCAGATTGTTTCCTTAGCTTCAAGTGAGAGTACTTCATCTTTGGTAGAACAAAAGCTTAACGCAGCAACGCGTTCCATAAACAACGTGTTTTCATTTACGTTGTCCGAGGACATAACTTGGGTGGTTTCTCAAAAGGCTAAGAGTTAATACATGCGACCATATCGACATTAATTTATTGCATGAATTAACTAAACTTTACCTAATATTGAATACTTAGTAGAATTAAGTTACTTCAAATTGTGTAAAAATATGTTTTTAGAAGTTCTATTGGCTTTGTTCCATTTCATAGTGAGATACTAACTCGCCAAAATTAAATCTTTGAATGAGATGTTCTTCAATAAAAGAATCACCATACAAAACTAAAACCATGAAGTTATTTTAAAGATATATTTCAATAGTATCTAAGATAGTATTGACTGTTATTACCAGATTTTAAGAACGTGCGCTATTGAAGACGTTCCTACATGAGAGTACTCTATAAGACAATCCCACCATGAAACGGAGAAGCATGTGAGAAGAACAGACGCCTTTAATAGCGCTCTTATATAACGAAATGTAATGTAACATTCTATTAACATTTAACTGACTAGTATAAGTGTACTATATAAGCAACTAGCTAATATTGTTAAGACATTTCAAATTACGGATCGATATTCATTATTGTTTCAAACTTATCTCAAAATCTTGTGCTAATATTACGTTGACTTTGACAATAAATGTGTAATTTATGAAATATATTGAAATAAATGTCTCAATGAAACCGTATTGTGTCTGTTCATTTCAAGTGCCAACTTTTGACATCCAATAATAATTGAAAACTATGCGCTAAATAAACCAAAGTATTTAGGATAATATCTGAACTGTCAATCAATCAATTTCAATCAATTTATGCTTGAAAATATATTCAGAATCAATATCAAATGTTATATCTAAATTTGATGTGAATATTTAAATAATAATAATATTTTGTTTAACAGAAGAAGCATAACACCTTGTGTGGTCAAGAGAGACGATACAAGAGAATTTTTGAAGAAAACCTATCATGACATTTTGTAATGATCTGACTCTCGATTGGATTTTACTTTCAAAATTTGACTGAAACATGGATTGGTATCCTTAAAAAAATAAAAATAATAAAGAAATAAATTTAATTGAAATATATTTCAAATTCGCTATCCATCGTGGTTGCAATGTAACAGAAGCATATAAATACTGCATCTGAACACGATACGACTAATAATTAAACTGTACTTTTTTAGTTAAATTAGTTTCATAATTACAAAGTTCTACTTAAATATGAGTCACGAGGTAAGTCAAGCGCAAATAACGATGAAATAAAAGTGATGTGAAGTGATATTTAGGGCTTGGATGGTAATAAGTCCTTAGTATCTACTTACCAATGCAACACGAGCTTCAATACATGCTTCAAGCTGAGGTAGATAGGGTAGGGCAACTTCAGCGCAAGTAAAGCAAAGCATCACAAATAAGTAATAACAAGCAAACAGGCGTCAAAATAAGTAGGTATATAAACAAAGGTTTTGACACGTCATGATGTCTACTATCAAATAGGGAACGTAATTAATGAACTTAGATTAAATAGATCAACGCTCAATCATTGAAAAGTAGTGGTAAAAGGTGAAAACAATTCAATTTTTGAAGTGTAAAAAATACAATCAAGAAATTACGAGTAAATTCTTAAGACCTGATTATAATGTCAAGCTTTTCTGTGAGGCCATGGTATCACTCTGGTCCAGTCCGGTATTCTTTTTTTGTTGGTAAAGAGGTACTTTGAAGATTGTCACGTAAGCTTTTTTCTTCTATATCTATATTATGTATAAAAAATCTGTAGACGTGGAGTTTGTCTGTTTAGTTACTTCATGTAAAAAGTACAAAATAGTTGTGGAAAATTATTATGCACAAGTATTGTGTGTAATTCAGTGTAACATTTAGTATTTGATTTATTGCAATCAATTTTCTTTATCCATAGAAAAAAGATTCCCGACCTCGTCGAAATTTCTTTCAATTGACGTACCTGCGTTTTCCCTTTGCGATTATAAAACTATTTGCATGCGGTTACGTTAGGGCAGATTTTCAATCTTAGGATAGCGTAGGGGAACGCAAAACTTGACTTTGAAAAGGAAGTCACACCTAAGTATATACATAGAGAATTCGGATAGTGACTTTACGCTCTCAAGAAACTGTTGAGAAACGCGAAGCGAGGTTAACTGAGTGAGAGTACCACGCACCATCTCGCAAGTCAAAAAATCCAGTACATGATGGCACACACGGCAATATGACTGATGGATGGGAGGCATTATGGTGCTTTTCTGTGGTAATTGCTTTTCTGTGGAAATAGCAAGGTCTTTTTACTGTTTGGCGATCCCAGAATAACCGATAGCCGATTCTTGGTTATGACAACAAGCTATTTTATCCCCTCGCAGCCACCAAGAGCCAGCAATAAATTCACAAAAATGTTTCAGGGGGTTGTAAGAAATATACTTACATTTATATAAATAGAAGAATATAAATTGAACGGTTATAAAACAAGAAAATTTTACACGGTACACTTTCTCCAACAAAATTACATCTTAACTAAATTTTTTTACATGGGAGAACCATGCTTCGGCACGTATGAGCTGGCTCGACTCCGCTCGATACCACGGCCTCACAGAAAACCGGCAGTGAAACAATGCTTGCATTGCTTTTCGCCGCGTGAGTGAAGTTACCGGAGGCCCTAATCCTTCCCTCTCCCCTATTGCCGTCCTTCCCCTCTCCCCCTTCTCACTGTTCCCCCTCTCCCCTCTTCCCACTCTTCCCCCCTCCCCCTCTTCTCGTACTCCCACCTTAAAGGGCGGCAACGCACTTGTGACTCTCGAGTTGCAGGTGCCCATGGGCGGCGTTAGTCATTTACCATCAGGTGACCCGTCTGCTCGTTTGCCCCCCTATACCAAAAAACACAGAGGGAAGGGTTAGGGCCTCCGGTAACCTTACTCACGCGGCGAAATGCAATGCAAGCATTGCTTGCTGCCGATTTTCTGTGAGGCCGTGGTATCGAGCGGAGTCGAGCCAGCCCATACGTACGAATAATTTTCCCACTTACGTCGTAATCTCTCGTGTAAACTCTCCACTCCAGGTTGTTTCACCATGTATACATTATAAAAAATCCTGCATGGAGGATTCCCCCCTTTCAGGCACAAGTGATACGCTTATTAAAAGCGGCACATTGTTGTTTTCTGACATCGACGCGAACTAAGTCTCGGGCACAGCTAGTATACAATAAGAATGTTAACAAGCTTTCGGAACTGCTTTTATTTTATGGCGAGACTCTTTCCTAACGCAAAAAAAAAATAATAATATTGTTTACAAAAAAAAAATAAAGTTACTTTTAAACTTTTTCGCTAAAACACTCGTATCTGCCACATGAGTTGTATTATTACGTCACTAACCGAAAAACTAACAGGGCTCTTTAAAGTAGTGTAATTATATACGCAGGTAATATTATGATACCAACTGACAGCTGTCAGCTTGTTTATCGGTTAATGGCGTAATAAATATGTTCAGCGTATGCAGTCACGTTATAATAGTTACTATTTAAGCCTTTTTTATTCAGTTTCATTTTACATTAAAAAAATATGGTGTTAAGTTTTAAACATCACAATTAATAATTTTGTATAATTCTAACGTAACATAAATTAGTGATCAGTGTCAGTGGGATACAATTTCTAAAGAGACAAAGCTTATTATGATGAGAAACTATTTTAATTAAATTACATTAATTGTTGTAAACTCCTGCGTTCACAAAATAATCTGGGAGAGTCACTGTAATTTAAATAAGCAACCACGAAACGTTATTATATATATATATATATTACGTCACGGGAATGGACTTTATAGTCCATTCCCGTGACGTATGAGATAACTTCTAGGTCTTACGAAAAGAGGCAAGAGGGCCTTGAGTGTCGATACTTTTAGCAGGAAGTTGCAATTTTTAAACGTCCAAGAGTTTCACCCAAGTGCCATCAGCCAGATTTTTTTTTTACATACTAATACTAAACAATACCCACTGAAACCGCTTTATAAACACTAGTTACATCAAGTTGTTTGTATTTCGAATTTTAGGTAGATTCTAAATAATAATTTTTATTTTATATTATATTTTATTTTTTTAACCATGATCTGCATCCGGCAGATCATAGTGGATGAATATTTAAAACTAAATGAATAAAATTATATTCCACACAATTTTAAAGTCATTTTCGGTAGATCCATCGAGATATCCCGAATGAGATATTGCAGGACAATGACGAATGGTACACTCGGGCCGCTAATGCATTTTTCGTGTTGCACTTGAATTAATGCGTCTCCAGTTTCATTTCATGGGGAGCGGCAGCGATGGGCGGGTTTAATAACCGTGAAACGGTCGTATAAAGTTAATCATTTTATTCGACGTGAACTTTACTGGCCATTCGTTTATCTTGCGATACGTTGATACAAGCTGCCACCGTGCAATGCTCACTTTACGATACAGTATATGTGAATTTTAAGATGCAATACTGTGGATATATGGTAACTTTAAATGGCTTTTCATATTCAATAAACAAGTTTATCGCTTTGGGAATGCTGAATGAAATGCGTCACTTTACAACTTCTCAGCTTTCATAAGTTAAGGTGAATCACTCTTCTTATAGAATTATATGTATTTATGATTGAATAGGCTATTGGCCCAATCGAAAAAGAGATTCCTTTGTAGGTATTTTTAAGTACATAATATTACAGGCACGATGGAATTTAAGATATGCCACAGTTAACGTTTTTATGCCAATATCAAACACATACTAGTCTGTCGTTTGGTTTTGAACAAGCTCGCAACTGACAAAATAAAAAAAAATGCCACCATTATCCACAATAGCGTTCAAACTTTAACAAATGACAATTATAGTTTCAGTCATTACATATTTTCATAGCTAAATTAGCAATTTCACACAAGTATAAAGTTAAGAAACTTTAGCTTTAGTAAATTACAAATATTTAGTGTCAAAGCTAGAAACGGTATTTAAAAAGCCTGACATATAAGGGAATCATGAAAATGTTAAATTCATACAAATTTTAATGGTTATTAAAAGGAGCGGTAGGGCGAGCGTATAACACTCAAACTAAAAGTTTTATCAACATAATTTATTCGGGACGCTCCACGGAGTGGTCCACGGACTCCGTAGCTATTTTTTCTTTATTCGTTCAGGATACGCTGTGAATTTTGGGCCGGGCGATTTTTCAGAGGAAACTTCAATTGTGCAACACGGTCACGTAGTTTTTTAGCGTCACTCGAGCAGACATGCGCTTGAGTTTAATAATGTCATAGGCAGCCTGCCGGCGTGCTTATGTGCGCCCCGGTGCTGATATCTACCAACAACGTGACTTAATATACAGAATTTTTAGAGTAACTGCGCCAATCGGACGAGAACAATTTTTTGAATCGTCGAAAGCTTTCGTGGGATTAAAGGAATTTATTTAGCCAACAAACATGATCCACTTTTATTCAACAGACATTGTTATACCGCAGAATATTCATTCCTAGCGGGTATTTTCAACTCGCTTGAGTTGCTCATAACGTTTTTGTTGGCAGCAAGAAAATAATAAATATTTGCAAAAGCGCATACAGTCACGATTGTTTTCACTCTAACGCGGCCATTGTGATTTGCGGCATTTTGTTACATTCGTCCGCGGTCAATGCTGTCATGCGACAATAATTCTTTGAAAACGCTCCTGACAGTTTTGCCGCAAGCGACGCCTCTGCACTAGAATGGGATTTACCACGTCATACGAAACGTTAGCGGTCGACGAGAAATTTTTCACAAAGCCATTCAAATAAAACCAATGTTAGGTAGCTAACCGCAATTTTATAGCTCAATATTTTTTCTATATCAGCTCTTTCTCGTTATTTGAAGGGAAACGAGATAGAGGCTTCTTGTCACTCGCAATTTACAAACCAAACAATACACATCAAAAATAATCTTAAAATCCAGATGAATAGCGAAGGCTGTCGTCACAGCGGAATAAAAACAAAAACAAACCAAAGGTAAGTCGTGTTAGCTTGATCTTAAGTAAATCCGATTTTGTTCCTTTACGAGAACTAAAGTTGAATTTATTAGAGAGTTGTACAAGACAGTCTACAATAAGTTGAGCCTAATGAGTATCAGGAGACCCAATTATTATTTTCTAGCTTTAAGCTTACCTAAACAGGTCTTTTTATTTTTAGAACATTCAATGAAAAAGAGAAAATAAAATGAACGTGTATGTTATTCACATTATTAACATTGGCTATTCGATAAAAAAAAAACTGATTTGTATTCATGTGGCACAGAGGAAACTAATTCACTAACGCTGCAAAAATCGTTTGAATCCCTTTTATTAAAGAGATTTGTATCGTGTTCTTAACTTTACATGTACGAAACCGAAAGCAAAAGTCGAATAAAAATACAAAAAAGTTACAGTACAGTTACAAAATTCATAATTGTATGTATGTAATAAAAAATATAGCTGGACCCTAGGCACAGTGAGCTGAAATGAGAACGTCATTCAACATGGTGATCAATCTATCGGTCTCGCCGAAGTGACGCATCGATGGACAGCGAAATATATCGATACGAAGCTCCCACGCGACCCTAAACGCCTAAGTATAAATAGATGTGTACATATTTTAGTACCGCTCAATTACTTAGATTGGAACAGTCGGGGATGGAGATCCTTTTTACATACTTCAGTCGCGTAGTACATATTGTACGAATTTTCGATCCACTTCGAGTGTGTATCAGCGATATTGAGAGTAGCTTTAACTAAAAAAAAGTTAACGGATTTAGGAACTCACATTCTTTTTATTGAATCTAAGTTAGTTTAATAGGGGAGTAGAAATAGATCACGGTTTTAAACTACAACTATCTTTTTGTGTTGAGAATATTAAATATAAGACTGTCCGCGTGTGTGTCCTCTACTCCCAATGTCAAAAGTATTACTAGGAGATGGCGCTTATGCACCCAACTAGGCTATTAAGTATTGTAGCCATTCCAAATATAGAAAATTACTGCCATGCACTAGCAGTGCACAGGGCTTAACTTTTTTATATTTTTACAATGTCATCGATGCGCGCTTAAAACCCGAGAAATTCAATAACTGCTGACCATCTGGCGGGGCATAAGCTTGTTGCCTTTCTAGCTGTATTGACTACAGTTCACTTATACTTTTCGCTAATATTATCCAAGTAAAATAAAACTAAGACTGTGATCAACTAGTAAATAAAAAAAACAGTTTTTATTGATTAAACAACTCTAAAAAAAAACTCTCAATAATTATCTAGATTTCAAAAAAAGGTTTAAAAGTATAAAACCAGTCGCCAATAATGTGGGGGGAAAATGCAAACGGCTCAATAAAAGCCGGCGTGTCCCGTTGGTAAACAAAAGTGCCAGTCATTAGAGTGAACGGACGAAAACATTCGGTCCAATTATCCAGGCCGACTGATGGGTAGGAAAAACGCCGGGTCAAGTCGAGACCTAATGACGACGTCAAACGGACTCATCAATCTATTTCGGAGACCTGAACACCAAATGAAACTTTGTATTCGATATTTATGCTTTAGGTACGTGACGTATGAACGCGATAGAGAAGAATACAATGTTGTTAATAATTTATTGGGTCCGTGATAGAGAAGCTTTCTATACATTCGTGATGTAAAGCAAAACTCCATATAGATTGATTTCTGATAACGACAGGATATTCGATAAGAAAAAGCATTCGTGGCTCTAAACGATATCTGGTATCAGGCAGCCTGGCAGATGAAACATGTGAATTAATAGTCAGAAGGACTTGTTAATTACAACTGGAGCGATGAGTAATTCTCAAGAATATATTTGCATCTTAGACATTTGCTAAAGTTTTTGAAAATAGTATAAGTTTAACCTTAAAATTATAAACTTAGAAAAAAATCTAATATGTGTGTGTGTGTATTTTTCTCATAAATTTAAAAACCTACTTCTTCAGCACTTTGTTGAACCCCTTGGGAGCTTCCTCCTCGCGGGTTTCGGGTATCCACTCACTATCGATCTCAAAACACATCACTATTAGTATTGCCTAATAGCGGTCTACTATTGGGTGAAGGTATTATACAGTCAGGTGACTCCATTTGAGCTAAAAATGTCTGTTGATCGAATAAAATAGGCGTAGCATAGTATGTGAAGCGTAGAATGTGTAGGTAGTAGATCTGCGTAAAATGGGCCGCCTAGCGTAGCATAGTCTTCGCAGCCCCAACAATCTAATCTTTTGAGCCGATCGAGGTACAAGTAATAGAAGGAGATATAATATTTGTATTTAATATTTTATATAACCATAAATTATGGGTGTAACCCAAAAGAATGGGTCATAAAAATAACCCAAAGGGATCATAACATTTAACATTGTTTTGCTGCCTTGAGACACTTTGTTCCATTAACATGGATACGAAGTTGAAAGTGCAGGGACATCGTAGTCCAAGTGACAAATTGCTAAGAAATTGCTCATTTACAAGTCTATTATATTCCTTTAGCAAAAGAGAATTTTTAATGGGCGATATTTCTGTAAGCTAGTGCGCCGGCAGGCAGCATAGTTCGCTCTACTCTTTAACTTGCAACTTCAGATGAGGAAATTATTTTTCATTAACGCTCGGTTGCGTTTCAACGTACTGCCAGTGGAATTAAAATCAATTACTTCCGTTAGAACAAAACAAAGTTTTAGAAAATTCTTCTCGTCCCTCCAGTTTGTTGCGATTTCAAGTAAATTCGTTTAACGACTCCAATGGTTTAACCGTTCGGTCTACATTAATTCGATTTGCTTTTTAAACGAAAGCATAATATATGGTTTACACGTCATTTATTTTTTATAAATATTTACGGACGACGTTGTAGTTCCGTTTTTTTATATTACAGAAAACTACTTCAATTGTTTAATACAAGGTATAAAAACAATTTAGAGACAAACGGGAAAGCGCCGAGAGAGGTTTCAAAATATCTTTTCTACATATCTTATAAGCAAACATATTTAACGTCAGAGCATATATAAGGACTTGAATGGCAAGAAAGCAATTTTCATGTAAATTTTGTCTTTTGAGAGGATAATAAAAAAGTCGATTACGAGGAAAGTCGCAATGAAACTAAGAATGAACCCTTTTCACTGAGAAATTCAATAAACCGGTATACGGGGGTCCTCTCACGATGTTCTTTAGACTGGTTATGATATTGTTAAGGATCGAGTCCTACCGAAGCCACTGACACTAAAAAATACGTGACTGTTTTATACGATCCTATCCCACGTTCGTGAAAAATTGGCGTACTTCGATAGTCTCCGATATAAAGAGATCCGAATAGGCATTCAGCGGATCACGCCACTTACAGGATAATGCAAGTCTTTTGTCTATGTCGTTCAATCAGTGCTATACTTTCATTCATTCAGCAGTGAGTGAATCTAAAGAACAAGAGACCCGATTGTAGCAAATCTAGCTTCAATTGGAGGATGTTTTATATTTTTTATAGGATTTGCGAGGATGGTCTGAAAAGCTGAAAAGTAAATATTAGAGTGAGTGCTACTGGTTAAAGAGTGTTAACTTAAGTGAATGTAGACATGCGCACTTTTAAACGGGCATGCTTGTGAGTGCTTTGAATTTGAATTAGGCAATTGCTAGAGAAATAGAATAAAAGTGTTACTGAAATCTGTACACTTAAGTCGAATGAGTCTTATCTAAATATCTTCTCTGGCCATCTATGTCATACGTATTCTGCGGCTGTGTGAAAAATAATTAATTACACAATTTGCTCAAATGAAATGCTCAGTAGGCTATTAAACATAGTGATATTAGATAATGTTTTAATTTATCTAATCACTATCACTACATATTATAAAACAAAGTCCCCAGCCGCGTCTATCTGTCTCTCTATTCGCAATAAACTCAATAATTATAGAACAGATTTTCATACGGTTTTCACCGATAGACGGAGTGATTCATGAGGATAGTTCAGATGTATAAATCATTAAGGTTTTGTTTAAAATGGCTGAAATATATCGATGATTGTTGAAGATATCGGAAAAATGTTATATATATGCTTTGCTGCCCGTGCGAAGCCGGGGCGGGTTGCTAATTGTACTGGTAAATATAAACAACTTATTGTGCCCAATGTGCTTTCAGAAATGCGTTAATAAAAACAAACAAAGCGATGAATCTACCAAAGGCATAGAAGTATTGTTGTCGCCTTGAAAATGAATGTGTGTTCTATAAAAAGCTGCTTTTCGCTTCTGCTTACAAGTTATATGTATAGTATAGTATAGATAAATCACCACAAACAAATTGACCACTAAAACCCGCCAGACTAAAAATCAAATCAATATTTATAATAAATAAAAGTAAAAAATATATATTCCTCTGATTTATTTAAAAATAAATCAGTGACTTACACTAACGATGAGTAATTGACTTGCACTTCTAAAGAATCTTTTTAATTGAAATTTGAAGTGAATAAATTGAAAATCCAAATGGATCTGTAACCTATTCTATAAAGGCTGACTAAATTTGAATTTCGTTCGGTCTGAGTCTCAGTGAATATTCGCAACGATTGCAATGGGTATAGCTAGATACATTTTTGCGGTTTCAACGGCAGGTGTCGAGCCATTATCAAATACACACACCAGCGATCGCCTGTTATCGCTACTATACTGTCACTTTAACAGATTTATTGCCCGTTCCATTTGACCCAGCGCACTCCTGTTCTATATAAAACGTTTACAGAAAATCTGCTATACCTGCCGTAACTGAATCGAAAAGAATTACGATGTAATTTATTATAGTCTAGATCTTTATACAATTATATTTATATTAGTGAGGTATATATAGTTCGATTATATAAAACCATTGTAATTAGGACGAAAAATTAAACAGATTTGTAGGTATATCAAGCTAGTACTACAAAGTTAAGTTTCCCATTCCTAATACTTACTAATAACTATGCGTCTGTCTGTCTGTTCGCGATAAACTGAAAAACTACTGAACGGATTTTCATGTGGTTTTCAGTAATGGACAGAGTGATTCATGACGAAGATTTTGGTGTATAATTTGTACCCGTGCTAAGCCGGGGCGGGTTGCTAGTGATCTATATAATAATATTTTAACACTAGTTTAAATATTCCTTTTTACGTCTTAAGGGGCGATTTAAAATCTTATCTTTTAAATACAGACTACATGTAGAGGATTATTGTACGGTTTAAAAAATGTTTTTTTTTTAATAAGAACAGGTTCTATTTTTTTTTTATATGTTAATATTACTTATTCCTAAAATGATGTCCTCGAAATTATGAAGTGCCACACAGCGATCACTTGTGCTCGTACTAATAAGAACATTCGCAGCAATGGTCTCGTCTTGTGCGTCGGCCTCGTAATCCATGTAGTTGTGTAATAGCCCTTTCCAAACTCCTTTGTGCTCTCGGACTTGTTGTTCTTAGTAATCCTAGAAATCTCTAGTTACGACTTATTAGCATTTTATGCCCTTCCCAAATTACAGTTTTTACTACAACATCTTTACAGTGACAATATTTTTATTAAAAATTCAAAACGTCTATAAAAAAATGTTCAGTACCTTTCATTTGTTTTTATTCATACTACTTGAAACTCTTTGTTTCTTCAAGAGAACTTGTGTTTCGGGGATTTATATTATTGAATAAAATCACAAAGATCACAATTTTTTGGTGTTTTCAGGTTAATTCATCTATGTCTCACAACTGGTTGTTCGTTTTTTTTTTCATTTAACATATTCATACTGCTTACCACTATTTGCTAATAACAGTCAATATCACAAAATTGTTTGGGATCAACAAACATGAAAGCCCATGGAGGTGGATAGGTCTGGGTATTTACGCTGCGTTAGAGAACCATTCGAGCTTGTTGCTTCTTCTACTCCACTGGCCGCCGTGATTAGTAGGGGGCCCAACTAGCGTGCTAGCCACGTATAAAAGGCTGTCTCACCGATAACACATAATCCCGTTGTTCTTTCATCGTGCCAACCGGTAACCGAATGGAGATGACGTGTTCGGGGGTTCCCACGGCCTCAACGCGAGCCCTACTAGTGTTCCTGGGGGACTTTAATGCCCACAATGGGGAGTGGCTGTGCCCGTATCAGGATACTGACCACGCTGTGAAATAAGTCTATAAGTTTGCAATAACTCGTGGCTTCTCCCGACTCCTTCACGAGCCCACAATCATCCCTGACGTTGCAGGCCACACTGCATATTACCTGGACCTTCTGCTGATGACCGATCCTGACCTACGTTCGGCGTCCGTTTCACCACCTCTTGGGACATCAGATCACTGTTTGGTAAACTCTGTATCGCACTGCTCTCCCCTTGACACCAGCTCAAAAGGCAAGAGACGAGTATAGTATACGAAATAAGATGGCAGATTGGGATGAGATACTACACTTTTTCGCTTCTTATCCTTGGCCATAGGTCTACTTTTCTTCTAAAGATTCATCCTGCTGCTGATGTTCTATCAAGTGTGATGTGTCAAGCTATTGAGTACTGCATTCCTCTTGCTGACATATCCCTTGAAAAAAAAGCTCAACCATGGTTTGACGCTGACTTACTTCTAGCTGAAAACGTAAGTGGAAAGCATATTTGGCTGGCAAAGCCGTGGATCTTCTAGTCAATAAGAAAGCCTGCAATATTGCAGCCAATTCCTGCAAAGAATTTTCTGCTGCTTAGAAAAGCTCGTTTTGACCACATTCGCCGTATTGGGGAAAAGCTAGCTTCAGAAAGTAAGGCTTTCTGATCACTTACCAAGTCGGATTAGTGTATCTTCTTTCGCCCTTCGCTAACACATCTGCATAAACATGGTGGTTCTCAAGCCTACAGCGTTAAACAGAAATCAGATCTATTTGATCAATCTCATCGCAAAATATTCTTGTCTAGACAGTAAAACTAAATGCCCATTCAAATCCGCCAGAAAGAAGTACGTAAATGTTTGCTGCTTGCAAAGCCAGCGGATCAGATGACCGAGACCGACCGACTTTCATTAGAAACGGGCCAGGTCTCAAGACCTTGGAACCTTGCTAACGTTCAACCAGTACCCAAAAGGGGCAGCCGAGTGGACCCAGCCAATTATCAACCCATTGCAATTACCTCCATTATACGCAAGATTATGAAGCGTGTACTGAACAAACATCTCCTGGCTTAAATTGAAACCACTACTAGATGCAGACAGAAGTTCCATCCTTGCATTGTAGAAACACCAAAAAGTCGAACTAAACCATTTCCTTTTGATAGACATATGTACATGACTACACACGAAAAAATATGTCATGAGGGAAATTTCAAGCACACCTGAACATGTGACATTAAAAGTGTAATATTAGACGATTTATGTAGCGTTTAAGGCGTTGAAAGCCATTGGCCCTCGTATATAAGGGCGCTTACCAAATAGAATACCACCTCAATACATGAATCCGAATTATTTCTTTTCGATTGCATATTTCCTTTATCGGTTTTAAAAATAATTCAGCTGAATACGGTTTTATTTTTAGGATTGTTCAGTGCTGGTCACGCATATCTACTGTGTGCGCCATTCACACCATGAATTCACCCTCTGTCAGCGCGCTCAACGGTAAGCGTTAAAATTATTGGAATTTTATTTAAATTAAAAAAACTATTGAACGTGCCGGGGCGTACGATGTGTCGCTAAGATGTGTCGTTTAAATAGCAGAGCGCGATGTATTCGAGGCCGCGTTTATACCGTATGTTATTAAATTCTTTTCCTCGAGACTGGTGATAGCAATCGTCTTATTCAATTACACGCCAAACAAGGCATGAGAATAGCTGACAATGGCTGTTGGGAGAAGGAAATGTCGCTATTGAAAATACGAAGCTTATTTCATTTAATTTTGTCTTGATGTGACATCTGTGACAGGCGGTCCTAGTGTTTTTATAATAAAAGCTCGCGATAAATCGCTCGTTTACATTAAAAGATAAAATGTTTCTAATGTTAAATGGAGTGGCATAAAATTCAAGCCCTAAGCTATTATAATTCTGGAGATTTCTTTTTAAATGTTCAAATGATTGGTGAAATAAGAAGCGATAAGATCCGTGGTTAAATGTAAAGAATATTTAAATTACTTGTAAGAATAACGTTAATATTATAGGGTATTAGATGAATGTAAAAAAGTTGTTGCGTCTAGTCCGAAAAGGAAAGGCCACTTAATGTTAGAGAAGAATACGAACAGAACATTCTAATGCTAATTTACACGACCTGACTGTCTAGCTCAAGTCTCAATCGGTATTATAGCTATATATAGTTTAAATTATATTTTTATATTTCATCACGAGCCGAAACTATAAAACAATCAGTACCAATCTTTAGCAGTTCAAATGCTGGTTTTATTTAAAAAAATATGCTTATTATCAATACTTCTGTAAATTTCTGTAACCTATCTATAAGTATATTGCTTAGGTCCCGAGAAGGGTTTGATATAACGTTTCATGTTTCGAGTTGCCTTTGTGGAGGGCACTCACTTGTTCACGTATTATGGTAACGGATATTGCTCGCCTGTCCAGCTCCTTTCCAAAGCAATCTGTGTTTGACAGATTTCGCAGTTTTGATCACTCGAGCGAAACTATACCATAGCGTTTCAGAAACCACCGCTACATTTTATTTATATTTTTTTCACATAGCAACGGAGACCTCTACTTGATAAATTGAAAAGACATGCATAAATATTCGAGTATAAACACGTAATTTATTTAATTAAATATGATTTAGTAAGGTGCTAAATCAAAACCCAACTATGGATAAGTTATTTGTAAGGTATAAATAAGGTTTTAAGAAATGCAGTTTTAAATATATCTTGGCAGTATTTTGACTAGCCTGTTGGTCTAGTGGTTAGTGACCCTGACCATTATGCTTATAGGTCGTGGGTTCGATTCCCACCTGAGTCTGGGTGTTCTTTGTGTCCTTTGTTTCTATGTTTGTAAAGTCCCTCGCGACACAGGAGTAATTCCTAATGCGGGAATTGTCTTTAAAAAAAAAAGAAGAAAAAAGAAATAAGAAAAAACTTGGATTAAATACGGTACATTAAAAGCTTACCGTAATGCGCATTAACCGCACTAATACCTTTAAAGGCTCTATTGGATAAACACCCACAGAGTTGTGGTCAATGAAAATTTATAATCTAATAGCTGGTTTACCTGAGATAAAAAGCAGAAATTGTCACCACACATTATTTTCACACTAGGGGCAGAAAATCCGCTTGGAACAAACAGAGGTGCTTTTAATGTCACCTACAATGTTATCTGAACAAATTTATAATATCGTCCGTCACGCTGGCTAATATTTATTTAGGTTTTTATAAGTTTTCTTTATAGTTTTGGTTTGATAATGTTTTATATCGAAAATACTATACTTTATAAATATCTTTAAATCGAGAGTTAACAAAGTTGCTTAAGATTACATAATATTATGATGTTTGATTATGTAATTAAGTAATGGTTTGGTGAGCTTACGAATTTTGTCACTATGTGTCCAGTTACAGTTTTACCACAATACATAAAAGATTTAAACAATTTTGACAAATCGATTTGCGGACGATTATATTATAAAACGTGATAAAATCAACTTTCACTTTGTTAAGAAGAGCTTGTCTTATCTTAACTAACCTTCAACGTCGACGAGAGTATACTCTCAACTTCATATAAATATTCCAAGAAAGTTAAGCACTTCATAATATACCAGAATAAATATAGTTTTCATAAAATACTTTTCACTTTTCAATATCGCTAAACAAACAACCAATAAACTGAAATTTTGAACGACATTTTCTTAGACTTATAAAAGTCACCTTATGATTTATTTCTTTGAACTGATGATAAATTGAATCATCTAAACTAAATGGATATAAATGCTGTAATAAATAAAATATTCATTACTCATTGTCACTGTAAGTTATCATTTACTCATTGAAAAACATTTTGGCAGCCATACAACTATGAAATAAAATTCGTATCCTCCAAATTCTCAACATAGAACTCACCAACTGCATGTGTGTTGAGAATTTGGGTTGGGCAATCTATGTTTGTAATAGAGTAGGGCAATAAAAAAAAAACTTTGTAACTTTGGCGACGGAATATGGTGAAAGATAAGGCAGTATCGAAGTGAAGTCTTATCCGATTAATAAACAAATAGGATAAAATAGTATTAATTAATTTCTTAAGTCATTTTCTTTTTAAAAAACGTATTTGTAAGAAAACGCAACGTACAGATTTTTTACATCTGTAAGTTTAATCGTTTAAATATAGACGTACACTATACGTATTAGTTGTTTTATTTATTTCATGACATTTCTTACTCAATATTGTAAGGTATACAATGAGTTTCTTCATACCGTACAAAGATATAAAATTGAGGAATAATCTAGAAGTCCGGAACCAGATATTATGTAAAAGGGAACGCCCATTAAAGGACTAAAATGGACAGAAACGATTAATAATTCTTAATTTTATGTAAAATTAAAAATGTAATATTAAATGATTTTCAAGTTTGTAAAACTAACTTATTTTTTGCAAAAATGTAACTTATTATTATGATAATTATTATTAAATTGAACTGGATATCGGTATATTTGACAGGACTGGATGACATTCAGTCAAACAGTTTTGTAGAATTAGAGGACAGTTATGATTTTTTAAATATAATCAATACAAATAAATAAAATTGAAGTGTCTGTTTGTAATGTCAAAATAATAGTTTTTTGTTAAGCTCATACAGTTATTTGCACGATACCTTTACCTAAAAATCAGTATATAGCTAATAGCTGGTTTTATAAAGAGTAACTACTTACGCTTACGCTACTTTTATTTTGAAAAAAGAATTAGGGTTCCGCGCAAAATATATAAATATGTACACGCGAGTAAAGCCGCGCCAGAACTGCTTGTACGTATCATAAATATAATTAAAATATAAATACATTATTTAGAAAACGTATTGTAGACTATATGAATCACATGTCCTGCTTTACTACCAACGTCACACTAATTCATTGTGTTACGTTTGCGACTTGAATTACCTACGGATTGCTTTTTTACGATACTTAACGACTTACTCGGCTTTTTGAACACGGATTTGAAACCGCTTTACATTCGATGCTGCTCTTGGTTTGAACTTCAACCCCATGTACGTACGTTTAAAAATGATTACGCTTATCGGCGCAAAATGAAGATGTACGTTGTTTAATACAGGCATTGATAAGAGTAAAGCTGTAAGTATCGAGAATCCTTAGTTTAGTGCCCATACGATTTCAAAAATATGGTACTTAGCTCCGACCAATCGAATATATATGCTCTTTCAACAGCATAGATATTCGATTGCAACTAATGTAAAATATAATTGAGAAAGTGTGCACACTTTCTCAATTATATATTAGTTATGTTTAATAAGGAATAAAGCATATAAATGCTTTTTTGTTGACATAACCTATATTTCAGAAAAAAATATATTGAAACTGGCTTCTGTCTAGTGATTTGATCAAATTATTGAAATTCTAATGGGTTTCTTACGATTTGAAGTACAATTACAATTTCATTTTTGCTTTTGGCATTTTTTTCTTGTATCTTCTTGTATGCAGAGGGTGGTTCGCCTTTATTAGAAGTCTTTTTCATACTCTATAAAACTGTAGTTATAAAAATATTTAATCAGCCCAAGCCCCAATTAAATATTATTTGAGCATCTAGTAATCTCATTTTTATAACTTTACTAGAATTTTTCATTTATGAAAGCTCTCTTAATACCCTAACAATGGTTACTTTATCTCTTAGTGGCTTAATAGTGTCAGTTAAGTTTATTTGAGTGTCTGTGAGATTAATTTTAGTGTGTCAGCTTAAAAGCTTTGTGTTAAAACTTAGTAAACAATACATATAATAAAATAGTAACTGTCCGATGTCTGTACATTGGAGATTATTAAGAAATAATAATATAAGGGATGTTTATATAATTCTTTAAAAAAAACCGACTTCAAAACAAAAACTATTCCATAAAAGACTTATATGATTTTCTCATGGATGTCATTGTCAGAACTGTACCAAATTGAAATGGGACCACACGGGAAGCACCAGCCTTCAAATAAAAAAAGAATCATCAACATCGGTTCACCCAGTCGAAAGTTCTGAGGTAAACATTAAAAAAAAACATGCAGTCGAATTGAGAACCTCCTCCTTTTTTAAAGTCGGTTAAAAAGCAATAGAAGCCAAAATTCGTGGGAGAGCCATGCTTCGGCACGTATGGGCCGGCTCGACTGGAGCGATAACCACGGCCTCACAGAAAACCGGTAGTTAAGCAATGATTGCATTGCTTTTCGCCGCGTGAGTGAGGTTACCGGCCCTAACCTTTCCCTCTCCCACCTTAAAGGCCGGCAACGCACTTGTGACTCTTGAGTTGCAGGTACCCATGGGCAGCGGTAGTCATTTACCATCAGGTGACCCGTCTGCTCGTTTGCCCCAAATACCATAAAAAAAAATTGAAAACGGCTGAATAACTTTTTTTCTGTGGAAACCTTCATGGGTGATACCTTGCCGGGGCTATCGTATGTCGGTCTTAAACCGACTAAAACCACGCGGTGTGCAACTCAGTTGGTGCTACGACTGTATATCCTTAACAGTCTACCTAGTGCTTGACTGAATGAATGAAGTATCGGCCACGATTTGCCTATGGAGGATAAATTCACTTAGATTTCATATGACAAAAATTGCATGTAAGTTAACGGATTACGATTTGCCTTCGATTTTTTCTTATTCCAAATTTCCAATACAATGCGATTTTGCTATTAAATGTGACGACTACATTATTACAAATGGACTACGCTCGATTCTTTTTTCAATAGAAATTATATCGTTTAGATTATTCAATCGATATTTATTACTTCGTTTTTACTGTCAAACGTCACTGACCCCTGCTATGTGGAAATTGATATGTTATATATGTCCACGATGTGTTTCGTGTGTAGATCAGCTTCTTCTTAAATGCAAATATATAGATACCTACTTCCAAATTCCGCGGATATGAAGTCGCGGACACAAGCTAGTATGATGTAAAGAATTGCTTAAAACATCAGAGATTTAATGGAAATATTACGCATATGATATATGTATACTATAAGTAGTAATAATAATACGAATTATCTATTCAACCAACTATTAGTTATTTATTATTAATTGGACGAATTCCGAATCAGACTTACGTCCTCTAAATCTTCCTAAAAACATCACTTACAACCGTAAAATGTTCGTCTTACACTCCTTTATACTAAGTCATTCAATTTCGAAAGAAGGCTACATTTCGAATATATAATATTTAAACATCAGTTTTTTGACTGTCCATTTGAAAGTCATTTCAAGCTCGTCTTGAGAACCTACTTACCTTTTTAGAGAACTGCATATTAAGCTCTTCTTGAATTTTCTTAAGAAATATTTTTAGCTAGGTCCTTTGATACTGAAACTGATGAAACACGTTTGAACTCGGCACTCGACAACTCTAAAAGGCAGGTTTGATTCTAAGAAACGCAGATCCAAGATTGTGACACTCCTCTGAGGAGAAGACAAGGTTCCCCTCGTTCTCAAAGAGCTTCTATTAGATTAGCAATCGATATCTATCAGGAGTCCAAGACGACTTGGTAAGCAATTTTAGATAAGACCAGTGACAACAAAATATTATTACATACAACCAAAAAGTACACCTTTTTGCATATGACGCAGGTGACACAAAAATAGCAAGTATTAGGAATTTTCGTTGGCATGTAATGATATGATAATTCGATTGCCCATTGTGTATTATTGCGGTCGGTCGCGGTCTTGAACCCAATGGGAATATAAATTTTCAAAGGTAAATACGAAAAAGGCACTGCCGTGAATCTTTTTATGACGCTATTGTATGGAAAAATGATATGCTCTCGTTATTGAAGAGAATCGTAAGCGTAAATTTTCACCTGTGCTCTTTGTAATATATTCTCCAAGCCATTATGATTTCGATTTTGTCATAAAATTTGGTTACGTGCACTTAATTTAAAACAAAGGGTTTTTGTTCTTTGTTATGAAACTTATTTCCTAGGCAGAACTGGAATTAATTTTACAGTAATCAGTAGACTGTTGGAGAGGCTATACATAAATTTCATTGTCTTTTTTATTTTACTTCCACTTTAGTAATTCTTTTCAGATTTGCTGTGTATTTTACGGTTATATGGTTGACACAGTCCGTACTTCTATAGTTTCCAGTACACGATAAACGATAACCACTTACGTTTTAGTTGTACGTCTGTTTATGCTCTAGGTTAGAAAAGTCTGATAACAGTCAATCCACACACTTTCATTAGAGGAATGATCACTTAATTGAACTAAAACGATGCTCACGCAGGGCTAGTACAAATATAAACGATCATGTGTACATTAATGAGCTTACTGCTCTTAAAGATGCCAGATCTCAGTACAAAGCTGCTGTTCAAAAGTCTATGCATGCATATAAATCGGGACTTTGTTTTTATAAGGTAAGCAACTTGCACCAGTCGCCCGGTCGTGGTCAAGGATGGACTGACACTTACATAATGATCAACCGGAGAGGACATTCAATGTCACGGTGGTAGTGGACGAGATTTCCTAAACTTAAGCAATAAAAATACACTTTACAGTGCATGTTATCGTTATTGTATTCATGGTATATAGGATACAAATTTCTAACGCAAAAAGTATCTACTACTTTTTGTACATACGTACATATGTAGATGTTTACTCGTAAACATCTACATATGTATCTAAATACTAATTTCTTTTTTTTCTCACAAAAAACAAAACTCGAGTGGGAATCGAACCCACGACCTATGGTATAGCAGTCAGGGTCACTAACCACTAGGCCAAGAGGCCAGTCAAAACTATTAATAATAGTTTTAAATAACTATTAATAATAGTTTTAAAAATACACCGTATATTCTACATAAATAAGACAGTGTTTCAGTCTAGCCATGGAAGGATTACAGGTTTAAATCCCAGTCATTTCGTTCACCTGACCCCGCTTTTGTACAAGTATTAAGATTAGAGGGTACCTACATAAACAATGAAATAGCTTATATGTAATGTAGGTCACATGTTACAGTACTGATAGTTTATACTTAAAAATGTTTACCTTCATTCAATTAAACACTGTTTAGTCATTAGATTACTTTCGTTTTATACCTTTTGATAATAAGAAAGTTTTTACAGATTGGTATGTAGCGAACCTAAAAACTCAGTCAGACTTGTAACAACATTTAATTATAAACTGACTTTTTTATTCCAGCTTATTCACAAACAACTCGTATATTGCGTCAGTCTGAACAAGGAATCAAAGAAAACCCATATTTAAGGCTTTATAACTGAACGCACCAACTATTTACTATATCTCCTACATTTAATTTGACGAGAAACCGACAGCGAATTACTTACAAAAAAAAACTTTAATGATATCTAATAACTGCTGAGTTTCTATTAACTTTAACTTAAATAGCTTCAGTAAGGAACGTACTTTTTTTTAGTAGATTAGGTCATTACAGCATGATTTCAGGGGCACAAAATTCTTCGCAACTTAAAAGCCAGTCATCGTGACTTTATTTGAGGAAGTTTTTCCACCACAGTGAACACCGTAGTAATAGTGACGTAGACGTTGATTCCAATGTCATGATTGACCGAAACGTATTAATAGAAAATTCAAACATTTTTGCGGGTAAATGCCAAAATTGTTTCAAGAATACTAACAGTGTGTACTTAATAACCTGAGCAGGACATGGTACTGGTTAAAAGAAAAATGTAAACAATTCACAAAGTTCGAAATGAACGAGAATTGTAACATATTATAAGTAAACCCCGGCAGCGTATATAAGCTGTTACATCCTTATTTTTTAAAGTTTTATTAAGTAGTATGTAATCCTGAGACCCTTTGGCTTAACTGACAACACGGTTGGGTAATGAAGATCCATCCCTCGTGAGCCGCCCATCACTTTTTGGAACGAAGCGTTTTTGCTAAAGAGGGATTAGTGTACCCTCCTCGGGCCCGATTTTCCTGAGATGCTTTATCATTGGGGTTTCCGACTAACATGAGGTTAACTTGTAATCTTAGCTTTATTTGGTCGTTGTAGCGACTTAATACCTTCAAGCTCGGTAATAAAGCGGTTTTTATGAAGCTCCTTCTTTATTTGATTTTCATCGTATAATGTGGCCTCAACGTTCGCTTTATTTCAATTGTTAACGGATTAGCTTGGCCAGCTATTTCAATATAAGTAATAGCGCCACCGTTGTCATTATTTAGAGGCAGTTTCGCAAGTCTGGTAAATTTGAAACAAGATTATATATTTGCCTACATATATTTTACGTTACAAAAATGTATGAAAAGACGCTTTTTTATGTTGAAAAGGATTTTTCATTAATGAAATTTAATTAACGTTGGCAAACATCGCATGTTTTTAATTATCTTCTGGGTATTCGTTCCGACGTTTCAGCAACTACATAGATGCTCTCCTTGCGTAAAAAATAAGGTATACAGTGAAAAACGTCGAGTCAATTTGTGAGCATTTGTCTGGTCGCCTTTATTTGCCGGTCCAGCGGACACAAGAGGCCCCTGGCCAGCCACGGTAAATCAGCTTACATTTTTTCAAAGGTTTTCTGTGTTTGGCGGTCCTCGCATCACTGGCGTAAAAACCTTTTCATTTGTAGCCGAACTTGTTTACTAATTCCGTATAAGTATACGAACGACACTATATATTTTAGTTCAATAAATATAAATAACTGTTTATTATTTTATTCTTTATTTTATAGTTATATGTTTTTATTTTTAAAATAGTATATAAATTAAAATTATGAAAACATCATTTTCTAAGGTGGCTTATGAGAATTATTTCGTTTCTAAACTTCGATTAGCTTTATGGTATTAGTAAAATACGTGGATGACCTAAATAACGTGTGTGGCAGAGGCCTATGAGTTTCCCTCAAGAAATCGTATAAAAGGAAGACAAGGTATACTTTGTGTAAAACTTTTCATTATAAATCTATGCATTTCAAGTTATTTTCGATTTATTCTTTTGTTTTTAATTACTGATATTGTTAGCGTCTATAGGCGCTGGCTGTTCTTTGTTTGTGAGCCTAGTCTTGCTTGAAACCGTGGTGGGTTAAAATGTAATGATTTTACACTTTTTAAATAAAGAATACTAGCAAAATGGGTCACACATTACTGGTATTCATGTTAACCCCTCCAGCTAAGCTAGCGTTAAGAGTGCACTGGGTGGGGTTCGAACCTGCAACCACTTGATCCCAAATACGACGCATTGGCCATTACACTACGAGTAATACTATTCATGACAAAGATTTGAAGTTTCAGAATTGCAACGTTTATTTCTTAAAAACTTTGGTACGAAACGTAAATCTATATATATCTATTATCTACGTATATCTATAAACGTAATCATACGATTGCTACTATGACTTAATCTATGTTTACCACCACAATCTCTACCTGCCCGAGTATGATGAACTCCTACATGTTGTCGATGTTTAACCCAACATTGTATGATGTATTAAATAAATAATAATAAGTAAAGGAAATTACTTTTGAAGGTGTGAAGAGGTTCCGGCGCCAATAAGTAATTAACATTTAAAGTTTCATATTCAAATATGTTACTAGTGTGTATTAGGCCACTATTAGTTAGCACGTTGAAAGCCACCTGTGAGCCATCTAAGGGAATCCGTTTAAGCTGAGGGGAATTCGTGATTTTATAATTTTTTACATATCGTGATGAATGAATTATTGCACGCTAAGAAAAAACGTTGCCTCTATCTAAAATTTGAATTCATTTCTTTACGGATTGTAGTCGATACCAAAGTCCTATTGGCTGGTGGTCGGTCCCCCATAGCCTGAACGTTTCATTATCGTATCGCTCACCGGTGTTCTTCATGGCTCAAACGACTATCTAATACTTTATGCTCGGCGCTCAACGTGTTAAATGATTTTACACGAACATTTCTGAGCGTACGACGACCGAGCGGCGGGTTATTTTTCGCGAGCTCCAAACTCTTCAATGTGCGAGAATTGCCTTTATCAAAATCGGTAGATGGTACGTTACTGTATGAGTGACCATACTTAAGTTTACGTGCTATTAATTGCAAATTATTTAAATCACATTATATTTTTAAGTGCTAAATAAATTACGTGAAAGACAACTTTTATGTTAAGGGTACTTATTCACTTATATTCTTCGAACTAAAATAACTCTAACAGGTAATGGTTCATTGTTCTTACTTCACGGTGTAGTGTACAAAAACTTTATTCCATTCAAATTATGTAGGGTTCATAGAAGAAAAGGGACTGCCCTAGAGCGTGAGTTTAGAGAACCAGTTTAACCTTTGTAAATAAAGGCCCATTAAAATAATTTTGCATCAATATCTGTTTCTAACAAGAAGAAAGTTAACATTATCCACACCACTAAGCACTAGTCTGGCTAAAGAGCCTCTGGGCCTAAACAATAAAACTTTATTAGAAATTATTCAAAATGAAATCTTTCAGTGCTGGTTTAAGGTCTATTACATAATGTTGCTATTTACTGCTGTGCCAAAGCTACCTAAAATGATCTTGTCCTACTTTTGAGATTAAGAGGGAGATTCACCTTAACACGTGTAATTCCTAAAGGACGAGCTTTTATAGGTACCGGTAATTACCGGTACAATGTAGGCAGTTGCCTACATTGTTTTGGAAAAAATATGACATCATAAAAATTAGCAATAAGATAATAACACTGTAATTTTTATGGTATGCAATAAAAAATATATGTATATCTATGTACGTGTGTACATATATAATTTTTGTAGTTGTTTAATGATATAAATATATTGTTATATAACTACCTAAATATATTTATGTAAGGTAATAGGTATTCAAATGTATAGTATCACTATTCTTCAAATTTTTCTTTTCTCTGATCAGAGATCGTACGATCGTACATTCAAGTGCTAATGCACCACAAATTACCTTTACCAATACAGTATGGTCCATCCAAAGTTTGCCTGTAAGAGATTGCAGACTGCGATAAAGCCGCCCATTGTACTACGGTTTTTTAAGTATTTCTTTTCATGATTGTATCCTCTTTATGGTGTGCAATAAAGAGTATGTCTATCTGTCTATTACATATTTAGTAGTGCGTGACATTAAAACTGTAGTTTCTAGTAGTGAATTTCTGTCTTTTGTCTGTCCGTATGTTCAGCAGTGGACATCGGTTGATTGCAATCATCATATCTAACATTCAACGTGTTGCAGAAAGTCTTGTAATATTTTAGAGTCGTTAGTAGACCCCGTGAATAATTTATACCAATTTATTTACTTAAATAATTATGTTTTGTAAACAAAGTAAGTACATTTAAGCGGTAGTAGCGTAATGGCTAAGACGTTGGCATTGCGATCAAGTGGTTACGGGTTCGAACCCCACCCAGTGTACCTACTACCGATGTGAACCCACTCCTAACACAAGCATTTAGCTTAGCTGGAGGGGTTAACAAGAATACTAGTAATGTGTGACCCACGTTGCTAATAATATTTAAAAAAAGTTTCAAACATTAGTTTATAACTGAGAGTTGCTAAAGGTAGCGGGTTTAACTTCAACTAAATATCTTCATGAATAATGAAGACAATCAACTATTCAAAGACATTAGAAAATGAATGCTCTCTAACTAACTGAAATGTGATCAAGTCAAAGTTCTGACATACATTATTAATTGTGTGGAAGAGACATTTGCTATATTGGAACTAGGCTCTTAAGAGATCGCAACTGTAACATTAGTGCATTTAATTACGAGAATCAATTTCCTGGAGTGCAAATTTGTAGCAAAACATTCCCGTAGCCCGTTTCTATGGTTTAGTTTAGCTAAGTGTATATTTGCGAATTGCGATTGATAATGCAACATTTAGAGTGCCTTCTTAGTTAAAACAATAAAGTTAACGCTAAAAGAACACGCTATATGTAGAACAAGGTGCGTATGATTCACAGAATCCGATCAGTTTTAGTTTATTTATTTTGGATCTCCAACAAAGGACATACACAGCAGTAGGTACAGAAAGCCAAAATTATGTGTACTCCCTCAATTAATAGAGACCACAGCATGCGTATTAAAAGATTGCACAATAAGACAACACAAAATGATACATTGCCATGAAATTAAATATAGTTAAATATAAACAGGCACTTTCTAAGTTAGACTTTCATTGTTAAAACACTGAACAATTCGTATACGTGATGGCCAAAAATAAGTGAAAGTATATTTTTATATATACACACTTATGTGCTGTCATTGTTATTATCATGATATTTCAAGAGACTTATGAAGGCTGGTAACAAAAAACAGCAGAAATCTTTTGTAAGTTATAGACTCAGTTAATGAAAACTTACCTATCACAGCGCTCAATACCATACATAACATAAATGCATCTGGTAATGAGAATAACGATAAAGAAAAACTGACAAACTTTCGTTTATGCAAGAAACTCTCAGTTTATTTGAGTTTTTGTGAAAGAAATATGACACTGATATTATTGAACTTTTCGGTAATAAGTTTTGCATTTATTTCGTATTTGATTAAAAAAAGCTGATTTTTGACATTTTCTATAGTAAGGTTTTTTGTTAACTGATAGGTCACCTGATAACGTCCAGGTCCCTTTTCTCATGAAAACTGATAGCCAAGACTGATGTAAATAATGCAGCAAGATGGAAAAGGGAAAGACTGGTGTAAAAAAAAACAGAGTGAAATAAAGAAATGCAAATTTTGCAATACAATATGTTCGTTGAATCACAATTCTGCATTGTTTTTGACTCGTTCAAATAAAACAACAAAAGACAAGTCAAATTTCTACTTTAAAAGGCATTCCATTTTCATTTTTCAATTTCCAATCCTTTTCGATCCTTTTGAATGGAATTGTAGAAATTCCTTTGTAGGTACTCATGTCTAAACTTTTTTGTTTAACTATACCTTTACCTAAATTATAGATATATATATAGACAGACAGATACCTTGAAATTCTGAGTAGCAATAGTTATTCAAAAGTCAGTTTAACTAATTCTGCTCTAATATTTTAATAATAAAGTTCCATTAACTCGAACAGGTTTGTTTACTTCTAGTCATTCGACTGTTATCCGAGACCGACCAACTTTACAGAGAACAGTTTATTAGTGGGCAGTGTTTAACTAAGCTATTTAATCTTATTATTACAATTACATTTTCTAAGAACTACATACCACTCTAAAAGTCAAGCAAATAAGTCCATCTTACCTGAATATGTTATTAAGTCACTTACGACTACCTGAGAGGAATAATTAAGTCCCGTCAATGTTGCAGACCCCAATAAAGTGGATACCTTGATAGAATGGAAGGCAACTTGCAGAATTATATACCTGTTAATAATGTTTATATTTTAAGTACATATAATAGTTTAGTTAAGTAATCATCACACCGTAACTAATTAGGATATGTTCAAATCTTTAGAAAAGATATTTTCCTTTTAAGGAAAGATACATTAAGCCTTTTAATACGGATACATATTTCCGTATAAAAAAAGCCTTGGTATAATAAATTGTTCTAGTGTATACTAGGACAATTTATTCGATTGGCTATGAAGTGGCGATAGTTTCATAAAAATAAGTTTGGTAGTTTTGCAGTGGGTTTCTTTTTACAAGCTTTTATTTATTTTGCAATATTTTTGTTCGGGTCAAATCTTGCAACTGAATTTTTAAATCAGTTATAATATATATAATAGAATAGATATAATAGAAAAATAGGGGACGTATGATTGTTCACCCGTTGACTTTACGCCTGTGACTCGACATTGTTGAAAGTTAGGACGCAATGACATATGTAGTTATAATGACAACATGACAGAGACCTGTAGTTGATTTGATAATTGGTGTCGAATTCAATCGAGGGCACTCCTCAACAGTTTACAGCATTTATGTCGTGTTTGTTCATATTAATTCATCATAATGAGAACTTTAAACTTACTAAAAGGTTGTTAAATACCTGATAATTATTATAATTATATCTTAGCCACAAAAAAAAACTAAAAAAAAAACGTACAAAAATTAAGCCGTCGAAAGAAGAAAGGAACTGAAAAGCGAAAAATAAATTTGTTAGCCTTTCTAAATTCCTACCCTAATGTAAATACCTTAATAATTTTGAGACGGCGCCAAACATACTCTACATGGAGGTGGCCATAGGAACTCTTCATCTACTTAATGTAACTCAATCGTAACTCAACTCAAATGTTTGGGCTCGTTGTATTTATTTGTCTTAACGAGTACTTTAGACCTAGATGGTGTCCAATGTCGGTTGGATGAATTTGTAATATCGACGAACGATGAAGTTCTAAATAAAAAAGTATATACTAAAATAAATAATAAACGTTTTTAAAAACTAGCTTTCATTGAGCCATGTACTAAAACGAGTTAAAAAAGTTTATTGTTATTGCGTTTGCTATAACTCAGTCTAATCGCCAAATACGCAAAATATACAAAAATACCTTTAAACAAGAATTTGCAAATTAACAATTACAACTACATGACTTACAACCCTATAACTCTTCAACTTTCGCAGATCAAGAACAATTTGGTTATTTTATAAAGGACATAATGGGAGTTTGCACGTGACTGTCATAAAACCTTCCTATTATTATTCGAAAGAACAGAACAGCTTATTTTCAACATTGTATAATACAATATTGAAAATAAGCTGTTCTGTTCTTTCGAATAAAAATAGGAAGGTTTTATGACTTTTATTTTCATAAATCAATAAAGAATCAAACATGTCGTGTTCCATTAGTTTACAGAAAAAGCGCGCCGAAATGGCAGCATGAAATTTTCAATGGTTTTCATCTTTTCTTGCTTGATTGATATTAGTATATGTTAAATATTTAGTAATAATACACATATTATAGAATCGTTCAATAGTATCCAAAAAAATATTCACTGTAATTCGTTAAAACTGAAGAAGGTATGCAGTAACAGTATACTACTATTATATAACCACTCCCGTTTTGTGTTTAAATAAAGCACTTTTAAAATGTGAATAAAATATCAAACTTATTCAAATCGAATCAAAACCACTTATTTCAATGAAACCAATAATAGTGCACAGTGGTATGCAAGAAGTACGCTGCCTTCTGCTTTTCTACTTTAGTATATTTTTAACAACAACAATTTAACAGTAAATAATAAACTTACCCATTAACAGTAAATAAACTGAGTTATGCTATGCAATTTAAACAGAACAAAAGAAACCCCGACGCCTTGGAAAAAAAATACCCATACTATTTAGATATACCTACTGTGGTTATCAAGTACAATCTATTTCCGAATGACTTATTTCTTTTAGAAACAAAGAGACACAAACAAGCAAACTTTACTTCTTAATGACACATATATATTGATATAAGGTCATTTAATTTCAAATACAAAAGGCCCCAAATTATATATTGGTAAAATTATTTGTTGTGGTAAATACAAATATTTCCAAAGGTGTATAATTTGCAAACAGGTTATTAATACCTGCCCTTCAGTGGCTGCTTAGCGACGATTTGTTAGTAAACATTCCCTATCGAATTTGGTTGAGGTTATAGGTTTGGTGGATTGGTTGTTAAGTAATTAATATTGTTTTATTGTATTCAATGTATTTTTATTTATGTTATTTAACATAGCTGTAGGGATTGCTTGAGGCTTGTAATGTACAAGCAAACATGGTATTAAATAGTTAAATTAGATTTAGATTATTCTTCAGTTTAAATGCAGTTTTAAATACATATTAAAAAATCATGAGCGAAAGCCATGGCTCCATCCCGGTCCCGGTCTAATAAACTACAAACACCATAGTTATGGCATGTACCTTGGACTATTGTTTGCGTCCTAGTGATTAAACAACAATAATAATATTTTTAACATATTCCAGAGCTTTATCTAGACATAAAGTAAGTACAGCTGAAATGTACCATGTTTTGCACGATGCTATTTCGAAAGTGGTTCGCTGGTTTAACGTTAACAACTTACTTCTTAATGGAGAAACAACTATACTACTTAATGAAGACGAGTTGGAACTAGTGGATACCACAAAATTCTTAGGCATTACTCTTGATTCTAAGCTTCAATGGGGCCCTCATATTGATAAATTATCGAATAGACTCAGCTCAGCAGCATACGCAGTTAGAAAAATTCGTGAACTGACTGAGGTTGAAACAGCCAAATTAGTTTATTTTAGTTATTTTCATAGTATAATGTCGTATGGTATTCTACTGTGGGGGAATGCCGCCGATATTCAATCTATCTTCGTGCTGCAGAAGAGGGCTATTCGAGCAATTTATAACTTAGGCAATCGTGATTCACTGAGGCAGAAATTTAAAGAAATTAACATAATGACGGTAGCGTGCCAATATATTTATGAAAACCTAATTTACCTTCATAAAAAAAAAGATCACTTCTGTAAAAAAAGTGATATACACTCTTTTAACACGCGACATAAACTTGTTGTACCTGCCTCTAGGCTCCAAAAAATTAACAAGTCGTTTCAAAGTCAATGTGTGCGATATTATAATAAAATCCCAGATCATATTCAAATGTTGAGTCTAAACAAGTTTAAGTCCACAGTAAAACGACAGCTATGCCTTAAGGGCTATTACTCAGTAGTAGATTATATACAGGATAAAAACGCTTGGGATGGAATTGTATTAGATTCACAGGCTATTTCATGTACTTAATAGAAATGTAATGTGAGCTAATATGTTTCTTATTTTCCATCTCTTATGTTTTTCTTTCCTTCTTTTTAATTTTTTCCTTAACTTTCAGTTTCGCTATTGTTGGCCTGGCCTGTTGGTCTAGTGGTTAGTGACCCTGACTGCTAAGCCAGAGGTCGTGGGTTCGATTCTCACCCAGGACAAATAATTGTGTGATGAGCACGATAATTTGTTCTGTGTCTGGGTGTAATTTATCTATGATATGTATGTATTTAGAAATATATAAGTATGTTTATCAGCAGTCTGGTTACCATAGTACAGGCTCTGCCTAGTTTGGGATCAGACGGCCGTGTGTGAGATGTGTGGAGTATTATTATTATTATTATTATTTCTCTTTATTAAAGTTAAAACTTATAAATTACATTTTTAAATATGTATAAAACAAATATATATTTAAAAATATAAAAAAATAGTAGACCACCGACATCGGGTACAGGGACCAAAACACCGGTGGTTAGGGCTCCAAAGACAGGAACCTCCTCACCATACGGGCCGTGTCGAGGAGAACTGCTTTCTGCATCAGTCCCTTGATCCAGCCGTCTAACGCGAGCCTCTTAAGGTGTTGATCGAGGCTCTTGGCTATTAATCCATGAGCAGATATGACAATCGGAACAATGATCGCCGAATCAACATCCCACATATCGACAACCTCGTGAGACAAATCCAAATATTTTAATTGTTTTTCTTTTTCAACTTTCACGAGGTTCCCGTCATGAGGAACAGCGATATCGATAATCATTGCGCGGCGCTCTAATCGGTCTATCACCACTATATCAGGCTTATTGGCAACAATAGTTCTGTCAGTGATGATAGATCGATCCCAATACAATGTGGCACGACCATTTTCGAGAACTGGGTCGGGCACATACCTGTAATATGGCACCTCTCAATTCACAAGATTGTATTTAAGGGCAAGTTGTTGATGTACAATCCTGGCCACTTGATTGTGTCTATGCAAATATTCCCCGTTGGCAAGACGAGAACATCCAGAAATAATATGCCTGATAGATTCACCGGGACAGTGGCATGCCCGACAGATGTCCACCGTACCATCTTTCAGAATATATTATTATTATTATGTTATATTCTTTTTTTTAGTTTATTTACTTTTAATTTTAAAAACATAATAGCACACCACAAAATGATGTGATATGTACTAAATATTGTTAAAACTGTCTGGTTTTTTGAATTTTTAAAAGAGTGGCCGTGAGTTTGTTTGCCCGATTTCTTCTCACAAGGCTCAACCATTTGGAAACGAGCGGTTATAGATCGAAATAGGCAGATGTGATATTATGTCATTAATTTTACATTTGACGAAGCAAACTATTGTTGCGGTGTCTCTGTGTGTGTTGATCTATAATTTTTAATTATAATAATTATTTATTAAATCGACGATTTCGAATAATTGATGGTCAATTTTATGAAATAAAGATATTGAATTTGAATTTAAATATTGAATTTGAATTTGCAGTTCTCGGATATATGTAGGTACTAGGTACATAATATTTTACATAGAAATTACCAGCAAATATAGATATTTATGAATACCAATATTTGCACAGACTATATTAAAACGTTACTTTAATATTATTTACGTGCGTATCGTGTGAATGTATAACTAAATATTAAATGAGTAAGTGTTGAAATTAACTTCTAAAAGTTTAAATTAATATGTCGAGTATATCAAAAGTGTAATTACTGATTATAACATCAGTTCAGATTGTTCAAACAGAGGTGAAATCATTGGTGACCTAACCTTATTGCAATAAGTTAGTACGTGACTACCTAGATATTTTAAATTAATTGGTAGTTAATTAGGGTAAATCTTGCCCGTAATTAATAGAAATTAAAAAATGAATAGCAATAGCATTTGTGTTCTATTCGATTTTATTTATGTACCTACCAACATTCGTGCTCCAAAAATATCCATAAAGAATTCCTTTGTTTTAGCAATACACATGATAGATATATTAATTTTTTAAAACGCACAAAGAGAAAAATAGTCCCTCCTAACAGTCATACTGTAGGGTTAAGTAGATATAATAAAATAACTGTTAAACAAACCATTGTAAATAGGGTAGTTGCCTGCGGTTGAAAGACGTTGTTAATGACATCATAAACCCTTATTTTATACAAGTTTCAATAGAACGTATCGTTTTGACTATTAATAGAGAATAACTGATTTGACTTGATAGTCTACTACCGTACTTTGCAAATGTTTCTTATATCAATTGTTCACCTTAAATATTTTCTTACGGTTCGTCTCAGTCAGGTTTATTATTCAAAACAAACATGTACTAAACTTGAACTTCCCGGAAATAACCATTCCCATTTAATTCCCCTTATTCCGGTTCACTGGACATAGACTTCTCCCAATGTGCGCCATAGCACCCGTTCCTCCATCTTTCACATCCAGTCTATCCCAGCTACCTTCTTCACGTCGTCATTCCATCTGGCTAGGGGCATCTTACCTTCCGTTTACCGGTTCGCGGTCTCCACTCTAGGACCCGTTTGCCCCCAACGGCCATCGGTCCTTTGGCAGACGTGATTAACACATTGTTATTTCAGCGTGCTTATTCTGGTCAAAGTGCCCGGTTGGCGGCAATAATCTTGCTCTCTATTACGTGATTGGGACCACGTTATGGTTTGCAAAATGTTGGTGTTTAATACGCCTCTGCCTTGCCTTATACAGCATGAGTATATGTAAGCATTAGTACCAAATGCACTGTTTCTAATTCTGATTGTGTACATGTCAGTTGTTTTCATTTAAGTTTTTGCCTGACTGCCTGACCTAATTGCATTAATTCAGAT